>CM033394.1:1852553-2251020 GCA_019426215.1 Buddleja alternifolia
TCCATAATAAGAGAAATTTTGGGTTCAATTCCACTGAAAACGTGTGGGCTTATCTTTATATTTATTATAACTAGTACAAATCACGTGCAGTCTGATTCTTCTAATAATCATTCTTAACTAATATTTTATGAATTGTAGTTGAAAAGTCATTGGATGACCTTTTAGCTTCTTCGTCGTGACTCATGTACAGATGATTGCATCCTATATGTATTTAATTTACTAAATAATAACATATAATTAGTAAGTTTACTTAAGTGCTGATAATGACATTGTCTTATGACCTTCTAGCTGAATAGTAACATATAATTAGTAAAGTTACTTAAGTGATGATAATAGTGCTTTATGATTTTCTAGCTTTTTAGTCACGAGTCACGTACAAATAATTGCATTCTATATATATTGAAGTTACTAGATAGTAACATATTATTAAGGTTATTTAACTGAGTGAGAACAATGATTCCTTTTTTAAGTGAGTGAGGACAATGGTGTCTTCTTACAATTCAAAAAAACATAGTCAAGATCCACACTTTTATAATAATAATATAATATAATATACATAGATAGTTATACCGAGCAATTTTGTTCATTATGGGGTCCTAACCTACCATCCAAAAGGAGACAATACCGTATCAATATCACTTCGCCATATGAAGGGCACGTGTGTAGCGCATCCCATGGGATAGTTATCACCAAAAATATTTAAATATTAATTGTTTCATCAAGAATCCTTATTTAGATTTTGTCAATTAATTTAAATATTATTAAATTGTTTTTTCTACTTTGGCACTATATAGAGGTGTATATATTATATATTTACGTGCATATATAGATGTGTAAGGAGTACCTCTAAATCTAGCAAATAGAAATTTGATCGAGAGATCAATTTGGTACATTATTTAGTTTAGATGTAATATATATTATTTAATTTGGGGCATTTTGTATTTAGCTCATATATATATATATATATATATGTTATATCTTCGACGCTACTCAACCAATTTGAATTTTTTAAAATTAAAATTTCAAAACCCCAAGTGCCCATTAGTGCAAAGTAAATGGATTTAAATAATTAGAAATTAAGGAGACAAAATTAAAGTGTAGATATACTTTTTTAGTATATTCCATGGTTGAATATAATGGGCGTCCATGCATGGGGGGATATTTCCATGTTCATTGTGAAGACATGTCTCCAAATCTGCACCAGTTTGTTGACAATTGACCTTGACCCTCCTTTTATAGTGCCTTTTCGAGTAACCTTTAGGGAGTATTTCGGTTTTATATTTTTGATATAATTACAGTTATATATATATATATATATATATATATATATATGGGGTCAAGATCTAATACATATACTATATTAGATAAGATATAAGACCCAATCTACACCATTGGATCTATTAAATTCAACAGTTCAAAAAGGAATTAAAAAACAGGTGGGGAAATTGATTCCAATTGGATCAGGGGTATAATAGTCAACTAATTCATTTTTCAAAGCCACAAAACCCATATCTCTCATCGTCTTCTTCGTCAGATTTCTCTGGTTTTCACTGCTTCTCTTCTCTTCCATTTTTTTTTCTTTTTCAATCCATACCCTATATATATAGATATGTGTATATATATTCTTGAAGTAGATGATGCTAATAAATAACCAAATTAAGGCCAACTCCCGTGTGAGAATACGTTTCAAATTTTTATAGAGCTTGAAAGGGAGATACTTATGAGAATGCAAGGCTACAGTACTGGAAGAGGCACAGAAAGGGATAAAAGATGTAAGCACTCCTGGAGGATGTACAAATGAGGTTGTGGGTATAAAAGTTTTACTTTTCACTTAAAAAAAAAATATTAAAAATATTCAATTATACGATATCTTATAAGCTATTATACAGTATGTTATAACACATTATACAGTATATTATAACTCGTTA
Source organism: Buddleja alternifolia (assembly GCA_019426215.1). Classification (NCBI taxonomy): domain Eukaryota; kingdom Viridiplantae; phylum Streptophyta; class Magnoliopsida; order Lamiales; family Scrophulariaceae; genus Buddleja; species Buddleja alternifolia. The sequence continues at coordinate 1,854,482 of CM033394.1, forward strand.
CACAGTATGTGTTTATAACATATTAAAAATATTCAATTATACAGTATCTTATAAGCCATTATACATTATGTTATAACACATTATACAGTATATTTTAACACATTATACAATATACAGTACGTGTGTATAACATATTAAAAATATTCAATTATATGGTATCTTATAAACCATTATACAGTATGTTATAACACATTATACAGTATATTATAACGCATTATACAGTATGTCATATAAAGAAAGAAATAGATATATATATATATATAATAAATGTTTTATTATGAGGGCTGCATAATGAAATATTGCATTGTTTCCAATATTCCTGGCATATATGGTTACCTTTTCATTATTATTTTATAAGGATATTAAATAAAGCCTTAATTTTCATTGTAATTGGTTCATCTTCGACCTTCTGCATTCATATATAGTTGTTTGATATGGAATATATATTATATCTTCTGTATTTTTCTCATGGATATATAACATATTTTGAGAAAATTTTTACAAGGAGGCGTCCATTGCTGTAGAATCATTTCCTCTATCTTCATCTCTACAGTAATTTTTTGTTTTATTTTTTCTCTCGATGAAAACTTGTGAGAAAATATGAACAAAAAGAAGATGAAAATAATGCGATAATGGGGAATAGAGATAGAGATACTAACTGAAAAGAAGATGAAAATAGTGCGATAACGGGGAAGAGATAGAGAGAGAAAGGAGAGAGAGAGCGAGGAGTGGGGACAGTCTGAATAGGAAGGTTGTTACGTTTGTTGACTAAAATGCCCCTGTCATCATTAAAAAAAATTATATAATCTGAAAAATGGGTTAAATTCAGACCTTAGGATCAAATAGTATCAATGGTGTAGATTGGGTCTTATATCTTACCTAATGTAATGAGATGTATTTGATCCATATCCTATATATATATATATATATATATATATATGATACATTTCTTATAAATCTCATTATATAAATAATTAGGATTATTAAAAACAACTCTACATTTCCTTGCTAAATTTGCCCTAATGTGTACATCTTAAGAAATAACTAACCACCTAAAAGGAAGAAAGAAAGAATTACTAGCCATGGAAAGCCATCTTATTTTATAAATAGTAAACATATATATTCATTAAAGAATTAGGAATACAAGCCGTATTGAGTCTACGGCTGAAAGACGAATCAAATTTCTCGATATTTGGCACACGTTTGATTGTTAAAAGCTCAGTTCAGTAACATATCAAAGCAAATTTGAACAATATTTTGTGTTCGATAAGTTCTTAAACTCAACTCGATTACTAAAAAATATTAAAATATGTGCAGAAAAATCAAACTACTCATGCTCGACTTGTGTTCTGTTTGATTAAAGCTCATTTGAGATCGACTCGATTAACAACAAACCAAACTCAAACACAAATTTTGAAATTCAATGATAATTGAAACAAGTTTGAACAACGCCTTATTCGGCTCGGCTCGCTTACAACCCTAATTGAATTGTAGAGTTTCTTTTTTTCCTTTTTTTAAAAAAATTAAATTAGTCGTGATTATGTTATATCGCATGTTCAAAAAGCAGTCAACTCGTTGTTAATAACATTTTGATACTTTAAAATGTACAGCCAACTCATGGTCAACAACAAAGATGTCAAATGGGCTGGTCTTAGATGGGCTTGGCCCAGGCTCATCTCAAACCGGACCACCTTACTTTTTGGTCGGGCCTGGTCCGGCCCACTAACTTGGCAATGGCATCCTTAAATAAAAAAGGAATTCTTAAGGATTTTGGGGCCAAGGGGGATTCAAACCCTTGGTAAGGTAAACACTAGAGCTTCTTTTTGAACGTATAATAAATAAAAAATCTTTAAACTCTATCCGTTCCTGGGCTGGGCTTTGCCTGGCTGAGCCCGGGCCTGGTTCGGTCAGTGTAATTTGGTGGGCAGGTCTGGGCCGGTCCCAACAATAACGTGGGCCAGGTTAAACCAGACTAGTCCATGAGTTGATGGGTCGGGACGGCCCACTTGACTTCTTTAATAGTGTGCTTTGACCTTGAACATTCATGTTAAAAAATTTCAAGTTTTGTGGATATTTGTCTACTTTGTTTTAATTTATTCTCTCCAAGTAAATATAGAGAAAATCAAATGACAAAATTGCAACCATGTCTATTGAAATGTGTGTAATGACAATTTCTTTTCCTGGTTCAGTACAGGTAGGAAAAAGGGCGACCAACATAATCTCGTCAAGCGTGACTATAAAAATTTGTCATGATGATGAATGTCTCGGTTGAGCTACAGCTAATGCACATCAAACGTACGCATCACCTCAATCCAAACAAAATGCACAACAATTTCTTTTTTGTGCATTCTGAAATTAGCAGTCCTATCTTTTGTATCACTTGTATATATTTTTGTCTGATGTTATGTATATGGGAGGAGGAATCGAAAAATCCCCCAACGCGATATTGGTAGCTTTTGGTTAAAGAATAAATAAATGATGACAAGCGTAATGATTTAGGAGGACAAGACGAGAGACATGGAGACAACCTTGCCCATAGGCCATTACACATACACATATTAACATATTCAACATAATCTATAGGAATCTGGTTCCTTCTAAACCCCCATATGTACCAAAGTGATTCTTAAGGAGTTTACGAACTCTGAATCCCATCCATGTATGGTGGATTCTGCATAAATCTGGTTGTCTCAAACTCTATAAGTATCGGGAATAAGAATGACCTCGCCTTTGGTTCCTTCTGAGTATATCTCGAAGCGTAAACATTTATATATGCACAAGTACTACCAAGACTTGATATCAAGAAAGTATAGAAAACTAGTGATAACATTTCTATCATTAAGCTATTCAACTTCGTAACACGAAATATACGAATGTGACATTATTACTTCAATATATGTCATACACAAAACAATTTACCGAGAGGTTGGGTTTCAGAAGCGCAAGTTGAAGGGTTTCGGTAGATGGCATCCAAAGTTGAATTGAGGAATACTAGTTATACAAAATTCTCAAGAATTTGATTTTAGCTGAAAAATGCAAAAAGCGACATTGATTAATAAGAAGCAAGATACATAATATCAAATAACTTCTTCAACCTTTAACATTTCATCTCTTATCGCGGCACGCTGAGACCTAGTTCTGAAAATAAGAACGAAAACCATATTATACAAGAAACGAAACCACATGTCAAATAGTAAAGCAGGAAATTCGAAGACATTAATTGGAGAAATTTGTTAGAGGATATTTTCTTTTTTTCGCGCTGCTTTCGAATATGGGCAAGAAACTTTAGTGAATATGGTTTCACAATCACTTATTATACGTTTATGTTGACAAGAACAGAAATTCATGAAACAAATCTTAATAGAGGAACAATGAAGAAAACATTAGTATAAGGTGAAACACCAAGCAGCGTCAAACATAAACTCTTACTTAATACGTAAAACTAGCAAACTTGACACACAGGAATCACTTTCTCACAAGTTCATGAAATTTAAGGTGTGATAAGTGAACTAAATTCCGTGCGGCTCGAGTACGAAGCAAGGTTGGCACTGAACATATATTGTTTGCAGTAAGTATTGGTAAGCCGAGTAAAGCAGTAAAACGTTGAGACGGTCTTTTGTTTTTCCCTTTTACAGATTGTATATGAGTTTTCGCTGGTTGAACGGGATACTTCTATCAGAAACCAAAAAGAGGGCTCTTAGTACTGTTAAGCAATGTTCCATAAATGGACATAGGCAATTATTGGCTGAACCACATAAATCTTGTCCTGTGTGCATATGATTGGTTTCTAATATTCATCTCTAAACATTGATCACTAGCCTTAATAGGCCGACGAAATGCATATGTTGCTGTTGAGTTGGGGTTAATATGCCACTCCAAAAGGTTTGTGAGAATTTATTTTTGCACAAGTCAATTCAGAGGCAGAAGTGAAAACTGAAACGGGGAAGAATGAAAAAGTCCAATTACGAGAGACTAATTTCAGACTTAAAATAAGCAGAGGCGATAAATAATCCAGACTTAAAATCACTAATTCCAACTTGAATATTACAAAGTCAAATGGGGTAACTACCAGCGTTCGCTTTTCGTAATTATATGGGTTTAAATCCTATATACGGCCAGTTAAATACTAAAAAATACTGCTCTAAATACCCGTAACTTCGTAAGAAGCTCGCCAATTGAAAGAAAATAAAATTGACAACCTACTAATGACACCAAAAGTCTGTACTCGAAAATCTCAAATAACTTTGATTTCTAAAACATAAGATACTATAAAATTCCAGGGGTTTAATACATCAAAAAATTGTCTATATCTGATCTTAAACGTGCAAAAGACATGCTCAAAAGTGTGCTACAAATCACTATTTTCCATTACTATTGTCCAACCAGTCCACGTCAATGACTTCATAGATTTCACATTCCGTCAGAACAGGTCGTTCAATTCAGTGTCTTTTACTACACAAGGTGCCAAGTTACATAATCAATAGTATGCTCATGCGTTTGCAAAATAGAATTTTTCGAATCTTACTTAAGAAGTGTGTAACTCCCTGTTTCCACTCACTTATACTAAATACTTTGAACTAAAGTAAGTTGTGGCTCAACACTAGCATACTTATCTTAAATCTTGATTGATATAAAAGAAAATAGTATACCATAATTCTAACTAAGAGATTCAGCTCAAAATAAGCGCGCTTATGTATCAATTCCATGCAATAAAATAAAAAATTTGACCCGAAACTCATGATATAGCCCATTCTCCACTATTTTTCCCAGAATCCAATCAACTTAAGCTAATTTGCAATCAATATATAAACCCATCAACCTGACCATTCCTATACAACATATCCGTGGTCACCATACATTAAGCACAGCACATCCAGAAAAACTAATAATGAAGCAATAGCAGCAAAAGAATTCCATTAAAAAAATGGCATACAAATACAGCATCTTTTATAAATTGAAAGAAGTATTCTTACAGAAACATTATAAAATCTATCAAACTCCAGGGTAGGCAATGCAGAGCATACCCTGAGACAAAGACCTGCAGCCAATGGTGTCTGCACCGAGACACGAGGTCAGTCTAGCTGAGGCGATCGCCGTGTGGAGAGGTAAGAGAGACTGGAGGGCACCCATTTGAGGAAATGGCCTGAAACGCAAATATTCGAACAAAAAATCAAACATTACAACATAGAAGGGTCTTGAATCCAGGGTTATTTAATGACCCCGTCCACAATACAAAGTAGAAAAAGATTCCAATTTTTATCCCATTATCAGTCCGAATCATCTATTGCAAATAGTGTTGCATCTCCTATTCCATTTACTTCTATGCATGACAAATGTATAAAATTCAAATCCCTTGTATATTTAAAGAAAATATTTATACACTTGTCATGCATAGAATTAAATGAAATAAGAGATGCAACACTATTTGCAATAGAGAATTTCGTTTGATTATTAATTTGACATTTGTCATTCACTCAATACCTTGCCACCAGGGACGGAATGGAGCCAGAATGCGAATACAAAAAAAGGGGGGAAAGTTTGATATTTTTTTGGGTTTTGGGGAGGCAAAATTTCAAATATCAAAGACTCATAAGCTAAAAAAAATATTTTTCAAAAGTTGAGGGGGCGGCCGGCTCCACCTCTGCTTGCAACAGAAGATGCAACACCGTTTGCATCAGAAGATCTCATTCGATTTATTTAATAGCCCATTTGAATAACTAATGAGAGATTCTATGAGAAACCCATTTCAATTCACATAATAAATTCATCAAATTCATAACGGGATGCCAGAAAATCAAAAAAACTTGAACCAATAATTGAAATGTAAACACGCAAGGGGTAACTTAGCTGATTTTTAATACAACCCATTTGAAACAGCGGTTCATAATTCAAAGCTTAATTCGAGATGTAAAACGCCAAATTAAGGTTTTGAAAATAATACCTTGCGAAAAGTGAGGAGGAGGAGGTTGTTGATTGAACATAAAAAGCGGATTTGGTCGAGGGCTTTGAAATGGTGGATTTGATAATGTTGATTGCTGGTCTTGAGATTGTTCTGAAGCGAGAAGCCATTATTATAAAAATGGGCGATGAAATTTGATAAATTGCTGGTTTATGCGAGCATTTGAGGTAGCAGAACAGATGTAAAGGGTCGAGGGTTTTGGAGAGGTATTAGAACTAACAAGTTGTAGTGTGTTTGTACGTGGTGCTTGAGATGTTGGACTTTGTTATTTTGTTTAGTTTTATTCAGTGGTGGCGAGTGGCGACACAATATTAGGAAATTCTTTAAACTCTTTGTTGATAAACAATGTACTAATAAAGTTGAGAATACGGCAGGAAACGAGTCGAATCGAGCAAGTTGTTATTTGAATTATTATTGAGTTTCAGAATTTATGTTTGAGTTTGGTTTGATTGTTGACTTAGTCAAGCTCAAGCGAGCTTTAATAGAGTCGAACTAGAGTATCGTGATTTTATTTTGCATATTTTATCATTTTTTACTAATCAAGTCGTGCTCGAGCCGAGTTTCAAACTTATCAAACATAAAAAAGGTTATTCAAGCTTGGTTTGATATGTTGAGGAACCAAGTTTAAACGAACTTTTAACAAACGATCCCAAGTCAAATATCAAGTAAGAGTCAAATATCGAGTAATTTGGTTCAGTTTTCAACCATTGTTGAAAGGCATTTTTTTTTGGGGGGGTTTGGGTGGGGGGGTTGAGATGCATTATTTACGTCTTAATTGGGATGAGATGTTACCCAAGTGGGTATGTGTCCAAATAGTTTTTAAATCGCTAAAACATGCATGATGATGTGGTTATTTCATTTTATAATATCATCATGTGCATATTCAGTGGTTGACAAATACTTGAGTATTACCCACTTTGATAGCATGAAATTTCCCCTTTTTCTGATCCACCACCAACAAAGAAATTAATTACTAAAATGATAGTAGTATGTGTCTCTGTGTGAAATTCTATAATGGACCAAAATCATTAGTCCCGATCCACAAATCATCATTAGATCGGGGGTAATTTAGTAATTATCCCCTCCTAGTGGGGGATTCAATAGTGATTTATGGATCGGAACCAATGATCTCAATCCACCATAGTGTTGCCCGTGTCTATGTGAAACAATTACTCAGATTGTGAAGTGCATCAATTTAACATGCTGACAATAATACATATAATTCAATTCGAATATTCCATAATGGGAAAATTGCATTTTCAGTTCCATATATTTGACTTTTTTTAATTTTGATCTTATTTGTTAGAATCCTCATAGTATGTCATATAACTTGTAAAACTTCTTACATTTGGTCCAAATCGAATTTTTCATCCAGAATTTAACAATTAGCTCCATTAGTCAACATTTTGGGACAAAATTAGTGTGTGAATGCACTTACACATAAATTATATTCAATATTATAATATTTCTATTCAATATCGCTTACCAGTAACACAAAAACTCCCAAAAAAGTTGGTCAAAATATTGACTAACGAAGTTGACCATTAAATTTTAATGTAAAATTCAATTGGGATCAAATGTGAGAACAATTAAAAGTTATGAGAGACAACGTGAGAATCTTATAAGAAAGGGGACCATAATTGAAATTTATCAAATATATGGGACCAAAAATGCAATTTTTCCATTCCATAACTATGGAAAACTCGTATTGACTACCTAAATTTAATCATTATGATGCTTCTCCCTCACTTTTTTTCCCATAAAAAATGAAAATTAAAAAGGAAAAAGAGAGGAAGGATACAACATAAAAATAGTCAAACTTGAAAGCTACACTTGCAAATGTAAACTGAAATACAACATTGAATAAGAATATCAACTTCTTGTACATAAAATCTAGGCGTAAGAAAGACGATGTTGGTAATTCTACAATATCCTTCAAATTCCATAGCAAGACCCTATACATAGTGTTATTTTTTGGTGGTCGGTTCCGTTGGAGTCGGTCTGGTCCACATAACACCACTTACAGTGGTGAAAGCCACCCCAATCACCCTAACCCAGTGGTGTTTGCTTAGACCAATTCAACAGACTCGGTCCACCCTAGAAAAGGGAGGAGCTAAAGAGAGCTTCTATAGTTAAAAATGACGGGTAAAATCCATTAATAATCCATATAGCCTGTGAAAAAATATTTCAAGCACGTCAAAGCAATCGCAGCTTCCCAGTTACTGAATCCACTGCTGATTTATTTCCTGTTCGGAATCATGAAATTCGTCATTTGATATCGAAACTATTCAACACAAATCATATATAAGACTAGGCAAGCTTGTTTCTAAATGAAAGCATGTATATCAAGTTTTTACTGTTCTATCCAGTGATTTAATCCAACATAGTTTTTGGCTTATTTCAACAGAGATGCAAGCTTTGTTCTTTCTATTAGAAACCTCGCGAGTTTTTTTCCAATTTTTAAGTATTTTACAGTTTGATTGATGGTTTTAATTATATATATTACAGATTTACAGTGGATAATTTAAGAAACAAGTTTCTTTTGTAAATCGAACCCGAGCTCCTTGAGTTAAAGCTTACACGGCTCGTTATAAAAGAGCCGAGCTTCAGCTTGAGCACAAATTTTTTGTCCAGCTCGTCTTGTTTGAACCCTTACTTTTAGGCTATGATGCACGGACACGGGACATGTTTACGGACACAACACGGGACACGAATACGTGATTTTTTTAAAAATTAGTACACAGACACGGCTAAGATACGAATATTCATGTGTATTTTTTATTTTCTCTCAATAGCTGGACATGGACACGTGTCCGACACTGCACGGGATAATTTTTCGTAGTGTCCGTGCATCATAGCTTTTAGGCTATGCTTGGTTCGTGGATTTTTGTGAGGAAAAGGAAAATGGAAAGGATCAAAAAGTAAAGCAATGTACTAGCATTCCTTTTGTTCACCAAAATTCATGAAACAAACATAGCCTTAAGAAAAAGAAAAAAGGTCAAATATAATTTAGGCTCATCTATTTTATTTTTTTTGGTTACATAGGCTCATCTATTTGAAAACGTAGAAAGTAAAGAACTGAGAAATTGCAGATAAAATCTGAAAAGACGTTGCAAAGAAGAAATGGAATAATAAAAGGTTGGATAAGGAACAAACCAGGCCCGATAGCTAGAACTGTCTTTGATCCAGCTGAAACCTGCATAACAATAGGCCGAGATGACAAAATGTCACACGAAAATAGGGGTGTGCACAGTTTGCTTAACAGACAGAACCAAACTGAAAACCCATAATTCAGTTCAAACCAGAGATTTTGGTTCGGTTTTCATTGTTTTTTTTTTCTTTGGAAAATTCAATTTTAGGTACAGTTTGGTTTTAGGCATTGGTTAACCAAACCGAAAACCAAATTTTATTTATTATTTTAATTTTGGAAAAAAAAAGTAATCAAAGGAAAATCGTGTTTTCCAAACACGATTTTTCCTTTGTTTGGATTCTAGGCTTTGATAATCTGACAAGGCAAGAACAGAACATGTACCTGGGTAGGTCCCGCATCAGCAACTGTAAAAGTTGGAAGGCCAATGCTCTCGGCAGCCTCTTTCAGCTTATTCCTGATATAATCAACCATAGTATAGTAACTCATACATATTAATGCAAAAGCCAATTATGTATGATTATACATCTAACAAAAGGTCACCTTCTTACATTTCTTGTTGATTCTTGCATGTAACAACAATTTTGGCTTGCCCGCAACTCTCCCATTGCCTTAAAAGAGACCGATGGCTGCATTTTAGGCCGTCATTGGATGTAGTCAGCAGACGGAGGCGCACATAAAATTATCACAAGGAAAATGGTCAATGATGAAATCATTTAGTAGCCAAAGCATTACTGGTTTGGCAAATAATAACTACATCTACCACCACATTAGACTTCTTCCTAACAAGAAAATACAAGAATTACGTGGTTCAGTCATTTGGCCGGCGGGCGAAAAAGACCAAATTACCCTTCTACTGTAACTGAAACATTTGGCTCGAGAGCTATGGCCTAAAACTCCCATTCTTCAGGTAGGGATGCTGCGACTCGAGGTACTCATTTACAATACTCTACTTGACACTTCAACTAATAAACATTGTACTCTCATCATCAGACTCCACAACTTCATCAATTACAAGTATCAGAACAATCAAATACCATCCTCTGCAAGCATATTTCTCCACAGCCCACCAAACTAAAAGTACACAATAAACAAGAGACAAAAATAATAGGGATGGCATGGCGGAAAGCATCATAAGATATTGCATGCATTTTTGGAAATCTAAGAAGCGTACTACACGGTAAATAGGTTAGAAATAGAACCTTTGAATAAGTTCTGAATACATGCCAGTGGCAGCATCTGCACAAGTAAATCAATAATCAGATCAGCGAACTATATAGATGCGCCGAAAAATATATATTCAGTTGTGAATTTACGAAGAAGCCCATCAAAATACGGAAGCAACTTACGGGCACACTGAGATGCAATCTTTCCATTTCCCATCTTCAGGTCTTGCCTAACTACTAAGACCTGTCAATAGCAAAAAATATGATCCTTCAACTAGATATCATTTTGTTACTACTTATGCACAAAATAGGTTTTCGTTTACAAGTAAAATATTAAATGAAAAGCGAAAGCTAATTTGATAGCTTTTTTCTTGATGCTAGATGAAATTCAAATCACTAAAGTAAGTAGCAAACTGCAGCCGTGCAGTTCATTAACATTAATCCAGAGACAGAAAACCTTAGAAAATATACTCAACTCTTTGTTTCTATGATGCTAATAACATAGAAACAATCCTCTTAGGTTGCGTTTGGATGAAAGGATTTCAAATGACTCTGTATCATGTGGCTTTCATACACCAAAATGATTGAACTAAAACAGCTCGAAATTTGTGCTATTGGATTTGAAGCGCCATTGTAACTTGAGATTATTCTTATAAGCTCGAGGTACTTGTATTATGGATTTGAAATCATTAGCTCGAAAATCCTTTGTTCATAACTTAAACCTTAATTTCCCCGTTATCAGAAAACAAAATTTGGCCAGATTGTGAATTTTCTGCTCCCTTTATTTATCTAAATAAATAACATAACATCAAAAACTACCAATAATCAAATTGCATATAAAAATAAAACTGACATAAGTTATTCTTAACATTTTTTTGCTGCATAAAATACAAAAAATATAATACCATTTAATAAGCACAAAAAGAATACTTGATTGGTTACATAACATTTAAAGAATACCATTTAATAATTACACTCACCACCCCTCAATGATGAGGTAATTACACGAATCTCCCCTCACTAATTAATAATTATAAAAACATCCCTCATGTTAAAAATTTCTTACAATTGTACCCCTGTAACAATTCTTACAACTGCATCCTGTAGTGTAAACCTTACCAATAGACCTCCTAGTGCTTGGTGGGAGGTAATTTACCCATTTGAGGGGTGTGAGTGTAATTATCCCAAAAAAATATAATACCATTTTGAGGTCTTCATCAGTATTGCTTGACATAATTCCTGATTGGTGTTGATTTTTGCCAAGTACTGAGCCGCCGCCGAGTTTCCTCCCACCGGGGATTTTTCGGGGCTTCGATAAATCGAAGAAAAACCCGAATATGAACCCGATAATTAGACCCGGTAGGAAGTTCTCAGGCTTGAAACTCACTCCTAACCGTTCTCTTTCCTGTTTCTGCACCTTCGTAAATATATATATATTGTTAAACTCTAAGAATTTAAAAAAGAGAAAGAGAGAAATGGAGAAGTTCTTTGTGATTACCTTTTTAAAGGCTGGAGAAGATATTCTGAAAGAAGCCATTGTAGAGTTGTAGTAGAAGCTATGAAGATGGAAGGGGAAGGTAAGGCATATATATATACATATATATAATATATATACTAGTAACTGTATGCGTGCGTGTGTACAAAAATAAAAAAACTTTAGTTTTTTTTTTAGTAAAATCAATTAATACAAAATAAAATAAATTTGATATTTAAATTTTTGAATGTACATCAAATGAATAAAATATAAAAAAAATATATATAGAGACCAAAATAAGGGGAAAAGAAAATATCGTGTAGATGAGAGAGAGATTGTGAGAGAAAAAAGGAAATATTAGGAGGGGTGGAGAATATGGGAGAAAAAATAGGAAATAAAAATTAAAAGTTAATATAAAAAAAAATGCTTAGGCCACTTGTCAAGTTTTTGGATACAATGGCTTTACCAAAATTTCTAGGTAATTTCTTTAAGCCCTTCCCACTTTATATAATAGTATAGATATAGTTGCTGAACGAGATAAAATGCAAAAAAGAAGGTTGATACGTCGTCGTTTGGAGGATACTGGGATGAATGGGCTTTATGTGGGGCTCTAATTAGGTGGGGAAAATTGGGCCTGTAGCCCAACAAGTAGCAGTTTTTTTTTTCAAAAAAATTTCTTTTCTTTTTTATTAACTCAAGTTTGTTTGAATTACACTCGAGCTTCAAAATTTGTGTTCGAACTTGCTTGATTGTTAATTGAGCCGACCATGAGCCGAGCTCTAGTATTTTGATTTTTTTGTACATGTTATTATTATTTTTTTACTAATCGAGCCGATCTTCAAAACTTGTCAAACACAAAAAGTTGTTTAAGTTTGATCCGATATGTTAACGAATTGAACTCAAATGAGCTTTCAGCAATCGAGTTGGAGTCGAGTATCGAGTAGTTTGATTCGTTTTTCGGCCTTAATAATAACAAACAAGTAGCAGGCTAGTGGTGTCTGAAGAGGATAGCTATCTTTTAATTGTCATAAACTTTTCAACTTAATGAAATGAAATGATCCAAGTTTGTAAAGAAAGAAAAAAGTTAAGTGAATAAAGTCCTGTAAGAAAATAAATTATTTGAGTTTAAAGTAAAAATTACTTTTCATTGAGTTTCTTAAATTTTTCGAGTTGATTTCAGTGAATTCCGAAACATCATTAGTAAATTAGTCTTGTTAATCGAGTAGAAAAAGATCATTTTGAGGAGCTCTTGAATCTTGATAATTGAAACGGTAAGATGAATGTAATTTATTTAAATGAGAGGGCGGCATCCAATCTACCGTACAAGAATAGCTATAATTACATTTAGGGGTGTTCATAAATCAACCGAACTGACCGAGAACCGAAATTTCGGTCCGGACCGAAAACCGAACCGAAAATTTCGGTTCGGTTTTCGGTTTTTTTTTTTGCAATTTTCGGTTTTTCGGTTCGGTTTTCGGTCCGGACCGGTCGGTTCGGTCGGTTAACCGAAAACCGAACTTTTTTTTTTAATTTTTTATTTATTTTTATTTTTTTATATAGTATAATATAGACAAAAAAAATATAAAAAATGTGTTTCCTAATGACAACTTATAGGAAAATAAAGAAAATGAATTAAAATTAGTCATAATTAAATTTCAATTATTTATTTATATCTAATTTATTTATATATTTATACCGAAAAATCGAATCGAACCGGTTCACTTTTTAATTTCATTATGTCAATTTTAGTTGGTCGAGCTAAACATAATTATAAACATATAAATGTATGCATTCCAAAGAAAACGTGAACAACGGCAAAAAAAGAAAAAAATTTTTTTTTTTTATTTTTCGGTTTTAACCGAACCGAAAAAAACCGACCGAACCGAACCGACACTGTTCAGTTCGGTTTTCGGTTCGAAATTTCGGAAAACCGAAATTTCGGTTAACCGAAATTTCGGTTCGATTCGGTTAAAAAACCGACCGATGAACACCCCTAATTACATTGACACTGAATGTCCCATGCATTTGGCTACCGTATAATCACGAAAAATTTTAAGTTGATCCTAAATCAATGGTCCTAATTGCCTTAACACTACACATTTTTATTGGGGTAGGTGAATTTTATCACTCTCCACCATGTAAAAACCACCATCCCAGTTCAAATTTATGTTGTCAAGGCAACCAAAACCAATAGTATAAGTTTGACATAAAATTACCTGATAATCATTCCCCTGGGATTGGGGAACTTGTATACATTGATAGGAAATTCTAATTTGCTTCCGATCCGACTACACCCAAGTGTATATAATGAAATGGTGACCAATTATATAGCAAGTGGGTATGGCCAAGCCCGCGAGCCGGGAACGTAGCTACAATTTTCCTTCCTTCTCATTCCTTTTTAAATCTAACTCTTAATATTTTAATTTGCTTCCTAAGTGGTAAAAAAAGCCATTAGAGAAATGGAATTTCAACCTTCCAAAACTACGGTAGAAATATAATCTACAAGTTACATATAAGCTTGAAGAATTAAGTTTAAAGGAATACCCACTTTCTCTTAGGTATCAGAAAACCGAATATTCAAAACTAATCACACAAAATACTATTAGCCAAAATATTAAACTAGTCACACAAAATACTATTTAGCCACTATCGGGAGGACTTCTTCCAAGAAAAAATTCAGCACATACAAGCTCTCGAGCGTAAAATTTTACGAGCTCATATTTAAATGCTGATCAAAGTCTTCCCACTCCATGTCCAACTTACATACCTTACATTCTTTTTTAATTCAAGACGAAAGAGTATACCCTAAATATCCAACCTGACAAATTTGGGTTGAAAATCATAATCTAAACTGCTACAAGGTGTGGCTCTCCTCTCCTTTATGTATTAAAAGAGCTCGATAGAGTCTTTATGACTCTAGTCCAACGTACATTCTTTGTCAGGGTATAATAACTTTCTAATGTGGAGTTCATAATAAATCTTTACATATTTATCAGATAAAAAGTAATGAGAAACTTCACATTTTATTCAAGCATCCATTTTGGATAACATTAATTCGATACCCCTAAGATTTATACATTTAGATTTTGAAAAAGTAAGCTCATGAATGCTAACCTTACAGCAAAACGACTCACATTGACTAGGACACTCCTAGAAATTTCTAAGTTCCAAGTAGTCACAATTCGTTCGTGTATGATTAATTTTACGTAAATCTAGTCACATAGATGAATAAGATTGCATCACAACTAATTGTTTCAAACAAGACTGACATTGAATAGAGCAAATTGTTAATTTTACGTAAATCTAGTCACATAGATGAATAAGATTGCATCACAACTAATTGTTTCAAACAAGACTGACATTGAATAGAGCAAATTGTTGAGGAGTCTCCGGAACTCAAAACTCTCGTATAACCACAATCATGGAACACCAGTATAATCACATTCATACAATCCTGATATAGTTATAACTATCCATATATGAATAAATCTTAGAGGAAAGATGGGCAAAATTCATCAGCACAAACATTTAAAAAGAATGAAATTGGAATGTCTGTACTCGGTATCCATGCAAACTGTACTGCAGTTCAAGTTCATCAGAAAAGACTTTGCTCAGGCAATATATTTTCATCGTCATAATTTACCAAAGGAATCCTAATTACCAAGAGACAAGAAATCTAATTCTAAACATCTCATTAATACAAACCGTAAAAGATCCAAATCCAACCATACCATTGCTTCATATAATCTTCACGGAAGCCAAACAACCGAACTGGAGAAAACCCTGCCACAATGCAAGATCACTTTTTCAGATGTCAATTAACAAGAAATTCCAGTTTTCTGTAAATGTAAGCAGCCTATGGTTTACTTCTGAGGAATGATAAAATGCAAGAACGACAAAGATTGTTAGGCACAAATGCTAATGAATAGTGAATACAATATACTGAACATATAAATCTATTTTTTTGGTTGAGGTAAAATACATGAAATCATTAGAGTGACCGTTGAACTACATTATCTAGAATGAAAATCAAGATGTTTTTGCAACTGCAATAGCTATAATGGGTTTCTTAAGAAAGGATATCAAATTTGATGATTCAAGGTGTATGATCAAAGAGACAAAAACGTTTCGGGCTTTTAACAAAATAATATAAAAAGTTTAAAAATAATATAGTTTTTAAAGCTATTTCGTATATAGCACAAGACGGCATCCAGGATGTCGTCTTCAAGTCTTTGTATTTCTAACTTCTTTGTAAAGAAAAATTAGAAGACGACGCTCATCATGTCGTCTTCATAATTAATTTTCTTCCAAAACAGAAAGCAGAAGATGACTTGGTGCAAGTCGTCTTCTACTTTCTTCTCTTCTTCCAACTTAATGTTTGAGCACAAACATATATACTTCTCATGAAAAAAAGGTAAGAGCACAATAATCAATGTTAAAATTGATAATACAATGAAATCGTGCACTGAACAAGTAGTAGCATTGTTGTGATTGACCAAAAAATTACTATGGTCTTGTGGGATAATATTAATATACAAATGTATAAAATTCCTGGTTAATTAATTACCGTACGAAAAAATTCGTTATTTAATACGTATGAGTATATTATTAAGTTTTGTTAGAAGTTAAAGTCAACTAGAAAAGACGGGAACGGTAAATAAAAGGATCCGTAGACGTACGAATATAACATAAATACAAATAAATTATTCGGGGTAAAAATACGACTTATTCTTTTTATATATAAATTCATAAGACATATTGGTTATATTCCCTTATAATTTATAAAATAATATATTATATGAGTAATTGTTTGACAATAACTAATATTTCTTAAATTATTAAAGTTCGTAGTTTAATTGTGTAATACTCAATTAGTACTTTAAAAATTAAATTAAATTTTTCAACTTTTAAATGATTTTTTTTTGGGTCAAAATTAGAGTATTATTCGTTAAGTAATATACGAGATATGTAAAACACTTGTACAAAACGGTTCAACTTAGAAGTACGAATATTATTCGCTAACTTCAAAATATATTTCCAGGAAACGAAATAGTTTTCAATTATATGTATATACATGTATTATACCGATACAATACGAGTTTTAACTAACATAGAATTTAAACAAATTAAACCGGTTACTAAAAAGAACAACAATACTACTTTAGTACACGATTTCTTTATTATCAATTTTCACCTCTACCTTTTTCCTTTGGAAGTGTCCATTTGTGCTCAAACATGGGAAAACATTGGAAAGTAGTAGACGGATTGCACCAAGTCATCTTCAACTTTCTGTTTTACAAAAAAATGAATTATGAAGACAACATGATAAGTGTCATCTTCAAAACGAAGAACGATGACCATCATATCGTCTTCGAATTTTTCTTTACAAAATAATTAGAAAATACAAGGACGACATCTAGGATGTCGTCTTCAAATTTGAAGACAACATCCTAGATGTCATCTTGTGCTATTTACGAAATAGCCTTAAAAACCATATTACTTTAAAACTTTTTTTATTATTTTATATTATTTTGTTAAAAACCCCAAAAAGTTTGGTCAAAGCTATTTGTGCAAGTCAAACGTTTCTATTAGTCAAATAGAACGATTAATAGGGGCTTCAGGTACTTGAAGTTCGGGGATAATCACAACCGTACATGTGTGTGGTGTAACCCATGTGGGCCCTACCATACGAATGGTTGTGATTGTTCCAAGAATCAGACTTCACAAAAGCTCCTAAGAATGACTCGGTCATATATTTGGAGAATGCATTAAATTATACAAGACACACTTACGAGGAAATCATATGGCAGAAGATAATTATTTAACAATATCTTGTCTGCTTACCCATGCTAGCATACCACCCCCCCACCCCCTTTTTCTCCCTATATATTAATGACACATTTTCAATAGAAGCATGATACTTCAAATTGAACCACAGAGACGGAGAGTTTCTTCTTTCTCAATTGCATGAGACAATATCCAACTAAACGATATGGTGAGTCAGGTTTCTTCAAGACTTTAAGGTCTGGAGAGAATGCTAGTTAGCAATTCATATCACTTATCTATCATATTCATCAAAGTAAGATTGCTCAAAAGACATAACAGAAAATGCTAGTAATCCATTTTGAATGACTATAAACCTAACATACATGTAAGATAACTAGCACATTGAACACATAAGCACAAGGAGAATCAAACTAACAACAAAACAAATATACAAAATTAAACCACACTAGAATTTTACAGAAAATTACTCCAAACTAAAGCACTAAATAAATGGACAAATACAAAATTCCACCAAGTACAAAAATAACTAATAGCATTCTCATAAAATTTAAAACTAATAACAACTCACCTAAGGAGATCACAGTTGCTATCACTGCTGATTTTGGGGAGGAGGCGGCATCCCCGGTCTCGGTGGACCAAACATCTGAACCTGTCCGCCAGGTGGAGGAGGCATGCCCGGTCTCGGTGGCTGCCCCCCAGGCGGTGGCCCACCCGGCATTCCAGGCCTAGGTGGCTGCTGCCCAGGCGGTGGTCCCCTCATCATCTGAGGAGGCGGCATCATAGGCGGCCTCTGTCCAAACTGAGGCGGAGGCGCAAATCCCCCCGGCGGACCCGGCCTAAACTGAGGTGGGGGCGGCATCGGCATTCCCGGCCTCGGCTGAAACCCTCCAGGCGGCGGAGCCATCGGTGGCCTCACCACCTGCGGCTGCGGAGGGTAAGACATTGGCGGCCGCGAAATCTGCGGCTGCATCATACCAGGTGCGGGCCCACCCACTCCACGGACCGGTCCAGCCAGACCGGGCTGCGCCTGAGTGAGCGGTCCAGTAACAACCCCTCGGCCGGCAGCACGGCCAATTCCCGGACCGGCGGTTGCACCACCGGAGGTGGCTTTGACACGCGAATCGTCCGGCGGCGGCGGACCTTCGACGGTGAGTGAAATGACTTCTTCGCCCCTCAGGAGGACAAGGCCAAGCGTGCGGCGGTCCTCGCGCTCCTCCTTCGAGCCTTTCGTCGGCGGCAACTTGCGAAACTCCTCGCAATCGCCGAGGACGAGGTTCATGTGCCGATCGAACGCCATGAATTTGCCGATGAGCTGACGGCCGTCTTGGATCGTTACGCGCATCCGGTAGTTGATGTATTGGAGCATCTTCGAGCTCTTCGACATCGACATTTTTGCAAGATTGAGAATGGCAGACTATTTCTCTCTCTAGGGTTTTGAGTTTTTGAGAGGAGAGGGAAAGTGTGAATTGGGGAAGTAGGGTTTTAATGAGGTGATGAAATCGATTAAAGCGACTTTGTGTCTTTTTGCATGATTGCACCCTCCAAAATATGAGTTTAGAACATTGAACCTTGGAATTATAGGTCCCGATTGGATGGGATGCTGTTTCCCATTTTTTGATTTCTGAGATTTTTTTCATCAAAAATGCATATGTTTGACATTTCTCAAAAATATCCCAAAAAAATACTACACACAATTTCTCATAAAAAAAATCTCAAATTTCTTTGAAAAATGGACATTTTTCTCAAAAGTTAGAATTTTATTATTCATGATTAGACAGTTCACCCAATAATTAAAAGTACTTTATCCGTCAATATCTTGATATAATCATCAAAATAATTACATATCTTTATTTGAAATGATGTAACTTACGAAATAAGATCCACTTTGCATATTTTTGGATGCCTTAATCGATAAATTTAGCTTAAATATGTTAAATATTCTTATAAAAACAAAACTCATCCATACCAATTTCCCACAAAAAAAGATTTTTTCTTACAAAAAAAACATATCACATCACACTTAATCATTACACTTTTTTCTATCAAAAAAACTCATCCAAACACACTTCCTCTTTCATATCTCTATTTCCTTAAAAATAATTTCTCTTACTTTATCTATGAAAAATGAAAAATTGGAAATAGACGTCCATCCAATCAGACCCATATTACCTTGCCTTTAGGAAATTCTAGCTCGCTTCCTGTTCAGCCACACCCAATTATATTTCACAAAGTTAATGATCAATCATATGACAAGTGTATTGAACAGTCTGAACTTTTTTTATGAAATACACTTGAGTGTAGCCGAGTAGGAAACTGACTAAAATTTTCCTCTTGATATATTGCCCACTAGAACAATTTTATGGTAGTGAAATCCATTAAAAAATTTAGTTGACTAAGTTTGAATGAAGTGGATTATTAATTTTACTTAGAGTTCTCAAATAGCATAATTGATTTGCTATAGAAACAAAATGTTGCTTGGGAATTCTATGAAATGTACTTTTGAAGCTCAGTTAAAAAAATTCGATTTGAAAAGTAGGATCCTATTAATTATATTTTAGAAGCACCATTTTTGAATTTATCTCAATGACAATATTTAAATAATTCCCAATTTTTATTTTGAATTAACGGTTTTCTAATTTTGGTTGTCCTTTGTGAAATTTGTTTCACAAAAAAATTGATTTATGCTTAGAAGTATAACAAGTTCTTAATTCTTTTGATTCCCATTTTCACACTAAAGAAAGTTGAGAGAAATAGCAAAATATGATTCTAGTTTTTATTTAATGATATTTTAACATTTTATAGTCGATTTTCTCTCGCTTCTACGAGCGACTCATTGCTTTTTCGTTTTTCATGATCTTACCCTTAAAAATTACGGTCGATGTATGTGACTAATAAAACCGATTCATCTCGATTTTTCAGCAATTTACATGGCACGAAGTTGGTCCAGGGTGCAATCTCCCAAGGTAACATAATATTACGATCTAATCGGTTAAATTTACAATTTACGGGTGCATCGTATTAAAAGGTGCTAATTTGAGGATGCAAAGTGCAATTCCGTTGAATAAAAACGCTCTTCGTAAGCAGCGACTTTAACGTAGAACACTTCTTCACTCTCTCACTCCTCCAAATTCCACTTCACTTTCTCTCTCTAAAAACCTCTCCAAACCCTGGAAGAATATTCCGGCGAAATGCCCGGCGTGACCTTAGATTCCGGCGAGATTAACTCACTCGCAGTCGTTCCTCACTCCTCCGACGCACAATCGCCGAGAGTTTACCCGCTGCGGCACCGCCTCGCTCCGCCGCTCGCTCGTATTTCAATCTCTTGGGCGCGTGGCAACTCGCTTCGCGTGTCGCTCCTGCAATCCGACGACGTCGTTTCGGAGCAGAATCACGGTGGAGAAGTAGTGGAAGTGAAGCTAAGCAATGTGGAAGGAGGAGAAATATCTGATGCGCAGTGGCGGAGAATTGCGTACGGCTCCGTTACACCGTTCGCGCTGCTTCAAAGCCAGAAGAATGCGATTGATACGTTGCGTTACGAGAAAGATTGGTAATTGATTCGAGTTCCTTTCTTTTTTTAGCTGAGTTAATGTTGTTTAATTACTGAAGAATGGTGATGTTATTTGGGGCGGATGAGTGTTGGGGATTAGATTGCTTTTTGATGCTAATGTACGACGACTGTAAAACAGCGAAAAATGTATGGTTTATGTGTGTGCATGGACGTGAAGTTGTGAGCTTGGATTGATTTGATGAGAATTCAGCCATTTTGGTAGGAAGTTTATTGATTGTTTTAGGCATACTGGAAAGTGTCAAGACGCCAATAGATTGTTTATACGCAGCAGCTGTAGCTACGGAGATGGCTTTCTTTCTTGTTGAGAAAGAATATTGGGGGATCGAGTGACATAGCTCACAGGTGGAGAAGGAAATCCCCCACTATATATGAAGGGAACATGGAGATTACAAAATCGGGGAGGTTGCTCTCTATTTATGTTCGTTGATGCAGTTTCCGCGATACTTGTTGAATTTCATTTGAATGTTGATATCTATACACATTATTTATTCATCGTAGCCAATAATGTATTGGATATTTCTGTAAGTACATTTGCAGAAACAAAAAGCTTGAGTGAAACTTGTTAATTAATCGACTTCATTTTTGAAAGTAACAGGTGGGAACATGTGATGGATTTCAGCAAGGAAATAAATTCTCTTCTTGGCAATTCAAAGTCATCTGTTAGTCCAACCATTGAAGACCCAAAGTCAGTATTCAAGGTAAATCTTGATTTTATTAGGTTTCTGTTTCATTGATGCGTGTCTGAATTTTAACATTTCTAAATAAACTGATAAGTAATACAATTTCAGGAAGTTGAGCAGCCATCCTCTCTGAAAGCTGCTTGGGAGCTGATGGAAATATTTTATGCAGACAAGGAATCTCAGACCTGGATCCCTGAACGCCTTCTTGATTGGTTAGCTGTACGAACTCTTCAATTGTTTACTTTTCTCCCTTCACTTTGTTCTTCTCCGTGCATGACGTAATAACATTTGTTTCCATCAACAGGATTTTGATTGTCTGTTCTCTGGAACTCAGCCAACTGTCCATGCAAAACTTGTGACTTTCCAAAAAGAACTTGTAACGATACAGGTGTTTACTTTGATCACTTCATCTTTTGTTTGTATTTTGGGTTTGTGTGTGGGTCTACATTTTAGGTTTGACCTTTTATTGGTTAACCGTGGACTCTATCTAGTGCACATCTTCTGAATCGTAGCGTTATCTATGTTAATATTCTCAGTTCAGCAATTTAAATATATCACATGAGTGCATGGCCGTGAAATTTGTTCTACAAAATGTATTTTGATTTCAGCTTTAAGCTGTAAGTAAGTTTGGGTTTAATGCCTGGCATATACATTCTCATTGTGTTGGCCTCTTGGGCGTCAAAAAGTATTTAAATCAACTTTTTTTTGATTTATTTACATTAGAATTATTGTTAGAAATCATATTTAGTGAATGCCTTCAGAGTTCTGATTTATCAGCTCTTTGTTTGAATAGCATCTTAATCAGCAGCTTCGAGCAAGTTATGGAACCTTTTATTTTTCAATTCATTTTTGTTCTCTCTCCAGGCGGTTGAGAATGATCCAGAGTATTGGGAAGCTATGTCCGCAGCCTTAGCAGTTGGCTGGCTCGATGTTGTTGTGAGTACTAATTGATTGAAAAATTAACTTCCATCTTAAATTAACTATGTAATAGGTGTATGCTGCTTCTTACATTGAACTTATCACTTGCAGGTAAAATTGTTGCGCTTGCATGGATCTTATCTGCTCGATCAGCTAGGAAGTCGCGAGGTTAGTTAGGACTTATGAGTTTGAAACGGCTCAACTTGATGATATGTGCTCGGAATGTTTGAAATTATATGCTAATTACTACTCTGTATTTCTTAAGGAGGATGACTTATCAGTTATATTTAATACTACATATGTCTTACACAGCCGCCGAAACGAAACTCTAATTTTCATTTGTTTGAAGTTTGAACCACGTCGACTTATTAATTACAGACTTTTAATTAATAAATCATCCGATTTTTTTGCATCTCTCGTTAACAGATAGAAAACGGACTTGTAGAAGCAGTTGCTGTTCTTATATCACAGATGCCGCGTCTGCGCCCTGATCTATCAGCAGAAAAATTTGGAGTATGCTACAAAACCAAACCCGAGTTTATGAAGGTAACCTAGGGCCTTTGGCATTTTGCATCTAGTTGAAGACTTGAGGTATTCTATTCTTGATACATTTTATTTGTCAGGCATGGGAGAAATGGCGAGCTCAAATTACTAAATTGGACTGCAGTGCATTCTGGCTTCAATGTGATCATCAGCAGACAAGAAGTGGACTAAAAAATATGCTTCAAGTCATGTTGGGAAATGCTAGCAGTCTTTCCACTGTAACATACCATTGGCTAGAGCTCTACATTTCTCACTTTTTGTACATCAGGCCTTTCACTGTGGTTAGTGTGACTTTCTTGATTCAGTTGCTTAAATAAGACTTTACTTTTTCATTTGACCACTTTACCTAACCTAGGTTGCCTGGTCAGATAGTGGAAGAGTAAAACAAGTGACTTGGAAATACTTTATTATTTTGCAGGGTTTGGAAAGCATGTATAGCCTGGCTCAGAAATGCATGCATTTGAAACCAATTTCAAGTCACCATAAGTTGATGGGACTCATAATTGGTATTTTAGAAGAAAATACAGAGGTAAATAATCTGAACCATTGCCTTGGAAAAATTAAATTGCTTTCCTCTCATTTAGACAGAAAATGACTACTGTTGATGGTTCAGGTTGTTCTAGCTGAATGCTCAAGATCATTTGGCCCCTGGTGAGAGAACTCTTGTATTTTTTATATATTCAGTTGTGGTTCAACTGTTTTAAACTGACAATGTTGTGAAATTTGTATAAATGTTTTTAATTGATCCGAGTTGACAGAATTGATGTCATATGTGATGCAGCTTTGTGTTTATTCTTTAATAGGATGATAACCCATGCTATAGAGCTGCTGACAGCTGGGAGCACTCAAGCAGAAATGCTCTTGCATGAACAGCAGTCTAAAATTGGAGGAATCTGCATAGAAGAGCTCCATCGGCTGACTTATGCCCAAATTCTATCTTCTCATGCCTTGACATGGAACGTAAGTAATAATCAGATTCTTGTTTTTTGGGCCCTGTCATATGTCTCTTAGCTTTGTAATATCCTGGACTACTAAGTATTTAGTTCAACTTTAGTTATTAATTGATTTGAATTTGACTAGATTATTACTTTTCCAAGAATGTAAATTCAGTTTCTTGTTTTTAAGGTCTGTGTTGATTAATGTTTGACTTTGTGAACTAATTTGATGGTGGGAGGTAGTAGATAATTTGTCTTGATTCAGCTAACATAGATTGAATAATCTTAATTAAAACGTGACACTTGTTGGCTTTATCCAAACATCAACAACTATGATAGGCAAGAGTTAGGAAAGCATGGGCTTGCACATGGTTGCTGCCACTTTGGGGTTCTTGGAAGTATCAATTTTTGCAAACTTGTCCGTACCATCTAAACGTTTCATGTGTATTCTGTTTCTACATTTTCGAATTTTCACTTGTCTACATTCTTGTGTACCTTAAATCCGTAAAACTGCTGCTGATTTTGTTTGATTGCTAAATCTAGACTCTCTGATGAGAGCTTATATTTCTGAAGATGGTTGAAAGTCTAATCAAGGTTTCTTTAATGCAATTTTGAATAAATATGTTGCTATTCCGGGAATTTATAATCTACAATTAAGTGTTCTGTTCTTTTCTTTTTTCTATTAAAGAGATTGTAAAATTGTTTCGTACCAGAAAATTAGATTATGCCCGTCTCCTTTTTAGTAGATCCACTTAGCTATCCTACAGCTCTTATGTCATCTATTTCTGATTTTTTTGATTCGTCAGATTGCTCCTATATATTTGACATCATGCATGAAACAAGGACTGGGCTTGTTGGAGAATTTATTGTACAAGCAGCCAGTACAACATCATCAAGTGTTGGTAAAGGTAATTGAGCTATTTTCTCTTTATGAATCTTGCTTATCCGTATGTGCCATCACCATCCACTCGCTTACACTTATTGTTAGAAGTTGCATGATGGCATCTTCATCTATCGGTATGTTTCTTAGTCAACAAATATGTTTTCTTTTGAGCAGAGCATAGAGATCTGTCGTCTCAATGGGCTTGATTTTGTTAGTTACGATATGATGAAGGTATGTTTTCGAGCAAGTAATGAGTTATTCTTATGAGAGACTCCACGTTCTAGTATAATCACAACTGTCCGTGTATGACGGACCCCAATTTGGGTCCCATCACATGGATGGATATGATTGTCCTGTAACACTCCTCAAGTACTGGTTTAATTGCGACTATCCGTGTATAGTGGATCTTATGTGGGTTCTGCCACATGGATGGTTTTGATTGTCCCCAAGACTTGAATTCTGAGATCTCCTTGACCCTGAGTATAACTCCTATCTGCTTCTCATTCTGGTTGCTTACCATGTTATAAATCTTGAGACCTATAAAGATTATGCTGTTTGGAATCTGCTGTCTGTGTGAACAGATTGCTGGAGTTCATTACTGGAAACATGGAAAGAAAGGCTTGGCTGTGTTCTGGCTTCAGCAAGCTCGAGATGAAGTTCGCTTAAACAGAATTGCCAAGCACTTATTTGATTTTGTTGGAAAATCGCTTTCTGATGAAAGTTTCAAGGTAATTGTTACTCAAAAGATTTGTTTATTTTATCACAAAAATGGAATTTGATATGAAGATTCACTTGCCTGTGTGGTTGTAGTGAAAATAATTCATATCTGAAAAAGATGATCGAGGTGATCTCGGAATGGAAATTTCATATTGTGATTGAATTTGCCAAGATGAATCCAGTAATTTGTATTCTTTCTAAATATATCCACTCAATATAGCATTTTTGCCTTCTTTCTACAGCAATGGGAAGGAATGATTGAATTGTTGGGGACCGAATCAAACACTGCCGGAGGTCTTGAGTTCTTGAAAAAGTACGTAATCTTTCAAATCAATCAGCAGTTAAAAAATTCTAAAAAAAGGGTTCCAGTATATTCTTTTTGCATTATTTTTAGCATTATTTTTATATTCTTCAGGTATAGGGATTTCAGGCGATCCCTTCAGCAAGTTCAGGAGGGAATCACCACCGACACTGCTTTTAAAGCTGCAGAAGCTCTTATAGCAGTATGTTTCATGCATTATATACTGATATTAGCAAAAGTTTAGAATGCTTTTATGAAATCTAATTTTGCATCACCAAAGGGGTATTAAATGAAGGGAATTTTACGTGCATACCCCTCACTATTGAGTAAATAAGCCTCTGAGGTTTTGCACCTCCTGTCACATTTTGATAACTCAAAAAACAGGGGTGAAATTGTAATGTGTTTTTCTACTGATAGGGGGTGAATTTTGATATGCTTTTACCGACAAAGGAGGTTGTGATAATTTCTAAAACCTTGGGGTGTTTATGCTTTTCCTGACTAAGTAGGCTTCTCAAACCTTGGGGTGTTTTTAAATTAAACTCTCACACACTCCGTCTATGTAATTTACCCATAAATGAATGAAATTGAGATATAGATTGAATATAATGAAATACTTTGACGTTTCCTCTGAAACAAGGCATGGAAGGGAGCCTCTATTAAGAAGTTTAGGGAGTTAAAAAGGAGGGTTAGAGCTCATATTAGTCACGGGTCGAGAACTGGAATTGAACTTTATGACTGAATACTATGTCCATTTTGGAGAGTTTACTTGCTTTTTTTTTTCTTTCTAAATTCTTCATGAAGGAAGCTATACTGTCACATACGAGACTTCGACTTTATTATTCGGACAGTCTTGTGTACCGGCTTTATCTGCTGAATGAAGAATTTATCTTATTTATTTCCTTTTTTTAAAAAAAAATTTTTTGCAGCTCATGAGAAACCCTTCTACACCTCAGCAGTTTTGGCTACCTCTCTTACACGACTCGGTGAGCCATTCATTTTTTTGTTGAAAATTCTGTAGATTTGGTTATATCATGGAACTAATAGTTTGTGATCCATTTCTAAAGTGGGTCAGTCCAATTTTGTGATGTGCAAAGCCTTTAGTCTGAACTTTTTTTTTTTGTAAATTTACATCTACTCATGTTCGATTGTGGTAGCTGTTTACTCTCTCTCTCTCTGTATAATTTTTTGATTACATCTCACATTTTCAATTTTGGTAGCTGTTTACGCGCGGTCTCTCTCTCTCTCTAATATTTTGATGTGCAAAGATTTTTTTTGTAAATTTACATCCACACATTTTGGATTAAGTCTCTCTCTCTCTCTCTCTCTCTAATATACATCTTACATGTTCGGTTTTGATAGCTGTTACGCTTTTTCTCACTTAGTTCTTTACCTTATCTTATTCTAGCACATTATACGCGATTCTTCATCTCTTTCATCCCGTGCAGTTGAAATTGCTGAACTGGCAGGAGCGTCCCTTGCTCAACGTTTCTCATACAAACCTTTTGTTGAATAAATTGCAAGAGTTATCATTGGCAAGACTTCGCCCTGGCTTCGTCGACGCTGAATTGCCACCCGAGGCATTGAAATCGGTCAGATTGGCTCTTGCCACTAATTTAGGACGTGCTATTCTGGAGGATTAATCTTCTTTAACTTATGTTTTGTACCTCAACACCCATGTATATGTACATATTGTTTGTTGCATGTTTACTTTTTAACTTTGGTTGGTGAAAGTGTGGAATTTGCCCATCAAGGTTTTATAGTGTAGTCACTTCGTTTTTTGGCGATTCTTAGAGAGTTTTAGGACTTCCAAGTTTTGTTGTAATTTAGAACATCAAAATATGTATTAGTCAGTATTACCCTCGAAACACAAAAAAACGTATTTTTGAGGCAGAAAACTCCGAAATGACAAGCATATCCTTAAAAGACAGTTTCTCGCTCGAAGGGGAGAAAAAATTAAAAATTCTCTCTTTATATACTAAGCACTTGTTATATATTTGTGCAAGTAACAAAAAGTGTCTTTTAATTAAGAATTTGTTATTTATAGTCTATAGATATTTCAATCTTAATTTCTTGTTTCACTATAGCTATTTATGAATTCTCAGTCTAAGTTGTGGGCTTGTCGAAATAGTTTACTTCAGCCCACAATATGCTTGGCCCAGAATAACTTGAGTTGCAAATGGCTTTCCTTCGTGATTTTCGAATTGGCCCAAACTTAATAAAGCCCAAACCTTTAAGCTTAAAATGTTTCTTAAATAGCAAACAGGATAGCGCCTCAAGAACAAAAGAATAATATCTATTGTACGTTGATTCGCTATCGTCTATTGAGTGAGCCCGTTACCTCAATTAAAGAACCAAAAAAAAAAAAGGAAAAGAAACAATGTGCAAGTAAATTCCTTTTTGATCTTATTTGTGTACATGTTGGCCTTCTTTGATCGCCAAACTGTATCCTCTTTCACTTCGATCTCTATTGATTATTGTCTATTGAATTTACCTCACGCTGACTAATGTTTCGATTGATTGGCTACAATCCGTCCCGTCACCTCAATCCTGATAGAATACTCAAGGTTTTGAACCCATTCTTCACCACAGATGATCAGATCTAATATGTTAACTGGATTCGTGTGTAACAGGATTCAATAGATAATGTATAGAGAAAATATTAACTTCACCACTGAGCTATGCACCATTTGCAACTTGTTGTGAAGTATTAAATTATTAATATTATATACGAACTCATCACACACACACACACACGAGTGTTTCGTAGGGATTTTAGGGACTCCACGCCACCCAATAACTATAGTTATTTGAGTATAGTGAACTCAACGTGAATAACATCTTATAAACAAGGGATACTTGCTTGCAGACACTTCTCTCATCTACGGGGTAAGTGCACTTTGTCCTCCAACCTATTAAAATGTGCACCCGATACTCTTATCTTTGGTGAATATTGCATTTAACCTCGTGTTGACCGGATTCGGCGGAATTCAAGGAATATTCCATCGGAGATTTGAACATATTATGAAATGTGTGCATTTTACCCCCTGACCTTTCAAAATTTTTGTATTTAACCCCCTATCATACAAATTACTATTAAATTGTTATTTTAATTGAATAAAATGGAATGTTTCACCAATATTTTGATATGTGACATCCAATTTGTACTATGAATTGAGGTTTCAATCAATTTGAGTATTTTGTGATTATAAACGACATTGTTATTATACATTTATTTACGTTAGATAGTTAATTTTATTTTATATTTACTCTCCGATAAATGTTATGGTATACATAAACTATGCATAAGTAAAAGTTTGTTTCCATAAAAATTTTGCACTTCAATATAATAAATAAAAGAGGCGATGATTGATTTCAAAATTAACTATGTTTTGCTGGCAAAACCCACCCAAAGCATTCTCTATTATCCTCTATGTAACCCAAGCAACCCACATTATTCACTAAACAATAATAATGATTCAAGGGTAACAATAGATTTTTTTTAATGATAACCTACATGAACTTAAAAAAAACATAACTATAAAAATAATTTGTAATTATTAGATAACTTGAATTATTGAAATATGTCAATATCATGAAATTCGTACATAATAGTATTTTGGTCAAAAAATATTCCATTTTATTCAACCAAAAAGAATTTGATGATAATGTATAAATTAGGTGGTTAAATGCACATATCTCAAAATATCAAAGAATCTCCAGTAGAATATTCGTGGAATATTCTTCTAGCTTCCACCGGAGATAGACAAAGGGGGTAAAGTGTAACACTTATTAAACGTGAAGGCATTGAGTGAACATTTGATAGGTTGGCGGGCAAAATGCATTTATCGGTGTCTGCATTTATCCCTATAAACAACTATAATATATTGTATCGAGATTCTAAATTCCGTTAGACTCATTAGAATAAATCCACTTGTCATCTTCTTAAAAGGGTAATTTGTGATCATGATTGAGGTCAAGAAAAGAGAGAGATCTTACATGAAACCATATAAATACACCTGGTCGGAGTCTGAAGTATGAACAATGGCTTTTTTTGTTCTCACTCTCGAAAAGTCACTGATCTGTAGTCTGTACCAACAAAGCCAGTTTCAATCACCGACCAAGAAAAGTTTTTGGAAGGACAAACACTGCTGCAGTTATTGGATTGCAAAGAAAGCAGTGGTATTATTTTGCAATACCGACGTTGATATTGATGGCTTTTGAAAATTGTACTTGTGGTCCTAAATTTCATTTACAAAATAACTAATATATATATATTTACATGTATGTATTATAATTACTTTTTGGCAATTAAAATACTAGATCGGGTGAAACCGTTGATGACTATCCTAACAAGTGAAATTTTACCGCCATAAAAGGTTCCTTTTACTAAAGTTCACTGAGATATATAGCCGAATTTGATCACCACAATCCTACCAACATAATATGTAATAAGTCATAGCCTTCATCAGCGACAAATGTACAAACTATTCCTTGTAGATAGACATTTGTCTTACATCCGACTGCCCCAATGTATATTCTTCAGATATAACAGTAAATGTACCATGAACTCAAGGTCGTTATGCCAAGTGGTAGGTGACTCAAGACTCCAAAAGCGACAAATGTTCAAAATCTAATGAAGGCACAATTTGGAGAGAATTTATCATTGCACGACCCTGGTTGAGAGATTAACCGTCTGCATAACCTTCTGTCACCAAAGCAATAAAACCTATAACACACACGCATATATGTCTCGTATGGTTTAATGTTATGTTCCTTTGCATGACAAATCCGAAGTTACGAAGGCTAAGACTTATTTCGTAATATGTTAGTAAGGTTGTGATCACTTATGGTGGTCAAGTTCAACTATATGTTACAATGAACTTTGATGAAGGAAATTTTATGTGGTGATAACATTCCATTTGTTAAGGTAGTCAATACTGATTTCACCTTACCGATCTCTTAATTACCAATATATCTATCTATATCGTATAGTTTAATGTTATGTTCATCAATTGGGTAATCGGGTATATGGTCCTTGCAGACAATGACGACACGGGTCCGATTTTATATGTATCCACTAGTTATAAACTTCACCCCATCCGACAATGGCCTCATAAGCTTTATGTATCAGCTGAAGACTTGCTGACACTATTCGTTCTTCAATTGCAATAATTCATCTTAGCTGGGGACAACCCTAGTTATACCGACCAATAGTAAAATGGGAAACTTTATTAAATATCGTCCAGACACAAATGGTGTGAATTATGTCACATTAATATTTATTGTGTCATTATTTATGTAGCTTAAACGACATCCTTCAGTGATTAAAACAAGGTGGACTGAAAGAATTTTTCAAAAATAAAAATAAAAAAAATAGTTTGTGACACTAATATCGAGTGACTGCTGAAGAGTTCTTGGAGTCGAGTCCCAATTTATTTGAACACAATTACATAAAAAGGTGTTATAATATATGTCTTTTGATTGATTGTTGTACTTGAAATGCTCATTAGTCACAGAGCAAGTGTAATTGACTTGCATTGTGAATAACTAGAATTCGACTAAATCGGATCTAAGCTAGAAATTTATGTTTTGTAATTTGGTTACAAGAAAATTACAATTGTTAATATTGTAGGATTTACATAGGCGCTCCACATTGATGAGTCTAATTGGCCCATGATCTAGAGTTCAGGAAATTTCTCAAAATAATCCATTCTCCGTAGAATAAATAAGAATGTTTAATTTGAAATATATTTTTAGTTGTATTATTCATGAGTAAAATTTAAGGAGTTGTAGATTTAGAATATAAAGAATCACAGCCATCTCAAATTAAATATGGTAAAGTTTATATGAGCATTCACAAAAATGATCGTAATTGACTTGTGATTTAGAACTAAAAATTTTTTATATAATAATCTATCATTATTAGAATAAAATAAAAATATCGTATTTGAACTATATTTCGAATCGTAATTAGTTTAATTCCTTATAACACTAGTTACATTCTAATTCCACATTACCCTAGCTAGGATGTGATTTAGGACCAAGTGAATTTTCAATCACATATATCCTCCAGATAATAAAATAATGCTTAAAAACCTGTCATAAAGAATAAAACTATATTACTCCTAAATAAATTCATATTTTCAATGTTTTAGGCGATCGACTTACCATGTCGTTATCATCTTTGGGTCATTCTTAGAAGACATACAACTTGAGAGTTTTAATGAACCACAATTATTTATGTAATGTAGCTTGCATGTGAGTTCCATCGTATATAAATAATTAAGATTATACAGATAATTGAAATCCTGGAATCTCCTGTAGATATACATGAATTTTGCCCTGGTACATGTTAATGAAAATGTTTAACCTCCATTGCAAAACCATTTGATCATATACGTGAATTATTTAATTTCATGATTGTAAATTGAATTTTTAGCATTCATATATTTTACGACATGAATTTTATCATATAAATAGTGTGCTACCACAACAATGAGGACGATCGCAACAATACAAAGACATTTCCTTCATGAATCAAAGTCGAGATAAATTATAAGTAAGTTTAATTGCGATTGTTTCGAGACTATTGAGTCCTAGAAGCTCTTAAGGATAACCAAAGATATTTACATAACAATAAATTTCATAACTCAAAAAATCTCGTTTAATTACAACTATTCGTGTATATGATGGATTTTATATAAATCCCTCCATGTTGATGATGTGATTACCACAAGATTTTCTAGTCCTAAAAACTCTTAAATGACCCGAATTTCACTTTGCATTTATTTAATCTACTGTTTGACTGTTTCTGTAAACAAGACAAAAAAAAGACTAATATGAGGCAATTATCTGATCTTTTTGTCTTTCACGAAGTTGATGGTCCAGAACCATTTATTTGCTACTTATACATGGATAATATTTTTTCTCCACTTCTTTTTACTTTTTTGTTACTTCAAATACTTATCTTCAATATGGAAAAATTCCCAAAGTAGTATCCGTGTTATTAATGTTTCATATAATGTTCTATTGCTTTTGGAATAATTTAAATTCATGATTAGTTATAAAATAATTTATCGTAAAAGAAAGCAATGAGACCCACAAATTATACTCTTGCATTGTAATTTAATAAAATCAATATATTTCTGCAATGCAATAGACAAATTTTCATTTTCACGCCAAAATTTAATGCAAAAATTAAAAAGTGCATGAAATTGATGGAAACAAAACATAAGAATGAAGAGAAAAACAAACAAAGCCTCAATACTTTCTGCAATTTTATATTATTGTCCTTAATCATTACATTTATAAAGAAGGCGAATCGAATAAATTGCTGTTCACGTTTGTTTGAATTATTATCGACCTTCAAAATTTGAATTTGGGCTTGATGTAATTGTTAAGAGAACCAAGCTAAAACGAATTCTAATTGAGCTGAACTTTGAGTTTGAGTAGCTAAATTTGCCTTTCAATCTTATTAATCTGTGTCACGTTATGAACTTAATTAAGAGACAATGAAGAGAATAAATTTTATAATCTTAACAGTAAAGTCTAGTTTCTAGAAATCTTGAACAGAAAATAGGGGGAGTAAATTTAACATAAAGCAATTTTAAGTAAATAATTTGGACATACGATTTTTCTTAGATGTATATATCAAGTAGCTAGGAGTGCAGGTTTACGTCAAGACAAAGGAGATTCCCTTGGTTGAAATTCCATCGAACTTCAAAAGTATATCAAATATGGTTTGATTGCTAAATCAAAAATATCTGAAACGAGTTCTATTCTATCTGAACAAGAATCGAACTCGAATAACTTAACACTTTAAAAATTTTGTTAGTTTTTAATAAATTGAGTAGAGCTTGACCTGAAGTTCAAGCGCTATTAAATAAGAAAAATATGTTTATCTTAACAATTGATATCGAGTAATATTTGATTTTAAATCCTAGCTTCTGAGTTTGACAAAATCGGTTCGACCCAATGTCATTTAGGCATGTAAACGAGCCGAGCTCGAGCAGAGCCTGGCGAAATTGCCAGGCTCGAGCTTGAATATACGAGCTCGAGCTCGAGCTCGGGCTCGGCTCGTGAGGCTAATTTTTCAGCTCGGCTCGAGCTCGCGAGCCCGAGTTCACGAGCTCGAGCCGAGCCCAAGCTCGCGAGCTCGAGCCTGATTTGGGTTCTCGAGATGGAGGTGGCGGACTGCTGTGGAGGCGGCGAATCCGGCGACGGAGGTGACGGACGGCTGCGGGCTGCGACTGTGTTGTGGTTGAGGGGTTGGGCTGTGGTTGCGGTTGGCGGCGACGTTGACAGACGGCGGCTGTGGAGGTGGCTGATAGAAGCTTCGTAGGCGGCGGCGCCGCGGCGAACGGCGAGGGCTTGGGGAGGCGGGCTTGCGGCTGTGTTATGGTGGGGGTTGGGCTTGGAACCTTGTCTTGCGGTTGGCGGCGGACGGAGACGGGCGACGGCGGACGGAGACAGGCGACGGCGGCGGGGTGGGAAAGAGCGTAGGAGACGGACGAGAAAGGGGGGCAAAATGAAATGTGAAATCAGATTCAGGGTTTTAATTTTGTTTGAAATTGTTTGCTGAATAGTATTTAATATATATATATATATTAATATTTATAATATAAATATATATATATATATATAAATATTAGAAGCTCGCGAGCTTTTTTCAGAGAAGAATGGGCTCGAGCTCGAGCTCGACTAAAAGCTCGAGCTCGAGCCGAGCCGGCTAAGCTCACGAGCCGGCTCGGCTCAACTTGCACCCCTAATATCATTGAATACGAGTAGGGTAGGTTAGAAAGTGGGGAAAATTCTTTAGTGCATCGGGGTCTCGCATACATCAAATAGTCTATATTGCATCATAATCATATATTGCTGTGATATAATATAAATTACTTGGTGTTCAAGACCCATTCCTCCCAATCGTTTTCCAAAAAGTGGGCACATTTCGCATGCTAGACATTAGGGTTGAGAATTCATCAATCATGTGGGAGTGTCGTCGAATATTTAAAAAAACTCTTGTTCTAAAAGGACGAATTTTAAAACTGTAGTAATAAATAAATGATAAAGCCGCAAAGAAGCGGGGCGGCCCTCTTTCTAGAGTTACACAAGGTTGGACAAAAACAAGCATGAATAGACGTGTCCGTACGGAAGGCAGTCCCCTCCCGGGGGAGACGTGGCAGCATTAACTTCACACCGAAAAGCTGAGTTGCACAGATGTGACCGTGCTATCAACGTCACCCTTTACATTACCCACAGGCAAAGTCTCATGTGCCGACATGGGCTGCCAGCTGTCACCACCATTTTCATTTTTGGACCTTGAGTTTTAGCATGGAAATTTTTTCATGACCTAATTGAATGGTATTTAGAAGACATTTTTATCAAGACTTTTTCGTAAAAAAAAATATAAAATCTCAACTTTCTATTTATATTTTTCAACATTTGGAAAAATGGTTAAGAATGGTAGAATCAAAACACGAAAAATAAGTCAAAAAATAAAAAATTTAAGCATAAATATGAAGATGAAAAACACGAGAATTTAACGTGGTTCGGCATAACTTGCCTACATCCACGAGCCAACCTAGATTATATCTTTATTTCTTTCAAAGTGAATTAACCAAATACAATGATTACAAGCCCTAATTGTAAGTGAAAAGTCTTGATACACAAGAAAATTAAAATTTAATCTAAATAGGAAACACAATCCTACTATTTGGTCATTAGGAAAACACTCCTAATACAAGTCAATTACCAAATCCAAGCCAAAACCACTTAGGCTATGTATGGTTAAGTTTTTTTAGTAGCATTTTCATTTTCTGGATCATCAGAAAATGAAAATGCACACTCCAAGATAAATTTGATAGAAAATACTCAAATTTTAAATCCTATTACACATTCCTATATAATTACTCATCAATTCAATCACTTAATTCTCTCTCTTCATTAATTACATAATTCAAACTATCCAACACATTCTCTTTTTTACTTTATCATAAATAAAATATTATTCTAATTTTTTTCTCTTATCATCATTACATATATAACTAATTCAATCAACTTTATATCACATCTACACAATTTTCAAATATTTCTCAAAAACACATCCAAACAAACAAAAAAAAATTAATATTTTCACATGAATTTCTATAATACACATTCTTCAATAAAAACTCAAAATTCATTTTAAAAAACACAACCATACAGAGCCTTAGGAAATAACAATTCCTTGCTCC
Source organism: Buddleja alternifolia (assembly GCA_019426215.1). Taxonomy (NCBI): domain Eukaryota; kingdom Viridiplantae; phylum Streptophyta; class Magnoliopsida; order Lamiales; family Scrophulariaceae; genus Buddleja; species Buddleja alternifolia. Next base: position 1,890,793 of record CM033394.1, read on the forward strand.
AAGTAACTATTCACGCGGTCCAACCCGCGTTGACCACGCGGTTGACTCAGTCAAACCCGCGTTGACCGTGGTCAAACTGCCTTTGACCATCCCGAGATCCCTTTTTTGGCTTATTTCTTTACTTTATTGACTTTTTACAATTCTTTGTATCAATCAGTCTCCACAAACCCAACAATCTCCCATTTAGAGACTGATTTCAAGGACTTTTTGAACGGCTATCTCATGTCACAGACATCTCTACTCGATGCTCCCACTACACAAGCTATGTCACATCCCTCTGTCAATATCTTTGGTTTTTTAATGGCAACTCGGATCCCCCACATATCTGCTTGATGCTCCCACCGCACAAGCTATGTTCGATCCATCTGCTAAAAGAACACCTCTCGGCTCTGCGAATCTGCTTACCCGGCTTCACATCCTGCCACCATGACTTCTGGCTCCACAGTCAACCCCTTCCGGTGCCGTTTCCTGCCTTCATGGTTTCTTTCTACGTGGTCATGTCTCCACAATCCTGCCACCCCGGCTCTCGGCTTATGCATCTTCTGCCATCTCGCCTCTAGCTATGTGGATTTGCTTTCTTAGCACCATAATGCTATCCCTCGGTCCCCGGCTTGCTCGTTCTTCCGCCCTCTCGGCAATGCGAGTCTGCCCACTTGACCTCTGGCTCTACGGAACTTTTCTTCCCCCGGCACTGCAACTGCTCCCACCAGCTTTGTGTCTACCTACCTGGCAACACAAATCTGCCTCTGCTGCCGCAAATCTGCCTCTGCTGCCGCAAATCTGCCTCTGCTGCCGCAAATCTGCCTCTGCTGCTGCAAATCTGCCTATCTGCTGGCACCACAATTTTTCAACGTTTTCTCGTTAACGTTCAACGGGATTACTCTTCTTGGGTTGACAATCTACTCGATCTCATTCTCTTCTGTCATCTTCTCCGACTTCACCACAACCTCAATTTGTGCTTCTCTGCAACGAAATCGTCGAGCTTGATTATTCTTCCATCTCCTACCATCATTCCCATGACGAAATTCGCGTTTAACCAAAAACGCTTCCCCATAGATCTAGATTTATGACGCGCGTTTCCTAAATCTACAACTTATGGCTCTGATACCAATTTTTAGGGATGGTAGCATCAGAGCACGAAAAATAATCAAGAAACAAGAAATCTAAGCCTAAATATGAAGATGAAAAACACGAGGATTTAACGTGGTTCGGCATAACTTGCCTACATCCACGAGCCAACTTAGACTACATCTTTATTTCTTTCAGAGTGAATCAACCAAATACAATGGTTACAAGCCCTGTTTATAAGTGAAGAGTCTTAATACACAAGAAAATTAAAACCTAATCTAATAGGAAACACATTCTACTACTAGGTAATTAGGAAAATACTCCTAATACAAGTCAATTACCAAATCCAAGCCAAAACCACTTAGAAAATAACAATTCCTTGCTCCAAGTAACTATTCACGTGGTCAAACCCGCGCTGACCATGCTGTTGATTCCGTCAAACCCACGTTGACCATGGTCAAACAACCTTTGACCACCCCGAGATCCCCTTTTTGGCTTATTTTTATACTTTATTGACTTTTTACAAATTTTGTATCAAATCAGTCTTCACAAACCCAACAAAAACTAGGGTTGTGTATGATTGTGTTTTTAAAATTAAATCCTGAGTTTTTCTTGAAAAATATGTATTATAGGAATTCGTATGAGATATTGACTTTTTTGGTTTGTTTTGGTGTGTTTTTAAAAAATAATTGAAGGTTGAGTATATGTGATATAAAGTAAATTTTTATTATGATTTGATATGTGAAATAATTGAAGTAGTTATGAATGTGATAATGATAGGGAAAAAATAGAGTATGAAGTACGAAAGAGAAATGAGTTAGACAATTGAATTATATAATTAATTAGGAAAAGTTGTGAAGTGATTGAATATTGAAATGATGAATGGTTTTATAGAGGAATGTGTAGTAAGATTATGAATATTTTTCAGTAAAATTTGGCTTGATGTGAGCATTTTCATTTTCTGGTGATTCTAAAAATAAACTTGTGTTCCAAAAAACACAAACATACAGAGACTAGTTAATTTTAAAAAAAAAATTTTGAAAAATAAAAGAGAAAATATTTCTCAACATCGGCTATTTTTACAGTCCATGATTTGATATTTTATTTATCGATTAAAAGAGCTTCATCCAGTTATTTTTCAATACTAGGCGTCAAATCAATCACATACTATAATTCAAAATAATTAATGTAAAGTTCGAAATAAAATTCACTTTGACTATTTTTTGATGTCTGGCTCTCTCCTAGTCCACATTAGAATTTATATTTTTTCTTTTTTGTTGTTGGAGAAATTAGAGAAATAAAACATAAGATAAAATAGTGTGTAAGGATAATAAAGACACTGCATGATAAGGAAAGGGAATAAATTTTACAATACAAAGTTGAGGAGTTGGTACAAAATTAGTTTAGAGGGGCGTTTGATACAAAATAACATAATTCAGGCAGTAAATTGTGATCTAGCTCGGTTTTATCCCTAACTATTCCAGTCAAGATGACCTCGTACAGAAACCTACGGACACACTATCAAGATTATAGACTGCACTTGGACACTACCAAGCTGCCTACGTATCCTTTAGGGATCAAGTCTGAACGTAGTTCAAAACAAGTTGTTATGATATTTATGGTTCGTATTACGAAGGTATCTAATATTTGTATTATGGGATCGTACTCTCAAGTCTTCGAATAATCTTTGCTGTATGATGTATAGTTCGTAGTATTTATTGTTCAGATTCTTCGTCCCTGAAACTCAATAAATGAGTGTATTTATAGTGTTTCCACTCTGTACTGTAGAATGAATGGCAGATGGGATATCCCCATGTAGATATGTAACACGTGTATTCAACAGACGGTCTTGATTGCATATCATAGGGTGGGGTCATGGGTCGACCCTACCTAGGTCAATAAAAACACGCGGATCTTGTAGTGTAATGCAAATATCCTTGCATTAGGGACCTATATACTAACTTACCTTGTTATCTCGTATACGGCGAGACATATATACTCAATATACGAAGTGATGAAGGATGTTCAGTCAATTTGGTATATCATAAGTCCCCCACTTCGATAGTCATAAAGAAATTAATTTTAATTCATTGACTGATGGCTAACGAAGTACACTAATTCGTGGCTATAACATTTAAGGCATTTATTGCCTTGTTTTTATTTTAACTTTTAGCCGTTTCATGTAATTATTACGCCGTAGCCATTGTCGTCATTACTTCTGACACACCGTTTCCCAAGAATTATGTCTAATCTGATACGGCACCAACTCGCTTTCCAAGAGATATAACTTGAAGTCGAAACGCCACTATTTCTCAACGTCAGATCTGAATTTTTACTTTTGATCTGATCTGTTGATTTCCATTTTCCCCTCTGTATATATATCCATCCTTTATTACCCCTCCTTTGAATTTTTTACTTTGCTCATTCAAACTTCTTTTCAGAGCATTCAAACTTCTATTTGTTAAATTTTTTACTCTGTCTCAACCTTGTTAAATTTCTAATTTATCTTCTGTTTTTCATTTTATTCCAATGAGTAATCCTGCTACGGGTGCTGAGTCACCTCGCACTTCTGATGAGGATAGAGATTCTACCTCGTCTAGCCGTAATACTTCTGGCAGTAGCTCAAGTAGCCCTGCCACCTTCCCTGAAGAGCCCGACGTTCTCCCTCCGTATCCAAATCTTGAGGGGGACGAGAATGTTAACACACAACTCTTCCCTAACATGGATAGGGCCCATAGGATAGTCCCTTGGTTAAATATTTCATTTGTCTTAACCGAGGCTAACATTGCCGATATTAGGGTTAGATATCACATCCCTTCGAACTATCGTATCATCGTTCCTCTCGAGGTGAGCGCATGCATCGTCTTTCTGTAGGATATTGCATTTTCCATGTCGCGCACCTCGCATCGGGACTCAGATTCCCTCTTCGCCCTTCTATCGAAAACATTCTCCTCAATCTCCGCCTTAGTCCGACCCAATTACTCCCTAACTCTTATAGACACATTGTCTATTTTGTAGTCGTGATGAGGATGTATGGTGTCCATCCTAATTTCAAAAACTTTAGCAGTTTTCTATCTGTTCATTGATGTCCTCAAGCAAAGAAAGAAGGTTTTTTCTTTCTTGCTCCTCAACATCACTGTAGGCTCCAGACTCGTACCCAATCTTCTTTCGGGGATTGGAAAAAAAAATTCTTTTACCTCGCTCCTCCTCAAAACGAGCGTTGGAGTGTACCCCGTCCATAGGGTATGGACCTAGTAGACTTAGAGCATCTAGGTAGGCCCATTATTTCTCGTCGTACCCTTAAACGTATCCTTAAGTGGCTATTCAAGCCCGAGGTCGTAATGAGCGAGTCTATGCTCGTTTCTTGTGGATTAAGTAGTGCCAACGTGCATGGGGTCGCAAATATGGGTAAAAAACTTGTGCATGTATTTTGATTCTAATTTTGTACTTGTATTATTTTTTCTGTACATATGCCTAACCATATTTCCTTCGTTTTTAGCAATGGAAGCCAAATCTGCTCGCATGAACAAGAGGGTCGTGATTGCCGCCGAAGCAGCCTAAAGAGCGGCAAACGCCGCAGGTCGCGGTACTGGCCGAGGGTCTGGTCGTGGTTGTGGTCGTGGTCGAGGCCAAGCGGTCGTGATTGTCGAGCCTCAAGGTGAGGCCTCATCCGCTCGTCATGCTGCCACCATCTCTCGTGCTGGAAACGAGGCAGCAACCTCACGAGCACCTGCTGCCCCATCTCGGACAACAACTTCCGCTCCTCCTCCCAGAGAAGTCCTGGACGATGACTTTGTTGACATTGATGACACTGAAACCGCATTGGTTCGTCGTCTGAGGCAACGTGGTTCTGAAGAAGGTACTTCATATGGGTGGCCCGAAAAGCGCCCTTGTACAGAAGGTACTTCCCAAATGGTCGTAGCTAGGCCATCTTCACCTCCTTTGGGGCAGCCGAACTATGACCTTCTTAACCAAGCAGAGTCCCTTCTACTAAAGGACTATATGGAGTTTGAGATTCCAGAATGGCCTCCAATAGTGCCAGACACTCAACCAATCATCTTTGATTGGCGCATCTACCTAGAGATTTCAATTATCGGGGATCTCTCCCGAACACAACTATCGAGTTGTTTCATAAAACACTATTGCCGAGGGATAAGGCTACCATCCTCGAGCATCCACATCCTCTCGTCGAGAAGAATGGGGCTCAATACTTAGAGAAGGTAAATATATTCTGAAATTTTTATTTTTTGATTAACTTATATTATTTTGTATCAACAATTACTTATTCAAACTTTATCGTCATTTCAGGCTGGATTATGCCTTCATCAATTGACTTTAAACAACTCTCATATGAAAGAGTTGTGGCAACAAACTGAACAAAAACTTGCCGATTACAAAGGTTAAGTCGAAGCAGAGCTCGTAGCTTCTCGAGAAGATTGAACCAGAGCTGACTCGTTACAGGTAACATTTTATTGATATTAAGTTCACACATTCTTCCCTTAGTCTAAGTACGAAGTCAAACTTACAACTTCATTTTCCTTGCAGCAAGAGCTAGACATTATCTGCAAGTCCTACGATGCAGATAAAATTAAAATGCGAGAGCTCGAGATAGCCAATGCTGAGATGCAGCAGCAGATGGCAACACTGCAGACAAAATTCGATGCTGAGAAGCTTCGTCAGCATGCACTTGGTAAAATTGCTGGTCGTCGTGAGTTCAAAGAGTCCACAGCCTTCAAGTATCAACTGAATGAGGCTCGTCTGGAAGGAGCTCGCGACATGCTTCGATCCACTTTCATGGATGATCGTCTACTTGACAAAACTATCAACGATGTCCAGGATGGCTTCTTTAAAGCCTTAGACTATTTGAAGGAGACCGGAAGTCTGGTTCCAGACTTTCAGGAGGATCAGTTCTTTGACCTATATTTGCTGGCCCCTCGCAAGCGAGACTCTCTAACCGTTGAAAACCCCAACGAGGTGAATCACCATTTCCCAGAGTTCGATGCTCTGGTAATTGGTGAATTCGGGGCAAGCTTACAGTTCGAATGCGAACGCGAAGCCACATATGACCGAGGCGACCAACAAGGCCAGGATGGAGAAGAGGCTGCTGCTGTTGATGCACCTCAGACAATTTAAGACTAATTTGCTTTACTTATCTTTTGTTTAAGACAATATTTTGACCCAATACAGGGTGGTTTGTATAATTTGACATTTTATGCATCGTTTTAACATTGTCTTGCTTATTTCATCGTATGAATGTTGTTGCAGTTTCATCGAATGATATTTGATATTTGCCTTATATATTTTTCCTAACTAATGAAAACAATATCTAAATTTTGTTAAGTATAGAATCTGTCTCGTAATTCATCATAGTTATTCTTCTGAACGAATGAAGATAATATATGAATTTTACCAAGTATAGAATCTGTCTCGTAATTTAACATAGATATTCTCTTGAACGAATATAATATATGAATTTTACCAAGTATAGAATTTGTCTCGTAATTCATCATATATATTTGTCGAAATGAATGAGGGTTATACCTCATTCTTGTCATCATGCATAAAATTTTCTTAAGTTATTTACATTCCATAGTCGAGGTAAATCTTTGCCATTGAGATCTTGCAATCTATAGGTCACTTGCCTTTGTGATTTTTACAATCTTAAACGACCCTTCCTAGTTTGCTTCCAACTTCTTCACATGTCTCGATTCCTCCACTTTCTTCAAAACAAGATCCCCTACTTGAAAACATCGAGCCTTCACATTTTTATTGTATGCTCTGGTCATCGTACTCTTCTGCCTCAAAATATTTGTATACACTCTGTCTCGCACTTCGTCAATGATGTCCAACTCGAACTCCCATGTAGATTGATTCTCTCGTGGTTCACACGACAATCTATGAGTCATTATACCTATCTCAGCAGTTATGACTACTTCTGAGCCATAGACAAGACAAAATGGAGTCTCTCCTGTCGACGAACGAGGCGTAGTTCGATATGCCCATAACACTCCAGGTACTTCTTCTACCTATCCTGTTCGTTCACCATCAAGCCTAAGTTTCAAACGTGCAAGAGTATACGATTTGCCACCTCTGTTAGTCCATTAGCCTGGGGATGCCTAACCGAGGTCAAATTTTGCTGAATTTTCAATTCACAACACCAATCTGTAATGGCCTTGCCATTGAATTGCGTCCCATTTTTTGATATCAATATTCGAGGTATGCCAAACCTGCAGATTATATTCTTCCCAGTGAAAATTATAACCTTTATGTAATTTGTATTTATTCAACCTTGTTTAGGTTAATTAACCTGCAGATTATATTTTTCCAAACGAAGTCAATAATGACTTTCTCAGTGATACGAGCCACGACCTCCACCTCTATCCACTTCGTGAAGTGTTTTATTGCCACAATAACAAACTTCTTTTGATTTTGGGCTGGAGGGAAAGGTCCTACATACGAATTTAATAATCAAGTGAATATGCATTTTACCTCGTCTTATAACAAGGATGCCAATAAGATTTTAAATAAGGTCAACCTAAGATATCAACGCCCCCATTGATCAAATGGATATGTAATTTTTATTGCTTCCATAGGAGTTCCTGGTTGATGTATCTCATTAGAATGCATTTGACACTCTCGACATCTCTTGGCAAAATCATATGCATCTTTAACCAGGGTGGGCCAAAAATAACCTTGCCTCGTAACCTTTTGAGCTAACGATCTTCCCGCAAAATGATTTCCACAGCTTCCCTCGTAGATTTCTCGTAGAACATATTGGGATTCTGATGTAGATAGACATCGTAGCAGTGGATCCCCCACCGATCTTTTGTATAATTCTCCATTCAACACAAATCTTGTAGCTCTGTGAGCGACCTTCCTAGCCTCAACTTTATCTTCAGGTAGTTCATCTTTGACTAAATAGTTCGTAATTGCATCCTTCCACGAAGGCTCATCCACAATTGGCATTACCAGGGTCGTTGCCTGTATTTCCGAATGCTCTGCCACCAACGGAGTTACCTTCCTACTGTTAGTCCCATGATCTGATTCGCAAACTTCGATAGTGCATCTGCATGTTTATTCTCGTCTCTTGGGATTTGATGCAACTTAACCTTTTCGAATTCCACCATTAACTCCTTCAATTTATTCAGATATTTTATCATCGTTTTCTCTCTAGCTTCATACGAACCAGCAACCTGTCTTGCCACCAACCGAGAGTCAGTGTAGACCATCAACATCTTCACTACTAAGCTTTTTGTTATTTTTTGTCCCGCAATAAGAGCTTCATATTCTGCTTCATTATTAGTTACATCGAAATTTAACTTTATTGCAAACTCCATATCTAACTTATCAGGGGTTTGTATCCAGATTCTGATTCCTCCTCATTTAGTCATCGAGGACCCATCCACATGCAATAGCCACGGCTTCGCAGGTTCCATTACAGCTACATCTATGGGTGACTCCGTCTCCATCTCAACGACAAAATCTGTCATTATTTGGGCTTTAACTATTGTACGACTTCTATATTCAATATTGAACTCTCCCAATTTAATAGCCCATTTTATGAGTCTTCCCAACACATTGGGTTTTGCCAACACTTGTTTCAATGGTTTATTCGTTAATACCACGATATGATGAGACTGAAAATATGGTCTTAGCTTACGAGCCGAAGTGACTAAAGCGGGTGCCCATTTCTCAATTTCCAGATAGTTCAATTCAGCCCCTTGTATCAATTTGCTGACATAATATACCGGTTTGTGTTCATTTTTTACCTCTCTAACCAACACTGCACTAATGGTTGATAATGACACTGCTAAATACAAAAATAGAGGTTCCCCGAAGACAGGTTTCATAAATAACGGGAGGGATACCAAGTATTGTTTCAGCTCTTGAAAAACTTTTTCACATTCTTCTGACCACGTGCAATTTTTTACCTTTCGCATGATTTTGAATAAGTGTAGTCCTTTATCAGCAGATCTAGATATAAATCTGTTTAAGCTCTCCATTCTCCGCGTTAGTTTTTGCACATCTTTCACATTCGAAGGGGATTTCATGTTTAAAATGGCCTCGATTTTTTCAGGGTTTGCCTCGATACTTCGTTCTGTAACCAAGTACCCCAAACATTTTCCCCCACGAACCCCAAATGTACATTTATGAAGGTTTAATTTCATTCCATATCGTTTCATTATCTCAAAAGATTTTCTTAAATGATACAAGTGGTCTACTTCATCCACAGATTTGACAAGCATATCGTCGACATACACTTCCATGGTTTTCTCAATTTCTTCCTCAAACATCATTTTCACCAACACTGACATGTAGCTCCAGAATTTCGAAGACCAAATGGCATCACGTTATAACAGTAAATGCCTTGTGCAGTTACGAAGGAAGTGTTCTTTCTATCTTCTTCTGCCATCATGATTTGATTGAAGCCTTGATAGGCATCTATCATACTCAAAAGAGCACAACTTGTAGTTGAATATACTAATAAATCAATACGAGACAAAGGGTAAGGGTCCCGAGAGCAAACTTTGTTTAAATCAGTAAAGTTAGTACACATGCGCCATTTGTTTCCAGCATTAGGTACAAGAACTACATTAGCTAACCAGTTAGTAAACTGAATTTCGTCTATGTAGCCTACTTCTAGAAGCTTCTTCACTTCGTTTTCAATGATTGCATCTCTGTCGGACCCAAAGTTCCTGTGTTTCTGACAAACTAGTTTTGCTTCGGGATCTACATTCAGGCGATGAACTATTATTGACAGGTCAATACCTTGGAAATCATTAGCTTTCCACGCAAAAATATCAGAATTGGCTTTGAGAAATTTTATCAGTTTTGACTCCATCGTAGGGCTCAACTGCTCTCTAATCCGCGTAGTCTTTTCCGGATCACTCTAAAAAAGTTGAATTGTCTTGTGTTCCACGGGCTGAACTCTCATATGCACCCTCTTCTGCTTCTTACCCATTTGCTTCATCAACACTTCAACATCTTCATCAATGACATTCACCCTTGTCACTTCCCCCTTCCTCTTCTTGCTCGAATTCGTCGTTAACGAGGTGGTATAGTAGTCACGAGCCTCTAACTGATTTTCCCTCACTTCGCCAATACCATCTCTGGTTTTAAACTTCATTTTCAAGTGAGAAGTCGACACAATAGCACCAAACATATTTAGCATAGGCCTGCCCACAATCTTGTTATAAGCAAAAACAGTGTCGATAACAAGAAAAGTCACGCGCAATGTCTTCTTCTTTGGAGCTGATCCCAATGAAACATCAAGTTGAATCGACCCTTTCGGCATAATGTGTGAGCCGATAAATCCCATAAGAGGAGTATTCACCTCTCGCAGATTTTACTTTTCCCAAGCCCATCTTCTGTAGTACATCCCAAAAAATTATATCTTCTGAACTTCCAGTATCAACCAAAACTTTATGTACCGCAAAGTTTGCCACATCCATTGTTATCACCATTGGATCATTATGAGGAAAAATTATGCCCTCGTAATCCCTATCTTCAAAAGCTATTGGTTAGTCAATGTTATGTACAGAAAAAACCCTCGTAGGCTCCTGACGATAGTGAGTGCCACACATCTCCTTCTTATTTTCTTTCCTCACATTAGACGAGTCTCCCCCAGCCGGTTCACCTGCAATAGTGTGTATCTCTGCCCTTGCCACATTGGCAGGTTCTTTTTGTCGATCTTCACGATGATGATTATCATTTTCTCTTATATCATCATTTCGTCGATAATTATCGTTTCGACGATATTCATCATTCCGAAGCCTATCATAATGATGATTGCCATGGCCCCGATTGTCATGATATCGATCATCATTCCCTCGATATCGAGATCGATCAGGTGACCAACTCCGTGATCGTCTTATCTCTTGAATGCGGTTGGCCTCAGGGGCTCTTACTTCCGCAAGAGTTCGATCAATGAAATCATTCAAAACACCATCTTTTATCAATCATTCAAGTTCATCTTTCAGCTGATAGCAATCTTCAGTATCATGGCTTTTGTCCTTATGAAATTGGCAATATTTATTTGGATTTACCGTTGGCCTCTTTTTCATCGATGTTGGCCACTGAATCGCATTTAGGTGCTGCACTGCCATTAATACCCTTCCTCTTGAAGTATTCAAAGGCGTGTATTGTTCATATTTTGCGCGGGGTCGTTCATGGTTCTTTCCAGACCTTGACCCTTCTTGTCGATCGCTATTTTCTTTTCTATCTCTTCGATCGTTTGTGGCTTAAGAGCCTTGGAATCTTTCGATAGATTCATTTCTTCCTCATTGATACACTGTTCTTCAAGTTGCATAATGATGCATGATCTTTTGGCGTGCGTCGAGCTAGAGCAGACGCCAATATACCTTTTTTCAATGCCAACAAAAGAAATGTTACTACAAGATCATGAGTTAATTAGGGTATTTCTAAAACTTCCTGATTAAATCAATGTACAAACTCCCTCAAGCTTTCATTAGGACCCTGCTTGAACCCTAGCATAGAAGATACATATTTCTTGGCTTTCTTATTTGCTGTAAAGTGATTCTCGAATCTCTTAATTAGTTACTCGTAGGACCCTATCGAACTAGGTTGTTGGCTAGTGAACCAGTCTTGAGCACGGCTAACCAACGTCGTCACAAAGACCCTAGCATTTATCATGTTCGATTGGTGATACAATGACATCAATAGCTCAAACATTGTCAGATGTGGCCTAAGAGCTCTCGTTCCATCGTAAGTAGGCAAAAGAGGAGCTTTGAACGAACTTGGAGGTTCATCAGACATTATACTTTCACAAAATGGCCAATTCCTGACCATCAAAGCTGAAACAGGCCTAAACTTTGGTCGAGGAACTTCTAGTCTACGACTTACGCTATCTAACTTCTCATACATATCATCAATCTTCGCCCTCGATAACGCTGGTCTCTCTCTTTCTTCATGAGCAGGCTGTTTCCCTCATCGAATTTCTGAACGCACATCTGCCATACTATCAAACTCTTCATCAGATTGCACTCCTACAACAACTTCCTCCTTCTTCTTAGGTTCTGGATTAGTTCTTTCTTGTCCTTGAAATAACCTCTTAGGCGCCAAAGGTGTGGTAGGCACCCTTTGAACATTCGGAGTTACTGGTCCTGATGTCATAAGGCGATTCAACACCTTATCCACCCGCTCCTGTATCAACTTACCTCTTGTCAGCATTATTTTTCCCTTGCTGGGATTCCCGCATCCCTCACTGGCGTAGCAGACGCTGAATCTTCAATATGAGCATCCTTCTCCTTCTGATTATCTCCCTCCATCTCTATTGTTAATTTCAGTGACCCTTGAGTAGTTTCCCACAGACGGTGCCAACTGATCTAGCTCGATTTTATGCCTAACTATTCCAGTCAAGATGACCTCGTACAAAAACCTACGGACACATTATTAAGATTATAGATTGCACTTGGACACTACCAAGCTGCCTACGTACCCTTTGAGGATCAAGTCTAAACGTAGTTCAAAACAAGCTGCTATGATATTTATGGTTTGTATTACGAAGGTATCTAATATTTGTATTATATGATCGTACTCCCAGGTCTTCGAATAATATTTGTTGTATGATGTATAGTTCGTAGTATTTATTGTTCAGATTCTCTGTCCCTAAAACTCAATAAATGAGTGTATTTATAGTGTTTTCACTTTGTATTATATAATGAATGACAGATGGGATATCCCCATTTAGATATGTAACACGTGTATTCAACAGACAGTTTTGATTGCATATCGTAGGGTCGGGTCATGGGTCGACCCTACCCAGATCAATAAGAACACACGGATCTTGGAGTGTAATGCAAATATCCTTGCATGAGGGACCTATATACTAACTTGCCTCGTTATCTTGAATACGACGAGACATATATACTCGATATATGAAGTGATGAAGGATGTTTGGTCAATTTGGTATATCAAATTGTATTGTACCCTTTAATTTATATTAATAATAAGTACCATAATACTTCATAAATACTCCACTTATGTACAGTTTAAACTATACATTTTATGGCATTCAAAATAATTGAATTTAGAATGTGATTTTCTTAATATGCTTTAATAATGAAGATAACTACAATATCTATTTGATTTGTATGTATTTTCTTTCACCTAAAATCAAGAATTTAAGTTTTGTTTTTTCCCACTAGAAAATACTAGCTAGAGACGGCATAAATTTTTGCCAAAATTCAAAACAACATGCAATTGCCAAAGACCAAACATTAAGGATGTGAATGCAAATAACTCATAATTTTTACTAAACTTTATAGTAGTTGATAATATTATAGTCATTCTTAGTTGATTAATGATTGTTATCAAATAATTGATTATAAAATAGATTTCATCAATATATATATATATATATATATATATATAATATAGGGGTAAAAATCATTACTTATACGAATTTTGCGGATTTTACACTTTTTCAAATTAACTTTCTTTAACACTTTTTTTTTATCACAATTCCACGACTTTTACACTTTCTATATATTAGCATATTCCGCCGAATTTTGCTAATATATAAAAAAGTGTAAAACTCATGGAATTGAGATAAAAAGGTATGAAAAAAATTTGTTTGAAGAAGTGAAAAAATCCGCAAAATTCGAATGAGTAATGATCTTTATCTGGGGGGTGGGGGCTTTAAGGATTTCTTGTTTTTTTCTTTTTTTTGGTTTCGAAAAGTATTTGACAAAAACACTTGTCCCAATTGACTTATCGGGGTTTAGCTATAATATTTTTGTAATGCAACAATATCTCTTTTGTTCTTTTCATGATGTGTAGGGACTGAGTCTTACTTAGCTTGTAGAAAATATGCACTAGAATTTTTTGAATCATTTTAAAAATATATTTACCTTCTGAAAATTCATAGTAATCCATCACCTTAGTTACAAAATTGAGTTTATTGCAATTTTTTCTATAGCGGATGTCTTGTAGTGGAAGATGTCAAAATCATGATTTTTTGATTTTCTTTTGGGCAAGGTACACTTTGTACTGCTATAGTATAGCTATGGTCGCATTTACATCTCTACAGTTCAAAAGGTAACAAAAAGATCATTGTCATTAATGGTCACAACTCACAAGCTTTGAAACTGTCAACAACATTTACATTTAGATCAAATTACGAATTTATCTTAATACTTAAAACAAATGTTTGATTTACCCACACACAATTAACATTTATTCTAGATTCCAATTTTACACTTATTGGATGGAAAATATTCTAGCCCATCAAAGGTTATAAAAAAATAAAACTGCAATTATTCTTCATAATGATAAAAGAGGGTCGAACAAAACTCAAGTCATATTACTTTGCACAAAGCACATTTGAGTTTCCTCAAAAGAGTCCATAACACTTCGAAGCAAATTCTTGAAAATTTGCATTAGAGATGGTATCTCTCGGGCGAGTGGGGTTTTATGAACTACTTAATCCAAAAAAATAAAAAAATCATAGTTCACTTTATTTATTTATTGGTTGACAAATGTAGTCTTGAACTATAAAATTATTGTAATTTGTTATTCTATAAGAACTTAAATTTATTGTTTAGTCTAATTATATATTATACTAAAACACTTACACAGTGACTCAATCAAATTTTATTAATTTTGATAGTATTCTAAGTAATAATAACATTAATATTTATGTGATGTTTATAATAATCCTTACTATACTTGCTGCTTACTAGTGATATTCATAATATTTAACGAACATAATAGTCAACGTTTCTACTAATATGGATAATGTTCACAATTTAATTTTTTACAACTATTACTAATTACAATCTATTCACTACTAATTAGTGATATTTCGTAATAATCAAATAAGTTTGTAAAATGCGTAACTAATAAGATTTCAAGATCCCTGCCATCTGTTTGAAATTATAGTGTATTCAAATAAATAATTATTTTATTAACTATTTGAGTATTAGATTTTATTAAACTAAATTATTAATAAAAAATTATATCTAAAATGTGAAGTTGTCATTGTGATTGAACAATGCAAAGGGACAAAGAAGAAGGATAACTTCAACTACAGAATCAGCCCCCCTCCCCACCCTCCCCCCCAAAAAAAATAAAAAATACTTCGACTGCAGAGATTATTATGGTACTTTAATGATCGTTCAGTGTATGCATTGGCAAAAATTCAGTAACGGAAAACGGCAGGAAGGAAACTTTTTGTTACCTTCTGAACTTTTGGGATGTAAATGCGACCATAAGCTATACTAGGGGCGTAAAGTGTACTTTGCCCTTTTCTTCAATGCTTTTTTCGGAATTGATCGACATCAAGTTAAAAGGGAAAATTTTAAAAGATCCATTGATTGCTTTGAGCTTAATTAGTGAAAGTGGTTCAAATCAATTCCAGAAGGGAAAGGGAAAAAAAGACTAAGAAATTAATGAGAATATATTTGTAAGAGAACAACAATTAAGTTTTCCTTCATACTTTCCTAGGTATTTATTAATAATTGAGCTAAGACAACAACGATTAAGTTTTCCTTCATACTTTACTAGGTATTTATTAATATTTGAGCTTGGTATTTATTAATAATTGAGTATTTGATTTTAAGAAATAAACTTTGAATAGGTATTCAAATTCTAAAACATATAATAACGAATAGTTTTTTAATATGTATTAAGCAGTAGTTTTTAATATATATATAGCGATAATTACACTGAGCATTTTAAGGTTTTCTGAAATTACAAAAAACATCTCATAGTTCAATTAATTACATCTAACATCCTAATGTTTCATGTATTGATGTAAGATTGGATAGAAAGTGTCAAAAGACGTAAATGCCCTAACATAATTTTTTTTGAAAAAAGAAAAAAAAATACAAAATTACCATATTGCCCCTTTACATCTTTAGATTTACTTCTAATACCAATTTTAAAATAAAAATTTAAACTTAAAAAAAAATTATATATATACATATATATTTATGTGTGTGTGTATTATTGTGTGTAGGTGGCCATGGCGAGTGTATATATATGTGTGTGTGTGTATTATTGTGTGTAGGTGGCCATGGCGGTTGGGATAGGGTGGCCATGGTTGTGGGATGGGGGTGGGGCTTGGAGAAGACGACTCTTCCCCACCTCCTTTTCTTTTTCTTTTTTATTTAGTTTATAAAGTAATATTTTATTTAAGTAATTTAGTATAGAAATTAAGTTTATTAAATACAATCATTAAATTTATTTGTAAATTTCATAAATTAAATTTAAAATATATAATATTTGAATTATATAATCTAAACTATTATATAAACTTTTATATATAAATTTAAATAAAAGATTAAAATAATATATTATACATAATTTTTTTATAAAATTTTTAATTTATTTTATTCTCTTAAGAATATTTTTTTATAAATAATTATTTATATACTTTTTATACAAAACATTACATGTAACACCTATATTTTTACAAAACATTACAAATAACACCAAAAGAGTATAATTGTCCTACAAAAGTAGGGTTTCCAGGTTCAAAAAAAAGTCAGGTGTATTTTCGAAAGTTCATCAAAAATTTTAACGGCGCCGTACTGAAACCCTAACAGAATGTGCTAATTGTTGGACAGAATGAAACGTTTGGATGTTAGATGTAAATTATTAAAGTAGAGAATATCTTTTGTAATTTCAAAAAATCTTAGAATTTCCAGTGTAATTATGCATATATATATAATAGAATGAACTTAATTTGTTTGCAAGTGCAATTGGTACCAATAAAGAAAGAGATTTATAATATATCCTTACTCTTGTAATCAAAGCCCTTCATAATTTTGGTTCTTTCTAAAGAAAAGCTTGAATTCTTATAATTAGTTTAATTATGTCGATCACAAATTAATAATTTAATTGAATGTGGAACAATACTTTTCTCCTGAGAGAAATCTTTAACAATAGTTAACAATATTAATAAAACTCACAAGTTGAACAAAAGACAACTAATTAGACCCCATTATTAGGAGTTGAACTTACATGTGGTGGGACTTTAAAAATTTTAAACCTCATAATTTGCCTTCTATATCATTGCATCTACTTAGACATTGACATTTCTTTTCATTCAACAACCATATCTCTATAAAGATATATAAACCTTAACTATGCACAGGGTATGAAGTTCTCTAACTCAATAATTTGTTCTGCACACAATTGTGTAACATATCTTATTATTACATAGATAATTAAAATAGTCAATGCATGTTAAAATTAACGGATACCGTGACGTGAATAGATTTAGAAAAAGAAGAAAAAAAAGGATTGTGTTTTTTCTTGCTCTACATAATATCATAAACACTCTTGTACTCATATCACACATGTTCATAGAGAAAATTGTAGCACAAACTGATTGACACACTACAACTAATCATAGGCATGTCTAAGTGTTATTTCACGTGTATCATGTGATTGGTCACCGTTCTTAGTGTAAACACCGAATTGAGCCATATGACAAGTTTAATTTATTAACATTTCCAATGACTTAGTTTGTGCATGGGCCAAATTCTATTCGACTAAAATTTTGATAATGTTAATTATATATATATATATTATATATATATATATATATGTGTATATATGTGGTTGTTTAATAAAGGATCAATGTTATATATATATATATATATATATATATATATATTATATGACATAGCCCTCCAATCAAATATTAACAATATTGATTACTAGTTTAATATTTGCTTAAAATTGATTACCATAAGAAGTAGATTAGGCCTTTCTTATCCACCCTCTTTCTTCATTTAGATTATATTATGAAGACGACAAATAAATGATGCGTTGGTAAAATCAACAACCATCTCGAATTTTTGGGTGAAGAAAGTGTTAGTTGATTGTGGGAGTTCAACGGACATAATTTTCTTCAACGCTTTCACTCAACTGGGGGTAGACAACGCTCAGCTTCAATCAGTCAACACCCCCCTTACGGGATTCATGGGAGAGACGGTGGAAGCCTTGGGAGAAGTGTCTCTCCCCATCTCTCTGGGCACATATCCTGCCCGTTCCACCAAGATGGTCAAGTTCCTAGTGGTCAAAGCCCCCTCCACCTATAATGTCATATTGGGGAGGCCGAGCTTAAACTTATTTCAAGTAGTCATTTCGCCTTACCACATGAAGATCAGGTTTCCCACCCCAGTAGGAGTGAGAGAAGCTATAGGGGATATCAAGATTGCAAGGGAGTGTTTTGCAAATGCATTGAAGAAACCGAAGAGGAAGCATGGCGACAAGGATCCCATAGACAAAGGGAAATAAATCGCCATCAACTTAATATCGTTGTGGGAAGCTCACTTGGGGGGCAAGGCCAACTTAGCCCAACGGTCACTCCTAGGCGGCCACGTGCCAGTGGAGAAACTCCTTAGCAAGATAAACAACACGGGGAATCACTCCCCGAACCCGACTAAGCTCTAAGCCCCATGTGGCTTAACAAACCATACACCACTTTATTTCATATTCCACTATTAGACAATATCATGTTGGCCATGAGCCAAGTGCTTACTTTAAGTTTTGAGGTGCCTGAGTGCACCCACGTACGTTATTGTTTTGAGGTGCTTATGTGCACCCCCCTTTTTATTGTCTGCATGGATGATTGAATATTTTGCTAAGTGCTGGATAACAACCGTTTTATTAAATATGATGAATGTCATTTTTACGTGGTAACATGCTAGCATAACGGATGGGTAGTATATCACCCCTGATGATTTAACAGCATCCAAAACAAAAGCCCCTCAAAATCACTGCTTCCGACCGAGGCTAATTCAAAATTCCATTGCTTAGTTTATTTTGGCTACTATACATGTTACCAAAATGATTGCAAGCACAACATATGCCTGAATGCCTAACAAGGGTCTTAAATAATTGATTGTTCCACCCACATAGTTGGGAAACAAAAATACCGATACGATCCCTGGGAGCTCATTGAGTTCCCACTAGAGGCATTATAAAATTACCCGCGACCCCACTAGAGGTCAATATGGGTGGCACCGAGAAAGTCCCCCAAGCTGTCAAAGACTCATATCAGGATGGGCCACCCCATAATCCCTCCTGTAACATCGAGAGAGGTTGAGGACCCACGAAAGGTCTCCTCACTCCCATTAAGGTTCTGAAACGAGATTATGCAAAAATACATAAATACGGTTAAGAGGCTGTTAGGTTGCATATTTTACATATTTTAATCATGTTTTACCTCACATTTATCTTTATTTTGTGCCTTGTAGTTAGTTTTTTCCTTTATTTTTAGCGTAATTTACGTATTTTGATTTCTAAGTCGTTTTAATGCTTTTGTAGGCATAAAAGCGATGGTTTTGATGAGTTGAAGGAGTATTTTTTATGAGCATAATGAAGCCTAACCAAGAGGACGTGAAGAAATGCAATAGAGAGGCCACACGAGAAGATTTTGTTGAAGAAAAATTAAGAGAAAAAATTCTGCACAGGCAGACTGCACTTTTACAATTTTCATGGGCCGATTTTATGACTTGGATGAGCCTATTTTATTTATCTAAGACTCCTTTTGAATTAAGGAAAGAGGACAAAACGTTTTTTGAGGCTAGAGTAGAGATTATAAAGTCATATTCTTGAGTTAGAAGACTTGGAGAGAAAGAAAAGAAGGCTTGAAGAAGATTTCTTGGAATTGGAAGCTTTCATCTTCTCAAGTTGGATTTATCTATTCCTCCATTGTTGAACATGAGTATTTTTATATTTATTCAATTTATTTCTTGTTTTTCTTTAATTATGCATAGCTAAATTATTTTCTAGGGTTTAAGATGTAGTCTTGCGTATTAATTTGGATTATTGATGATTTATGGATTTGATTCTTGTTTTGTTTATCTATTAATGAGTGTTTAATGCTTGTAATTGCTTGATCACCAATTGCATGATTTAAGATGAATTAAAAAGTACCGGGAGGTGAATTAGTTTATTGGTTCAGATTTAATAGACATGTGTAAATTGCTTAATAGGGATATTGGTAATTTTGCATGAGACTAGTTAAACAATATTCATAGAACTTAATGGATTCATCTAATTTAGTTATTGATCATGGGAGTGACGATAATTAATTTAGTTGAGTACTCATGAAGATCTCGGGAGAGTATTCATGTATTTAAGGAAATTGGGTCTTTTATTTAAGCAAGAAGGATAATCCATTGAAAGTCAATAATCCATAGAAATACCTTGATGAAATCTTAATTCCCTAGGATTTTCGCTAATTGATTATTCGTTTTAATTATCCCTGTTTTAATTATTTATAATTAATTCAGCTTTTATTAATTTTTGCTTTTAATTAGTTTAAAAATCACATCTTTGATAATCAATAGTCTAAATAATAGGATAAACTTCGTTTGGTACTTGATAACCTTCCCTGTGGAGACGATCTTACTTTTGACTATATTATTTGTTCGATTCCGTGTTGTTACAGACGGTTAACAGAGGCGTCCAAGCCTCCACTAACAAGTGGCTCCGAGTACTAAAAACCAAGTCACTCACTCAAACAAAATAAACATAGGGCAAATATACTATGCTACTCCAAGTGTTGTCATAACCAACACTAAGGAGATGGCAAAAAAGGTAGCTAGCCCACCCAAAAATGTCAGAGTTTTCACCCACTAAAGCATTTTCAATATGGCAAAGATGTAATTTCACTTCATGCGCCAAATGCGTGAAAGTAGTAGCTATCTAAACCTCCCAAAACAAATGCCAATGCAAAATATGTAACTAACTATTGATAAGGCACCACATGCCAAATGTTTAATTGCTACTTGGTCACCTACCCATGTTTAATTGCTACTTGGTCACCTACCCCCTAAAATGATTCGCATGTTAGGAAGTAGAGGGGGCAAGTAGTAGCAAGAAAGATACTAATAGCGAGCTAATAGCTGGCTACTAAGCCGGTTACTAAGTACTTAGCCAAAATATTATTCACCCCCCCTCCCCCCCAAATCAAACATGGGGGTAGAAAACAACTACATGTCAAAGAAAACAACAAAACAACAACCTTTTAACTCTCTTGCGTCAAATGGACGCTACTTGGTCACTTAATCCTAAATTACACTAGCATATCAAGGAGTAGGGGGCATGGGGGAGAAAGGGGAGAAAGAAACGAGCTAAGTAGCTAAACGACTAGCTAAGTAGCTAACTGTTGTACAAAAATCACCAACGGTGAAATAACTACCAGCAGTACCAAAGCTAAAACTCATGCAAGGTACTAAGGCTAGAGATGAAAAAATAATCTATCACTTAGAAAGAGATAGCCAATGTTCACGAAAATTCCCAAGAAGCAGCATGCCTAGGGATAATGAATATCCAATAAGCCTCAAAAGGCTAATACAATGTTAGCCCATCCATGGACAAATAAAAATAAGTCTTACAACTGTCAAAACAAAATATGGAATAAAGGTAGTTCGAGAAAGTAAATCCTAAGGGGCGAAAACATAAGAGGGCCTAACAGCTAAGAAGGCGACCAACGCCTCAACTGGCTGCACCGCCCTCAGCATCGGTCTCTCCGTCACTGGTATCGGGAACATTCTCGTACAACCAAGTAAAGTCATAGCCGGGGTACGGACCATTATCTCGAAGAGTCCTATGACACTTGCGCACCATCTTGGTCATAAAGCCCCTAGAAACCTTATAAGCCCGCTGGTTGCACTCCTCAATAAAGGCGGCACTCTTACGAAATTTATCCACCGCCGACCTCTTGGCATCACTTGGAGTTTTCTTCCCAACATTCGAGCTAAGGAAGTAGCTGCCGTCGGACTTCTCCGTCTCAAGCTTCTTTTGGGCCTCTTTATATTTCCCCTCCCATTTGTCAGCCGAGTTCTTAGCTTTCCAGAACTGTGAAAGAAGTTGTTGGTTCTGTTGAAGGCTCTCTCGATGCTCCTTTTCCACATCCCCGTACTTAAGACGAAGGCAGTGTGATAGTTGAACCGCCTGACAAAAAACAAGTGGTGGTCCCAAGTGGCATACAAAAGGGTCTAGAAGGGAGGGGGGTTGAATAGACCCTGAAGTCTTTTTCGACTTCAAAAATTTCGTATCATTTTTAAAGGTTAGAACGCTTAGGAAGCCGAGCGCTTAGATCAGGCGCTACAGTAAAGATAACTTAGACTTAGTGATTTCGGCAATTTACCAAAGTAGGGTAATGTTTAGATCACTTAATCAGGGTTAACACAGCGAAAATGATTTTAAAGCTTTAGCGTGCGTTTTGGTTAAATAGTCGCTTAGCAGATTAACTTGTCTTTTTCAGAATAGATAGAATAATATAAAACATGACAATAATAAAGGTGAATGACACAAGATATATAAGGTTCACTGGGTGATGTATTTCCAGCTACGTCCTTCCTCTCCTTTTTCACTTGGAGGGAATTTACTAAGATGATTATCAAAGAATCATACAGAATCTTCTACAAGATAGTAAATAGGTGAAAATGATCTCGGGCTCCTTGATCACACAGATTTCAACACCAATGAAGATCTTCTCCTACAAGCTTCTCTCACTCAGAAATACTGCCTGTAATAAGGGGTTTCAACAACTTTCTCACACAAGGGTTTGTTTGTTTTTGGAAGGATCAAACAACTTGGAATATCTCAGTAAGAATTTAGGTTTCTTCTTTTGAAGATATTTGAGATATTTGTGACTGTATGGAATGCATGTAAAAAGCTTGAAAGATTTTGGCTATGGAGTTTCTAAGCTTTTTCTTCAGCAAATTTTTCTTGTGCACGTACGTATATTTCTATCTCTCTGTATCTTTTAGGGTTTGCTGGAATGAGGTATTTATAGGCAATTCTTGGGATCTGTCCGTTGGACACATGTGAGAGTGTGCCTTTCATGTGGCGCGTGATTATATCTTTTCTCTGACATTCCTGAATTCCTGCTGGTTTCGATTGGACGGGAGCAACTATAAACTCTGAAGTTCTGACAGTCTAGTCAAAAGGTGGCTTGTCCACAAGTCATATTGGCTTATCACATTTAATGCTCTTATCAGACATTTAATACATTTGGATTTATTTCCCGTTTGAAATAAATGTCCGTTGAATGATTGCATTTAAGTCCTTCGTGACTTGAGAATTTATTTCAGGTGAATCTGATTCTAATCGCTAGAGCGCTTTGAGCGCTTGATCCATAAATCCTGAAATGGTCCTTTAGCGTTTGGCAGACGCTAAGAATAAATCTTCATCTTCTTTTGACTTCAGATGCTGATCTTCAACTTCATTTCTAATAGACTCACCTAGAATTCTATTAGCGATTCGGTATCCAATACTTAGTCTAAAATCTACAAAGATAAAAATTACAAGCCTAACAAAATTACATATTTTCAAACGTTTATACAAATGATCTATGAAACATAAACTTACATTATATTTGGGGTCTAACATAAAATCCTATCTTGTCATCATCAAAACATCTAACACGAAATTTCCTAACAACAAGAGTGGGGATAAACTCTAAGATGTACGAATATATAGCCTCAAAATAATGGCAATAACACGTATAAGTACCTACCCGACCAGCTTCGGCGCAAATCTCGTGATTGAGAAGCTCAACCGGCAGGGATGATAAGCGGGTAGCATTGTAGTCTATTACGACCATCCTCATCATCGACCAAGGTGTCACGGATCAGTCGTATCCCAAAAAGAACTAACATCAGGGTTTAAGTTCGCCCCAGAGTTAAACAAACCAGTGCCAAATCCGGCGAAACTAGAGCTCCCCAGAGAATAACCACTAGCGCGCTTCGCCGCTGGAGTTGGCGGAGGCAAAAGATATGAGGGCACATGCTCCCCAGTAGGGGTTGCCCCTTTGCCACGACTGGTTCTTGGAGACGAATGAGTTGAGCGCCCAATAGCGTTGTCGCCACTTCTTGTCTCCAACACAACAGTGCCCTAAGGGCCAGCGAGGGAGCCTGATTTAGGGCCATGAGTACCTTTAGAGCCCAAGTCCGCCATCAAGGAATCAAAATCCAGTGTGCATGGCACCTGCTACGGCAGGGCAAAATCCAAGAAGAATAGAACCCCAGGCACGCTAGTCGGGGTGAAGTGTGGGGGACCTGACTGATCAGCCACATTACTACGATCGAGTCAAGCGTGGGAAGCTCGAGGGAGGGTAGAGGTCGCCTTGCCACCCTTGGGCACCCTCACGCCTGCACAAAATACATAATGCTGCCAAATGTTAGTACGTGAGAGCATAAGGCCAAATAACACTTAAAAGTTACAACATAAAGTGCAAAAAAAATTAAGGGCACACGTATACCATGAGTATAAAACTAGTTAACATCGAATCTACTGTAAAAAAGCCCGCCTTGCTAAAGGTAACTCTGAGTTGTTTTTGCACGCAAGTGACATGTTGAGAAGCAAGGCTCCCATTTCAACGCAAAGGCGTTGATATACCCAAGTGGGTGAAGGGAAAATAAAAGAACTTCAGTTTCCAATCACCCCTAGGTTTAATATTACCCTCCAAAAACCTAGCGGTCGGCGTGGGGAAAAAGTATATGTGTGGCGTGGAATGACACATCTTAACCGTGAATAGAGCTTGAAAGACATCTAAATTTATGTCAAGGCCTAGCTCGGTGAACCGAGAAACAAAGCCCTCAAAGAAGGTAAAACAAGTAGGGGTTAATTGACTTATGCAAATGTGATAATGGTCTAAGATCTCCCCAAAAAGTTTATGGTAGGGAAATGTGAGCCCTGAACGAAAATACTCTAAGTAAAGGGTCACGTGCCCCTCGAGAGGATCTAAAATTTGACAACCCGGCACGGGCAAGAGTAACTCAAAATCTACCGTGGTGTCCTCAAAGAGTGCTAGAAGTTCGGCCTCAGTGATAGTGGAATCACGAGAGTAAAAAACAAGCTGTCATGAGAGGCCGGATCCTCGTTATCTATGGAAGAATGGCTCCCTTGCCCTACGAAAATAAAGAGGTTCCATAAAAAAGAAGTCCTTAATAAATGTTATCTAAATACGATAGCACGCACGCAAATTTGAGCACACCCAAAGAGAATAAGTAAAAGTAATCAACGAGAGGTAAGCAGACCCCAAACGTCGCCCCTCAAGTGCCTGAAACAAGTGCCTTGTGGCTAAGCCACGAGGCGCAATACCTCGCGGCCCAACCGCGAGGCACCCATGCCTCTTGGTCAAGCCGTGAGAAACTAGGCTACGTGACCCGACCGCGAGGCCTAATCTCAGCCCATTTATGCGATGCCCCCGGATGAAGGACCTACAACTCTTAAAAGACGCTTTACTGAGGCGGGGAGGTCATGGGTTGAATCAATCAAAGCGGGGGTAGAAGAGCAAGCAAATACCTTAAGCTGCTATCATAGCAACACCAAAAAGGAAGCAAAGGCAAATTATGCTATCTTTACGTTAGTGACCTTAGCTTTTGCCTATGGTTGATTGAAGAAAGCTCCTAAAGAGAGAGAATTTCCTAAGAGGAGAATTTTAAATGAGTGTGAGGATATGAATGAGAATTGTGGGTTAAAGGCCAACTACCCATCCGCACTTATACAAAAGGTGGGTGAGGGGACTTTATGACCCACTACCCAGTAGCAATTGAAGCTAAGTGGCACGACCGAAGCGGGATTACTTCTACTCCCGGGTATTCCGCCCGGTAAAACCAGGAGTGAGGGGCATTATGATGTGCACCAAAAGTGTCTAAGGGCATTACGGTAATTACATGTATCCTCAGGTCGGGTCGGGGTGCCACCCGTGGGCTAACGTCCGTGGGTAACACACTAGACAAGCCCAAAAAGGGCTGAAAACCCATTAAGAATAATTAGGCTATCTTATTATTCTAAAAGCCAATAAAAAGGTTAATCATTAAGCCTGATGGGCTTCTGATAGAATAAGGCCCACGACCCATAGCCCACTACCAGCTCCCATAAATACCTTAGAGGAGCTGGGAAAGACTCATTATCTACTCTCTCCAGAAAAATTCAGTGGCAATAACTGAGAGTAAAACCACAAAAGAGCTACGAACTGACTTGATCCCACATACATTGGGTACGTAGACAGCTCGCTACATTCAAGTGAAGTCTATACATTAACCAACCTCCAACCTAGTTTGTCGTGCGTTGGATCGGTTTCACTACCCCACGTGGTCAATCACGTGACATTAACTGTCTGAGAATTTTTACCATCATCAATATCAATTCCAGAAGGGAAAGGAAAAAAAAAGACTAAGAAATTAATGAGAATATATTAGTAAGAGAACAACAATTCAGTTTTCCTTCATACTTTCCTAGGTATTTATTAATAATTGAGCTCAGACAACAGCGATTAAGTTTTCCTTCATACTTTACTAGGTATTTATTAATATTTGAGCTATGTATTTATTAATAATTGAGTATTTAATTTTAAGAAATAAACTTTGAATAGGTATTCAAACTCTAAAACATATAATAACGAATATTTTTTTAGTATGTATTAAAGAGTAGTTTTTAATAGATGTATAGCGATAATTACACTGAGCATTTTAAGGCTTTTTGAAATTACAAAAAACATCTTATAGTTCAATTAATTACATCTAACATCCTAATGTTTCATGTATTGATGTAAAATTGGATAGAAAATGTCAAAAGACGTAAATGCCCTTACAAAATATTTGTTTTAAAAAGAAAAAAATTAAAAAAACAAAAGACAAAAAAATCAAATTACCATATTACCCCTTTACATCTTTAGATTTACTTTTAATACCAATTTTAATATAAAAATTTAAACTTAAAAGAAAAGTAATTATATATAAACACATATATGTGTGTGTGTGTGTGTGTGTGACTGCGTGTGTGTGAGACTGTGTGTGTGTGAGATGGTGTGTGTGTGTGTGCGCGTGCGAGTGTATGTGTGTGTATTATTGTGTGTAGGTGGCCATGGCGGTGGGGATAAGGTGGCCATGGCGGTGGGGATAGGGTGGCCATGACTGTGGGATGAGGGTGGGGCTTGGAGAAGAAGACTCTTCCCCACCCCCTTTTCTTTTTCTTTTTTATTTAGTTTATAAAGCAATATTTTATTTAAGTAATTTAGTTTAGAAATTAAGTTTATTAAAATACAATTATTAAATTTATTTGTAAATTTCATAAATTAAATTTAAAATATATAATTTTTAAATTATATAAACTATTATATAATCTAAACTATTATATAACTTTTATATATAAATTTAAATAAAAGATTAAAATAATATTTTATACATAATTTTTTTTATATAATTTTTAATTTATTTTATTCTCTTGAGAATATTTTTTTTATAAATAATTATTTATATACTTTTTATACACAACATTACATATACCACTTATACTTTTAGAAAACATTTCAAATAACACCAAAAGGGTATAATTGTCCCAAAAAATTGGGTTTCCAGGTTCAAAAAAAAGTCAGGGGTATTTTTCAAATTTTATCAAAAATTTTAACGGCGCTGTACTGAAACCCTAACGAAATGTGCTAATTGTTGGACAGAATCAAACGTTTGGATGTTAGATGTAAATTATTAAACTAGAGGATATTTTTTGTAATTTCAAAAAACCTTAGAATTTCCAGTGTAATTATGCATATATATATAAATATATTTATATATATAATAGAATGAATTTAATTTGTTTGCAAGTGCAATTGATACCAAAAAAGAAAGAGATTTATAATATATCCTTACTCTTGTAATCAAAGCCCTTCATAATTTTTGTTCTTTCTAAAGAAAAGCTTGAATGCTTATAATTAGTTTAATTATGTCGATCACAAATTAATAATTTAATTGAATGTGGAACAATACTTTTCTCTTGAGAGAAATCTTTAACAATAGTTAACAATATTAATAAAACTCACAAGTTGAACAAAAGACAAATAATTAAACCCCATTATTAGGAGTTGAACTTACATGTGGTGGGACTTTAAAAGTTTTAAACCTCATAATTTGCCTCCTATATCATTTAGAATATTACATTGCATCTACTTAGACATTGACATTTCTTGTCAATGCATGTAAAAATTAACGGATACTGTGACGTGAATAGATTTAGAAAAAGAAGAAAAAAACGTAAGGAATGTGTTTTTTCTTGCTCTACATAATATCATAAACACTCTTGTACTCATATCACACATGTTCATAGAGAAATTGTAGCACAAACTGATTGACACACTACAACTAATCATAGGCATGTCTAAGTGTTATTTTACGTGTATCATGTGATTGGTCACCGCTTTTAGTGTGAACACCGAATTGAACCACATGACAAATTTAATTTATTTACATTTCCAATGACTTAGTTTGTGCATGGGCCAAATTCACTTAGACTAAAATTTTGATAATGTCAATTATATATATATATATATATATGTGTATGTGGTTGTTTAATAAAGGGTCAATGTTATATATATATATATATATATTATATGACATAGCCCACCAATCCAATATTGACATTGATTACTAGTTTAATATTCGCTTAAAATTAATTACCATAAGAAGTAGATTAGGCTTTTCTTATCCACCTTCCTTTCCACCCTCTTTCTTCCTTTAGATTATATTATGAAGTCGACAAATAAACACCACCACAAAACCCTAGATCGTGAGCTGTCATATGATTAAATCTTACTAAGATATTTTAATTAAGGGTAGTGCTAATCTCACATATTTCTGTGAGATTAGCGCTGACAGACTCCCGGGGACAGGAGATTTAATAAAATCTAATTTTTGACAAAATCCCACCTCAACTTTCCTTTTTTTTGTAATTGACCCCAAATCAAATACGTTGACTTTGAAAACAAAAGCCTTAGCCTTATGCAGGGACGGATCCAGAATTCACTTCTTGAGGGGGCCGAATTGCATTATAGTACTTTTTTTCGACAATATTTATGAGTATATATTTTAATCTTTTTTAGTTTTAACAAATAATAAAATAACAATTATCATGCAAAAGAAAAACAACTTTCAATATATTTACAGTAGTTTAGAAATATAAGACAATTTTCTAAAAATTTACTGAAGTTGTACACGATGTTCTTTCATATAATAAAATTCATCTGTAATAGACTCTGTATCAATTTTCTCTACAATTCTTTACTCTATATAAGTAATGATGATAGCTTATGATTATATAATCTAACGAAAACTACTCTATTAACAAATAAATAAATGCATTCAATTATAATTAATAAATATAGGCCTGGCAAAACAAACACAAAAAAAAAAAAAAAACTAAAGAACATGTAAGTAGTTACACTAAAAAATATAGTTATTATTTACTAAAACTCAAAATTATAAAAGAACATAATACAATTAGTTCATAACTTGTGGCGGATAAACTCTAAATTATAGAATGATGATTGACACTTTCTTGTCTTTAGATTTGTTAATGTTTGGTACATCAACAATCCTTTTTTATAGTTTTTTGGAAAAATATTTGTTGGTTCTAATTTTAATGTGTAGAAGAGAGATTTAAAAGAAGTCTTTATTAGTTTAACACCTAATAAGTGTAGAAGAGAGGTTCAAAAAAGAAAAAGAAAAATTATTGCCAATCCAACTTTTTTAATGGTAATTACCTTTTTTTTAATATAAAAATAAGGATATTGGCATGATAATCCGGCGCACTTGAAAATTGAGAAGGAAGTCAGGAGGAATCGATCACTTAAATTTGAGAAAAGGGGTATACAAAAATTGTTGCATAAAGGAGGCAGTTTGGGATTCGAACCCCTATCCCTAGAAATTCGCAAAATAAGTGATCTTAAAAGCATGTCTCTCACCAACTCTACCAAAGATATTATGCTCTTAGGTATAGAACACAAATATATATTATCTTTAAAGGGGCAATATCATAAAATTTCATATACCCTATAGGAAAAATTCGAAGTCTCAGGGGGGCCGAATCCGCCCCTGGCCTTATGGTAGTGGTTTATAATAACTTTGAAACGCAACCTCCGAATTCATCCTGGACTTATTCTGCAGGACCAGTTCATAGCCCTAAAGAAGAGTATGTTAAATATTAATACACGTTATTCTTGGACTTGTGTAATTGAGAATGTTGAGCTACTTTATTTGTGTTGATACGTCTATAAATTTTATTGTGAAATAAAAGCCTCTATTTATTATATTTAATATTTTGTCTCATATTGTAAAAACATTATTAATATTTAAAAATAATTATTCTAGAGGATTAGGGAAACATGTCTAGATTTTGTTTTGATTAGTTATTCAATAAATAAAATAATGTTATTTAATGATCTCAAGCTTAATTTTAATTACATAGATTTAAATCATAGTGCGAAAAAGTTCTTTTGAATGCAAAATCATAGTGCGAAAAAATTAAATTATCATACCTTATACGGTACTTAATTCAGTAATTATGGTAATTATTTAGAGCTTAGTCCTTGGATGATCTTTTTAAAACATATATCTGATAAAAAATATTTCTCATATAATTTGTTTTTTTTTGATATTATACATTTATGAAGAAATTGATCTAAAGAATTCGATCTACAAATGAAATAAAATGTTTGTAGGCGTAAGGAGTTAATTAAGAAAGGAAAATTGGGGGCAAAATATGAAGCTATAAAATATATGTGGGCTAATCTATGGAATATTGTAAATAAGACCTTGCAAGTTGCAGGTTTATCTCAGCCACAATTTGTGGCTGAGAAGTGTCTGTAAGGATTCTTAACCTTACAGCAAGGTCTTAAATATCGATTTCGGAGTAGATATCGGTGTAGTAAATTTACGAAAATTTCGATGGAAATTTCGGGGATATTCAAAATTTCGGTATTGATTTTAAAATTTATAAAAATATTTGGAAATTTGCAATAAAATTTTGAATAACTTTAACTATCATTCTTATGCATCTTTTACATCAATAATGTTCTATATATAATATATGGATAATGAATTTGTTAAATAATATCACTAAAAACTGTTGCGAAAAATATGAAATAAATATAATTTAATAGTAAGATAATAACATAATCTCATAGGAAATTCATAAAATAAAATGTACCAAAATTTAAGTAAAAGTTACTACTCAATTCCATATTATGTATATAAATATAAGTTTCTAATTATATGATATTTAAAAAAAATATATAAAAAAAAATCGGCCGAAATTTCGTAAAATTTCGGGAAATATCGGGTTTTGGCCGAAATTTCGATGGATATTTGACAAAAATATTTTAAATTTCGGGGAAATTTCGAGTTTCGGCCGAAATTTTGGGAAATTTCGGGTTTCGGTCGAAATTTCGATAGATATTCTGCAAAATTGGATAGAAAGTTCGATTTTGCTTCGAAACCCCCTGAAATCCGAAATTTCGATGTTTCGATCGAAATTTTAGACCATGCCTTACAGACAGTTAGAAAATCATTTTCCTTTAATTAAAAGACCTTCAATAAGTAATGCCATTAGTAGCAGTGGAATTCTAGCGAATCTTAACAGAATCATACGGGGGATCACGCTAATCATTTCTTAATCCAAGTGTACACGTAGATTATTTTGTTCTTATTCTTTAACATGCAGATATTTTATATATATATATATACATTATATATATATATATGTATATTTATATATATAATCATTGACATTAATACTTTTATATTTTTTTTTTTTTGAATAAATGGTGGGGGTTACCCAAATACAAAGTATCTTAGCCCGACAAACTCGGGCTAATAGTCACAAAACGGGGCCAAGTGAGGCCATCTCTATCGTTCTCTAGGAGTTGATAGATATGTGAAATAGGTGCATCCATGTGGTGCATAGGAGTATTAATGTCCCTCTTAGTTAAAACATCAGCTACTTGATTCCCTTCGCGCCAAATATACTGAAAGGAGACATCCTAATCTCGAGTTTGCATACGATGAATGCTAGCGATCACCTCAAAATGGTGATGTGCTCTGGAGGCCTCCACAATGCTCTTCAATGCTACCCGACAGTCCGACTCTACAATGATTTTTTTAACGCCCGAGTCCCACGCCATTTCTA
This sequence comes from Buddleja alternifolia, assembly GCA_019426215.1. Lineage (NCBI taxonomy): Eukaryota > Viridiplantae > Streptophyta > Magnoliopsida > Lamiales > Scrophulariaceae > Buddleja > Buddleja alternifolia. The sequence goes on from CM033394.1 coordinate 1,922,815, forward strand.
GTCCCAATAGAATGGAATTGTCTTTAATTAGTATTTTGGTATAGGGTTACTGTTTAATATATGACATTAGAACAATTGAATTTTGTATCTGAAACAAATAGAAGAATGGAATATTATAACGCCTCTTGTAGACCCAAATCCGCAGCGTTCTTATTTTTCTATGAGTTAATATTATAGTGAATTCTACTATACGACATTGATTTCCATATCTGCAAATTATATAACAACTTATGTTTTTTTTAAAACGCAAATAATCTTATATTATAGATAAATTCGCGCAACAACTTTTCTGATCATACGATTTGTTTATATCGGAATTTTTCAAGAATAGGGAACACGTTTAAGCTTATATACTGCTCCGTTGATCCCAAAATGGAATTAATTTATGCTATTCACTAATTAATATGACTACATTCCAAGTGTAATTACATTTAATTTATTTTGCAAAATTTAAACAAATAGTGTTACATAATATAACAAGTATCTTTTTTTTTGGGTAAGAATATAACAAGTATCAATATCATACAATAGCATCATAATTAGATAATATTTCAGGTAAGAAGTTACTTTTGTTTATTGAGAAATGGAATGAGCAATCAGTGTAGCAACTCTCTTAGAGAGTGACAATGGCATTTCTCTCACGTCAAATGTCTAAATTGAGTCATAGGACTCATAGCTATATACTCATAAAATGCGTACATTGACCCAACAGATTGCACCATCCAGTTACCAGACTCACCACTATACATAATGAGATTTATCATATCAAAAGCAAGTCCGTGCACCATCCAATCATCACTATATATACATATATAATCAGATTTATTATATCATAAGCAAGTTAGTGTTTACGGGTATTTAAATTCTTAGTGATATTTAGAGGGAATATTAGCCCATAGCATAGGTTTATCCACTCCATTATATTGACAATATGATACACTAATAAAAGATTAAAAGAATTTGACGTGTATATATATTGAAACGAAGGGAGTATATTTAAGTACCTAGCTAGATTGTGAGCCTATAGATATGTTCGTATATCATCACATTCGTAAACTAATATATATATAGTATTTCATGTTTGATTGATTACTTGTTGAATACATGGATTACTTTTAATTATGACGAATCTGCATGATGGTTGGTTACGTATGTGTGTATAATATACACACACATATACAGATAATCATAAAATAAGTTGGTGTCAATATCAAACGACGCACACTACGTGCAGCGTTGAGAGCCTCTCGTTCTTCAAATTAAAGACATTGCTTCATCATTCTGGAAATGACTAATAAAAGGTGAAATAATTAATATATAGACTAATTAACTCAAAAAATAATTGAAATGGTTTTTGTTGCATAGACCTCCTAAAGGATATAGCCTCAGCTGGTCATTCTTAAGAGCTTCACACAAATTCAAAGTTTGGAGATGTAACAAGTGATGACTCTCCAACTTTATTCGAATAATTATAATTTCATTGAGTTTCATAGTTTCGAGACTCTGAAATTGAAACTTGTGTTCGACATGCTATTTGAAGGTACTGATATACAGGGATGGAGCCAGGGGGGAGGGGTTTTATTTTTGAAAAATTATTTTTTTAACCGTACAAAAATTTTGATATTTGAATTTCGCCCCTCCTCAAAATCGAAAAATATCACACTTTCTCCATTTTCTTTGAGCTCGCCCTCTCAAACCCAAAATCTTGACTATAATGAAAGAGATATAAGAGTATAAAATATGTTAAAAGTTGCAATTGAACCTAGTTTCTTATTATATCTTCTCTCATAAATATAGAATACTGTACCGCGGGGAGCACCCTTGAATCCTTCATCTATCTAGCAAAAAAAAAGTGTATAGCTATATCATAACAATCTCACCTCTCGCCCCCTCCCCCCCAAGTAAAATTCCTGGCTCTGTACTTGCTGGTACATTAATTTGATTTTCAACACAAAGGTATATAGCATTCAACGTCAATATATTAGGGTTAGCCTTTGAAATTCTCGACTCATATTACTCATAATTTGTTATATACTGATATATGTTTGACCCTGTTCAATTTTGATTCCATACATCATGGGACTCTCATATTGTAACCCGTAATTTTAAAGATTCTCACATTTGGTCCGAACTGAATTTCACGGTTAAATCCGTTAGTCAAAACTAAGGCCGATTTTTCTAGAGAAAATTCATGCGTGAATGCACTCACATACGTATTATATTCAAATATTACGATAGTTATATTCAAAATCACATGTCGCTCACACAAAATCTCCCAAAAAAAATGGTCAAATTGATGACTAACGGAGTTGACCGTTAAATTTTGGACAGAAAATTCAATTGGGGCCAAATGTGAGAATTTTTAGAAGTTATGAGATACAATGTTGTTAGTGTTATGCTCTCAAATGCCATAAGAGGATAGAATTATAGGGCATTGAATTGTAACTAAACATTCTTATATTAATAAAAGGGTTTTCATGTTGTTTCTAATAGGCATTTGTAAGGTTTAGTAAACAACGTATAGTCCTTGATAGTAAAGCGAAACTTCTACTCCCTATGGGTTAGGGAGAATGACACTAGAAGAGTTTAATCCTTAGTATCTAAATTGATTCGCAAGTCGAAGAGAGTATTGACTGGACATCATTACTGGATAAAGACTTGTATGATATAAGTTTTGACAAGAAAGTGTCAGTTGAACACTATGAGTATGTTAGTGTGAATTTATGTCATAGACACATCAGTTAGACTGATGTGTTCGAACACGGCTCGCATCGGTTATGCCAAATGAGTTTTCACTCAATGACAGTCAATGACAAAACTGATAAGTTGTGATAGGGACGCGTGAACCTTAGACCTAAGGAATCACGTTGAAGATGTGCTTGTGACATCAAGTCTATCATTAGAGTAGTTAGATCCAATTCACCCGTTGGTGGGGTCGACCTCAATGTGCGGCTTAATGGGCAAGTAGCAATCTTAAATGATTAGTAAAATAGAACTTATTCTCTCATAAGTGAATGAGCTAAATATCATATGTTGTCATGAATGAGTGAGGTCAAAGACTTTGGCCAAAGCATTAGAGATACTCATGTTGGACATAAGAGTATACTCAGTGACCTCGATTCATTATGAACTGAGCATATGGTCAAGTTCTGTGAGTTTGACTAAACCATGACTCTCACTTGACTGAGATATATGAACAAAGGGTTTATACTCGTACAGTATTCACAACGTGAAAAGTTTGGAATGATGTTATTCATTCGTTCTCAATTGGGATATGATGTGGGTCACGGGACTGGCTAAGTGTTACCCACATCCTTTTGGTTTTCTCCCAATTGCCTTTTGAGACGAACCTAAAGAGTCGCGCTTAAAGAAATTGCAAAGAAAAAATTATGGAATAAGACTTGAGAGATTTTTCGGTATTTGATATTGCAATTAATTTATTAATCATTAGACAATTTATTAATTAATTAAGTTAATGTGTTAATTAATTTCTTTATGAAATTAATTATAGAATTAACGTGGATTAATTAGTTATTTAATTGATTTATTTATTGAAAAAATAATATTAATTAGATAATTAATTAAAATAAAACCACAAACTTGGGCTAAGCGCGAAGGCATAAAAACACCCAAGTGGGCATCCACAAGGCCTTAGTTTTCTTAGGTTAATTATTTCTAGTGTAGTATAAAATACTACTTAGTGAAAAATTAACAATAGCCTCTTTGATTATCTTTCTCTCCAACTCAAAAGTTCGACTTCTCTCTCTCTCTCTAATCGTCCATAAGGGGAAGAAAAAGAAGGATTTTTGCTCTCAATTCCGGCGTGGTGATTTAGAGGCATTGGCTGTTTCGCTGCTCAGAAAGAGGATCAAAAGTTGGTTCGGATTTTTCAATTACACGAAGAAAGGTACACTTTTCTGTAACATGATTTGAATACACGAAATCGAAGATGAACCACCGTGGAATTTATTTTTCCGCTGCGTTTTATATGTAAAAACCCAACAAATGTGAGAATCTCGTAATGAATTAGACCAAAATTAAAAATGGCCAAACATATGGGGGAAAATGTAATTTTTCCTAAGGAGTTGATATTAACACTCCCAAAAGTGATAAGCACCTTCAATTCCACTTTATTTTTAACCAAATTATCAAAGTGCCCATGTTTTTGTTTTTTTTGGATAGAAACGGTAGCTTTCATAACTTAGAATAAATCATCCACATGAGCAATTGATGCCAAATACGGGAGTCCAAGAACATCTTCTTGGGCTCCCAAAGCCGAACACGCTAAAGCATGCGCAGCACCATTACCACTACACTTAACAAAAGAACATCATCTACCAAAGGACCTAAAACACTAAAAACCTGATTGGAGGACTGAAAAGAGTTAATCAAAGCTAGACAATCACCCTCGATAATAATCTTCTGCCAACCATTATGCAAAGCGAATTCCAAAGCTAAGCGGGCTGCCAACACTTCCGCATGCTCCGAAGAAGATAGAAAAAAAACACGATTTGAACATCATCCCACACAGGCCCCAAACGTATCTCTCGCCACCACACCGTCACCCATAAATCCTTGTGGAAAAGAGCGACATTGAAATTTAGCTTAATAAAACCCGAATCTGGTGGTTTCCATTGCTTCGGCCAAGGTTCCTGTTTCGCTGGTTTGTCAACCAAATTCGACGAGCAAAAACCTCGTAGATCAAGCAATCCTCCTGTAGAGAGTTGTGTTCCAAACATTTTTTGTTTCTATTATACCATAGGTACCAGCAAATCACTAGGAAGAGGCTAAAATCTTTTTCATCAAGGTTAGCAAACACCTCCCGAAACCATAATTCAACATTATCCGGACCACTTGTTAAACAATGCCATGACAAGTTCGATAGACACCAAACTACACGAGCAAAAGGGCAACCAAACAGAATGTGCTTCAAGTCCTCTCAATCATCATTGCAAAGTGAGCAACCCCCCGACACGTCCAATCGCTTTCTCAATAGCTCCTCCCCCGTTGGAAGGGCCTTGTTACACGTTTTCCAAGCAAAGAGATGTACTTTAGGAGGGACACGACATTTCCAAATGAACTCCCATTTTGCATCCAGATCGGTCGCATAAGAGGAGCTAGGTTTCTTACGATCCCACATTTCCCGAGCCAAGTGGTACGCACTACGGACGGAGAAATAGCCGCCTTTTGTGCAATGCCATACCATATGATCTATGTTTGATGCACTCCCTAACGGTAAAGATAAGATGGCCTCGACTTCAGAAGTACTAAAGATGTCCCGGATGAGAGCAGAATTCCATCACCCATCTTCTCCAATTCTTAGTTCATTAACCCTTGCTTGGGGATCCAAGACTCTAGGCGAGGATGAAATCACAAAACCATTTTTCTCGGGATCCAAGGATGCCTCCAAATTTGCACTCCTTTCCCTGAACCAATCCTCCATCTACATCCTTCTTTCAAAATATCTCTCGCTTCAAAAATGCCCCTCCATGTGAGTGAAGGGTTTGACCCAAGTGAAGCCTCCAACAAAGATGGATTTTGGAAATAACATGCCCGCAACACTCTACTCAATAAACATTCCGGATTTTGTAAGATGCGCCACCCTTGTTTTGCCAACATCGCTTGGTTGAAACATTTTAATTCTCTAAAACCCAAGCCTCCCTTTTCCTTGATTTTGCCTAATTTCTCCCATGCAATCCAATGGATTCTTCGGGAATCCCTATTGTGCCACCAAAAATTTGCCATACTCGACTCAATTTCCTTTATGAGACCATCCGGTAGTTGGAAACAACTCATCGCATAGGTAGGGATTGCTTGAGCCACGACCTTCAAAAGGACTTCTTTTCCCGCTTGAGATAAAAACCTTGCATTCCACCCTTGAAACGTTTTCATAACTCTTTCCCGAATTAAGTCAAAAACTTCTTTCTTTGAATGCCTATCAAAGTGCCCATGTATTATTTAAATATATAATTTCTCTTAATATGTAAGACAAATATAACTTTCACTATACTATTTTGTTTTTAAGGTTTATCTTTACATTTTAATGTTTGATGTGATTTAATTAAAACACACTAGACAATATATATTGCGACTTTAGCATAATATTTTTTTTTCTCCCATTAAATTATTTTACATTTTCACTTAGTATATTTTAAGAAGCAAAAGTCAAGAAATGGTGACAAGTATTTTGAAATATAATAGATCATTTTTCTTGAATTTTGGATAAATTTTTAATCGTATTTTCATTCACAAATTTGTGAAATATAATCCGTTCTTCATAAAGAAATGAAATGCAATTATATGTATCATAAATCTAACAGTTAGAATTCAACTAATGATATGAAATTCTATATCATTCTTTTATGTGATTTTTTTTGACATCAACTCAAATACCAACAAAAAGAAAGAATTAATTAATGCAGACTACAAATTCGAAATTATTGTTTTAATTTTACTTTTTATACCTAATAGATACTGAACTTCATATGTGAAATAACTGATGTAAGAATTTTAATATTATATTCTTAGACAAATATTATTGATAACTAATATTATCTTTTGCCTAATGTTTGACCTGATATAAAAATATGAACTAAAAACTTGACCCGATGTAAGAAACTTGTCTTGATTTTTAACTAATGTATCTATGAAGCTAAGATTAATATTCTAATTATTATTTGTAATAATTAATAACGATGTTTAAACATTAAAAAAGTGAAGATAAACCTTAAAAATGATGAATAGTATAGTGAACATTATATTTATCTCACATATTAAGAGAAATTGTGTGTTCAAATAATAGGGGATTGATATTCGCTCTCCTCTTTTTGATAATCACAATCCACCTAACTTTATGTCTTCATTCTTTTACCAATATACCCTTTTATTTATTAAACAATACTTGACTTAATTTATTTGATGGACAAATAAACCTTTCCATCATTATTTGGAATTCTAATATTAAAAACGTGAATAGCTTTTTTGTTAAAATAATATTAAAGATTTTTTTTAAATATATAAATTTAAATTTTTTAACACCTGAAGACGATACCATTCAAGTCGTTTTCATCTCTTTCTTTTTTTCTTTTTTTTTTGGAAAGTTCATGAAAAAGACTCCTTTTTCATGAATTTTATTTTATTTTTTCAGAATTTGTTAAAACAACACCGTTGTATTTAGATACAAATATAAAATTCAGGAAGACGGCACCCTTTTCATGAACTTTCCAAAATAAAAATAATAATAATAAAAAGAAAGTGATGAAAAAGGCTTGGATGGTGCCGTCTCTAAGTTGTTAAATTTTTTAAATTAAATTTATAATATTTTAAAAAATTTATTATTATTTTAATAAAAAATTCATTCACGTTTTTATGCTAGAATTCCAAATAATAATGGAAAGGCTTATTTGTCTATCAAATAAATTAAGTCAAGTATTGTTTCGTAAATAAAAGGGTATATTGGTAAAAGAATGCAAATATAAAGTTAGGTGGAGTGTGATTATCGAAAAATGAGTGTCCAAATAATATATGGGCACTTTGATAATTTACTGAAAATTAAAGTGTATTTGGAGTGTGATTATCAATTTTGAGATTATTAATATCAACTCCATTTTTCCATAATTATGATATATTTCGAATCGCGAGATTTAAAGAATGACCATTCGTTGCCTTTATTGGTAAAAAGAGAGTTCGAGAAAAAGAGACCTTGATCATTTTCAGACAAAAAAGTGACCCTCAAAATAGTCAGAAAAATTCAAATAAAACTTAATACCTTTAATTTTTTTTTGGTAGATAACTAATACCTTTAATGAATACAAACAAATAATAAGCTTATTAAAGGTGTGGGATTCGCCGTAACGTCCACAAATTGTTCATTAAAATACAAGAAAAACTGGGGTACACAATCCACAGGCCAATCTATTTTTTTTTCTATTTCAGAAACTTTATAATTAATATGTTTGACTTAAGATTTTGATGAGAAAAATAAGAAAATAAGTATTTAAATTTAAAAAGAAAACAAGTAATTATAACAGTAAACTTAATTACAAGTAGGCTTCATTTATTAATAGTTTTAGTTTCAAAGTACACACACACACACACACACACACACACACATATATATATATATATATATAAATTTGATGTACACTATCCTAAATTTGTGCAAAAAAGATTTATGTGATCATTGATAAAACTTACAAGAGGTTCTTCATAATTAATTATATATGACATATATGCTTCTATCAATCAAGCATGATATGTTACCTAGCCTGAATTATTCTTTGAAATATCCAACATTTAGAAAAGAAAAGCTACGATAAGAATCAAGTTTATATATCTCTTTCTTTCTCTCTGTTTTTTTAGTATCAATAAAGCAAGCATACCTACTTACACACGCGCACATATATATACACACACATATATATATATTATACTGGAGGATTAGAATTTTAGTGAATTAAAATGAACATTGATGAGTATAAAAAATTCATCATTTCTACACTCCCTCGGTCAACGGTCTAAAATGTACAGCTACTATTACTTATAAAATATTTAATGGCTTGCCGGGTCGGGTTACGACCCGACCCGGTTCGTCGGTGCAGTGACTCATGACATGAGTCCAATCGTTATTTGACATCTGTTCAGTCTCAACAGGCCTAATGGTCATGTCATGAATAGTGATTATCTTATCACTTATAAATACTCCCTCTTGTTCATTTATTGGGGGGGGAGCAATAAATTCTCTAAATTACTGTTTAGCTATACAAAGTAAATATACACATAAAATCGTTATTAAATAGTTAGTCTCGTATTATACGAAGCCATTGCATATCTCATAGCTAATTCTCTTGAACTACGTCTAGACTTGATCCTATACAATTAGGTACGTAGGCAGCTTGATTCTATCAAGTTCAGTCTATAATATAATATAATATATTGTTGTGTGGTTTTGACCCTCTGGGGTCGTTGGATTTGCCTCGTTCTTATTGACGAAAATCAGGCTAAATCATTTGGCGCCGTCTGTGGGAACCCGTTGTTTCCTGTGTTTTTGTTGGTATTAGTGGAAGTAATGGAAGAAGTAGCTCAGAAACGAGGAGAGGCTGTGGTGATAGAGCCCCAGGGATCGCCATTGGGAGATCCCCAACACGAAATCGAAGTCGAAGTGGAGCCATCACAGGAGAGGTTGATTACAATGACTGAGAGAGAGTTCAATAGAAAGATGCAAGAGTGGGGGCAAAAATTCCTGCAAGAACAACTGACTAAGATGCCAGCGACCCCAAACGTGGGGACTGTCTATCCTACCCCGGCTATCCCAGGACGACAATTCCCAGAACTCGACCCAGAAAGGGAACGAGGGGAAGATGGCCGCAATACGGGGGCACGCCGAAGGCTATTTCGCGAACCTGACCTAAGAAGGGAACAGGGTGAAATGAGCCGAGGCGAAGGGGACCGAAGAGGTGAACGAGAAGGGAGTCCACATGAGGCACGAAGCGATGCTAATTCAGCACAGCGTAGCAGAGTCAGAGGTGAGATAGAGCCCGATGAGATAAGGCACGGTGAGGTGCCGCAGAGGCGGACGATCCAGGTCTCAGCGCTACAACGTCTTAATTCACCCTTCTATGAGGATATTCTATCGGAAGGTATGCCGTTAAATTTCAAAGTACCAGACCTTCCAAAGTACGATGGAACTTGGGATCCTAGAGAACATGTAGTCACTTTTGGAACGATGATGGTGTTGCATAATTTAAGTGATGCAGTGAATGCAAAAGTTTTCCCAACCACCTTTGTAGGTTGGGCTTTAGATTGGTTCGTCAATCAGCCCCCAGCTACAATCGTAACGTATGAACAATTTATTCGTAAATTTGAGAACCATTTCTCTAGTAAGGCTCGAACGGCAAAGTCAGTATCAACCTTGTTGAGAATAAGGTAGCAGGAAGAAGAGACGCTGAGGGAATTTGTAGACAGATTCAATGACGAAGCCCTGGATATTCAAGGTGTGCAGCACAAGGTAATTCAGCAGTTGTTTATTAATGGCTTGAAGGAAGGACCATTTTGCAAGAGCGTTGATACGAAACCCTCCCGTGGATCAGGAAGAGATGATGATCCTTGCAAGGTAATATATACACGAAGAGGAGGTTTACACGATCAAGAGAGCCGAGAAGAAGGCATCGAGGCAAAGTAAATAGCAACATAAGCGACGAGGAATGCCGAGATCTGACAAGGATCAAGAACGGCAACCACGATACGCAAAATACGAAAGTTACACACCTTTGAAAACAACACGGGGAAAAGCCCTGATGGCCATTGAAAGTTCAAAGTTGATTGTTTGGCCTAAAAAGATGAAATACGATCCGAAAAGGAAAAATAGCCATAAATATTGTCGCTTTCACAAGGACAATGGACATGACATGGAGGATTGTTTTCAGTTGAAAGATGAGATCGAAAGATTAATTAACCAAGGATACTTGCATGAATTTATCGACAAGGCCCGAGAGGCCGAAGCAAAAAAGTAAGGAGGCGGGACACGACGGGACCGTAGGAATAGAAGTCGATCTCGAGAACGAGGAAAGGAAATGGAAAGAGGCAGAGGTCGCAAGCATGATGATAATAGAGGTCATGACGACTGGAAGAATCTGCCTCGACATGATAAAAAATGGACTCACGAAGTTTAAAATAATCCACAAATTTTGGTGAAATTCATACCATTGCAAGGGGCCCCTCATACGGAGACTCCCAGAGTGCATGAAGAAGGCACCTTCGTGAAGTACGAGCCCACGAAAAAATAAGTGAATCATTGCTTGTGATGAATGTTACTTCAGGTCACGAAGCCATTAGCTTCGATGACCACGACTACGAATGAGTGATACGACCTCATGACGATCCAATGGTGATCACAATGAATATGGCAAAATTCTCTATCCACAGAGTGTTAGTAGACAGTGGCAATTCTGGAGATATTCTATTCTTACATGTGTTGAGGAAAATGAACTTTAATGAAAAGAAACTTACCCCTTGTGAATACTCCTTTAAAGGGGTTCGGAGGGGGAGAAGTCGTCCCTTTGGGAACGATCGATTTACCCGCCTCGTTGGGATACGAACCCAAGAGAAAGACAGTCTTGATGAAGTTCTTGGTGGTGGATGCACCTTCTTCCTATAATGCAATTATGGGTCGACCTGGATTGAATATGTTCGAAGCCGTGGTGTCGACGATACACCTGAAGTTAAAATTCATGACTAGTGGTGGAGTCGCAGTTGTACGGTGCGACCAACAGGTGGCCAGGGAGTGTTACACTATGTCTTTAAAAAAAGACAAAAGTGAAAAACAAATAAAACTGGGAATGGTAGAAGATAATGCTACACTCATCGAAGAGATGGAACAAGATCCTGGAAAAAGACCTCGTACAGAGTCTGGAAGAGTCGAGCCAATGGAACATAAAATTGTTGAATTGTTCCCTGGAGACTCAATCAGATCTACCAAAATAGGGTCTCAGATGCCAGAGAGATTAGAAATGATGATGATTGGGTTCCTTAGGGAGAATTCTGATATGTTTGACTGGCGGGCTTCGGACTTCAAGGGGATTGACCCCGAAGTGATAGTACATCGTCTGAACATGGACCCTAAAGCAAAACTGGTGAAGCAGAAACGCAGGGATTTTAGGCCGGAACGAAATGTGATATTAGAGGCAGAAGTGGATAAGCTGCTTGAGGTGAATCATATCCAAGAAATTCAATTCACTGATTGGCTAGCAAATGTGATGCTTGTACCCAAGTCAGGAGGTCAATGGCGTATGTGTGTGGATTTTACTGATTTAAACAAGGCATGTCCACATGATCCATACCCATTGCCTCGTATTGATCTTCTCGTGGATTCGACGGCTGGGTGTGCTCTCTTGAGTATGATGGATGCATACCAAGGTTTCAATCAGATCATGATGGCACTAGAAGATAGGGACAAGACTTTTTTTGTTACAGCGAAAGGGGTATACTGTTACAATGTAATGCCCTTCGGGCTAAGAAACTCCGGAGCGACATATCAAAGATTGGTGAACACAATGTTCCGAGAAGAAATCGGGAAGACTGTGGAGGTCTATGTTAACGATATGTTGGTTAAAAGTTTAAAGGAGAATGAACACTTAGATCATCTGCGAACTGCCTTCCAGATTATGCGTGAATACGGTATGAAACTAAACCCGAAGAAGTGTAACTTTGGAGTTATAGGGGTAAATTCCTGGGATTTATGGTGATGGAGCGTGGCATCGAAGCCAATCCAGAAAAGATAAAATCAGTAATGGAGATGCAATCCCCGAGATCTGTAAAAGAGGTTCAGAAGTTAACCGGGAGAATGGCTAGTCGCAGCAGATTTATATCAAGGTCCGCGGATCGTGGTCTACATTTCTTCAAAATCCTGAAAAAGGTAAAACATTTTAAATGGACAGAGGAGTGTGAGAGAGCATTTCAAGAATTAAAAAGGTATTTGACCTCTGCTCCGTTGTTAACGAAGCCACTGGTCGGAGAACCTCTTATGTTATACTTAGCTATATCCGACGAGGCGGTAAGTGCTGTTTTGCTTCGTGAACAGGAGGAAAATCAAAAACCAGTCTACTACATCAGTAGAATGGTGCAGGGAACTGAGAAGAACTACACTCAAATTGAAAAATGGGCATTGGCCCTGATAACTGCAGGTCGTAAGTTGCGACCCTACTTTCAGTCACATCATATTGTGGTACTAACTGATCAACCGCTGAGGCAAATTTTGGCTAAACCTGATGTTTAAGGGCGCCTCGTAAAATGGGTTGTAGAACTTGGCGAATTTTCAATCAAGTACAAGCCACGAACCGCCGTAAAAGCACAAGCATTGGCAGATTTTATTGTCGAAATGACAGTAAACGATGAACCTGAAAATGCTACTTCTGGCCCATGGATGCTTCATGTAGATGGCTCATCTATGACCCAGAAGGGGGGCATAGGTGTATGATTACGAGACCCAGAAGGCAATGACCATGAATTTGCTATCAATCTAAATTTTGAGGTAACCAATAACGAAGCGGAATACGAAGCCTTGGTAACGGGCTTAGAGATGGCAAAGATCATGAAGGTGAAACATTTGAATGCATATATGGACTCTCAGCTCGTAGCGAATCAGATATTGGGTTCGTACGAAACGAAGGAAAGAAGCCTCGTATTATATTTGAAAAAGGTGAAGGAATTGATGAATGAATTTGAAAAGATATATATCTATCAAATTCCACGAGGTGAAAATGAGAGAGCTGATGCTCTCTCAAAATTTGCAAACCTAATTATTGGAATGAAAAGTCAGACAGTTACCCTGTTGGTATCCGAAAAGTCAAAGATCCTGTCAAACGAAGCGACAGAGGTGATGGTCACAGTCAGTGAGTCGAGCTGGAAAGATGAGATAAAATTATACCTGTTGAAGGGGGAATTACACGAGGATCGTAACATGGCCCGAAGGATCGTATATAGAGCTTCACGATTCACAATTATTGACGAGGAAGTCTATAAACGATCCTTAGCTGGCCCACTATTACGTTGCCTCACTCCTTCCGAAGCAGAGTATGTGATGAGAGAAATTCATGAAGGAAGTTGCGAAAACCACTCAGGAGGTCGTGTATTGGCCTAAAATATATTGAGGCAGGGATACTATTGGCCTAAGTTGGTGAAGGATGCCTCTGATTTTACCAAAAAATACACAGAATGTCAGTTGAATTCGAACTTGTTGCATTGTCCAGCTATTGAAATGGAACCAATTAAGATTGCTTATCCATTTGATTAGTGGAGGATAGATATCTTGGGTCCTTTTTCTCCCGCCGCGGGGCAAATAAAATTCATTATTGTGGCAGTGGAGTATTTTACGAAGTGGATTGAAGCCGAGGCAGTGGCGAAAATAACAGATCACGAGGTAATGAAGTTTTTGTGCAAAAATATTGTGTGCAGATTTGGGATCCCTCGTGTCCTAATCTCGGATAATGGGACCCAATTTAATAATAAAAACGTGGTAAAATGGTGTGAAGAGTTAAAAATCCGACAGAACTTCACAGCGGTAGGCAATCCCCGGACCAATGGACAGACTGAGGTCGCAAACAGGATAGTTCTTCAACATCTGAAGGCTAGGATCGAAGGGAAGAAAGGTAACTGGGCCGAAAAATTACCCGAAACTCTATGGGCATATCGTACGACGCCGAGGACCTCAACAGGGGAATCACCTTTTTGTCTTGTATATGGTTCGGAAACTGTGATTCCTGCCGAGATTGGAATGGTGTTGTACAGAGTACGATCTTATGACCCCGAGGAGAATACGGAGGCTAGGGCATACGAACTGGATGTTGCTGAAGAACTGAGGGATAGAGCCTATGTCAGAATTCTAAGGCAAAAAGAAACAATGGCAAGAGCTTATAACAAAAAAGTAATACCACGAAATCTCCAGATCGGAGATCTTGTTTTGAAGAAAGTTGAGGTGTTGAGGCATGTAGGGAAACTCGACCCAAATTGGGAAGGACCATTTAAGGTCATAAAACTAACAAAGAAAGGGACGTATAGGCTACAAGATCTAGATGGGAAAGATCTGCCTCGTCCTTGGAATATTCAGAACCTACGAAGGTTCTATGCTTAAAACTCATTGAAAGTCTACCCTTCTTTTTGCATTGGGAGACTTGATCTTGTGTACATGTACTCATCTTTTGCTTCTAATGGTATACATATACATTTTTGGCGTGAAAATATGAGAGTGCAGTATTCATATACATTTCGTTTCTACGTGTCACCTCATTATGAAAAATAGTCAAAAACAAGCAACTGTTAATTGAATTCTACAAAGCAACTGTTAATTGAATTCTACGAAGCAACTGTTCATTCTACCAAATAAATTCATTTAAAAACAATGTGGAGAGCAAATGTTCAGCAACTAATGCATCTAAAAACATCATAACAGTTTGAAAATGATGAAAAGACGAGCTAATCTAAATATTCTCGGCAACCGAGGCTTGAGCAGCCTCGTCAATGTCTTCTCTATCATGAGGTGGACCCAGAGGATCGAATTGGGGGAAGGGAATGGCTGGTGGGCTCAGATCGGCACAAGAGTCTCGAAGGGGCGGAGAAGCAACGAACTTCTGAGCAAAATCCTCTTCGTCAAAGTCCTCAGGTAGGATCTTCTCCTTTTTCAAGTAATCTAAGGCCTTTACGAAGCCATCGAAGAGAAAGTCTGATTCTTTCTCCTCAATCAACCTTTCGAAGGCAACGAAATTTTTGAAGTCTTGAGCGGCTTCAAAGCGAGTCTGCCTTTGAATCTCTTTATACTCCTCCGAAGCTAAGAACTTGGATCTACCCTCAGCCAACCCGGATTGAAACTCCACCTCTTTGGCTGATTGCATGCTGACTTGCAGCTTCTGCAAGTCCGAGTGAAGCTTCTTCATCTGTTCCCTCAAGGAACTGACCTCGAATGTTCGAGCCTCTAATTATTTTTCAAGCTTCGCTTTTATGTTGTTGAGGAATTCTGTAGCTTCGGAAGCTGCAGCTCGAGCCTCCTTCAACTCGCTTTCCAACTTGAGCCTTTGTTCCCTGAATTCGGCGTCAGTGGTAAGTTTCTGATTACGCCAAAAGGAGAGACCAAGGGAAAGCTGGTGTAAGCAGAACGCAATCTGGAAGGGAAACAATATCAGTGTTAAAACAAATTATATACGAACTAAAGTTAAATGAAATTAAGAAGTACGAAAGAATTACCTTAGCGGTGGCCTCGAAGCCCTGTTGTTCTATGATAGTGCAGGGAAGAGTAGCGAAGTTGGCCTTATCTTTAGGCAAAATGATACCTTGAATCAATTTTGAGGCCGTCAGTGACCCCGATGGCCCCAGGATGGAGCTGTCATCGTAAACACGCCAATTTGGAGTAATGGCGATTTTGCTTCGATTTAGGTATGGGCGGTCATGACCCCCTGTAGCCTCGACCCTATCCTTCAACCAAATAGTCTCAAATTTCTCCACGAGCTGAGCCACAGAAGTCTCGTGGAGATCACCAAGAGCAGAGGACCCTAGCTCGGGGCTATACCCAGTCCCGTCAAATCTTTTCTTCTTCCTTAACTCGCCTGTTGCAAAACCCACGGGAGAGGATGGGTTCATGCGAGAGCCCTCTGATACCTCAACCACTGGCCTCCACAAAGGTCCTGCCTTGTTTAAAGGAGGGACATCATAAACCGGCTCATCGTGGAGAAGGGGCTCGGGCGCATCCCCACTGGGAGTAGGAGCACGATGTTGTGCCCTCGTTGTTGCAGCAGAGGCACCTCGCCTGGTTTTCCTAGCGGCACGTTTCACAAGATTCTTTGCATACGAGCCGCCTTTTCTGCCATACCTGGAAGAAAATAACAAAAACAAAAAGTACGATCAAATAAAATTAAACTACGAGACTACGAACTAGGCTAAGTACAATGCTTACCCACTCTTTCGGATTCGATGGGAGCATGAATTATCCGTAACCGAACCAAGACCCCTTCGGTGAGGAGAAAATCAGCATTATAAAAATTCCAGAAATGTTCGTTGATAAAATTCTGACCCCAAGTCACCTCACCAATATCCTCAGGACGAGGTAAATCCGACCTCCACTCACAAAGTACCTTCCATTTCTTAAGGTTAGGCTGTGCTATATAGAAATACTTATTCTTCCACACACCATACGAGGAAGTGTTCTTCTTGAAAATACGAACGCGGGGGTTACGAGGAAAAATATAGAAGAATCCCTCGTCCCCAGTCCCGGACCTACTAAACTTAAATGTTTCCATGAAGTGCGCCAACGAGGCTGCTGTACCCCAATGGTGCATAAGGGCGATGAAGACATTGATATGCCTATAAGAATTAGGCAAGAGTTGGGTGGGACACAACCCTAATCTAGACAGAATTCGAACTGTTGTGGAATGAAAAGGAAATCTCACTCCGGCCTGTAAATGAGCAAGGTGGAAGGTTCTATAGCCGGTAGAAGGGGTGTCTATGCGGTCGGTTGGACCAGGAATTTTAATATCAAATTCCTCAGAGATATAATATTTCTCTCGTATCTCTGGGATCATCCTAAGGTGTAAGGTGGATCGCATACCACTCTAAGAGTGGTATACGCGAGGTACTCTACGAACGGCCTCGTCCTCGGATTCGTCTTCGTTATCTCCCCCCCTCGTCCTGATCGCCCTCGTGGTCAGACTCCCTACTCTCACCTATCACCTCATCACCCGCCTCGTTATTATGAGCCTTGTATTCGTCTATTTTTAACTCATCATCATCTACAGTCCTAGACAAGGAATCTAACCTTTCTACTTCGTGCTCTCCTGCTAACGACGCAGGAGACTCATCGGATCTAGTCCTAGAAGTCAAACGGACCATGATATAAAAATGAAAATAAACAAAGAGTATACGAGGCTAACAAGAATACGAAGCAGAAAAATAAACTCGTACACCACAGAAATTCGAGGATGAATACAGACGAGTACGAGGAAAAAGAAAATACCTACAATATATCTTGCAAGAAGATAAGAGAATGTCTAAGATGGAAACAAGCCCTAATCTGTGCGGCCCTGTACTGTGGCCTGAGTATAGCACTTTTTCTTCCTCTTTCTTCTGGGTGTGAAGGTAAAATTCCCCTTAAAATTCGCTTTAAAACTCTAGGTAAGGGAATCGGGCGAAGAATTGTAAAATTGTCTCTCTCTGATAACTTCTTCTCTCTCGAAAGTTCTCTCTGAATGTGGGAGGGGGTAAAAAGTAAAAGTAAATCTACTATTCCTCTATTTATAGACTATTCTGTTGGGCGGGAATTTTAAGAGTCAAAATTGAAGATTAATCAATTGCAAGTTTAAAAAGGAAATTGCCGTTATTCACCCCACTACCCGCTATTTTATAATATATAATTGCTATGCAGTTATTAGCATTAAAAGAGCGTGGTACTACTCGCTGTCATCCTACCCGACACGTGGCTTGTCCACAGGTAAGATGTAAAGTGAATCTAAATTGTAGCAGGAAATACCCCATCACTTGCCTCGATAAAGCAGATAAGAAACTGTTTGAATAAATCATTGCTCTATACCCAGTGTGTACAGTTCATAGGCACGATGGTCACGCGTCGAGGCCTACGAACTGGGGGACTAAATGATAAGTATAAAATATTCATCATTTCTACACTCACTCGGTCAACGGTCAAAAATGTACAGCTACTATTACTTATAAAATATTTAATGGCTTGCTGGGTCGGGTTACGACCCGACCCGGTTCGTCGATGCAGTGACTCATGAGATGAGTCCAATCGTTATTTGACATCTGTTCAGTCTCAACAGGCCTAATGGTCATGTCATGAAGAGTGGTTATCTTATCACTTATAAATACTCCCTCTTGTTCATTTATGGGGGGAGGGGGACAAGCAATAAATTCTCTAAATTACTGTTTAGCTCTACAGAGTAAATATACACATAAAATCGTTATTAAATAGTTAGCCTCGTGTTATACGAAGCCATTGCATATCTCATAGCTAATTCTCTTGAACTACATTTAGACTTGATCCTATACAATTAGATACGTAGACAGCTTGATTCTATCAAGTTCAGTCTATAATATAATAAAATATATTGTTGTGTGGTTTTGACCCTCTGGGGTCGTTGGATTTGCCTCGTTCTTATTAACGAAAATTAGGCTAAATCAAACATTATTAATATTTCTTTCTAGCTTAGCTATAAATCAAGAATATATGTGATTCGAACAAAAGTATACACACTTGAATTCTGTTAATTAACTTCTGAAGAAAAAGAATTAATCATACGGCACTTTTCTTTGTGAGACGAATGAAGCATATATTAGAAGTGAAAATATATTTTGTCCTATCTAGAGCCAAAAATCGAACCAAAATTTATGTTTATTATATCTATTCTATATATAATAGAAGAATATAGAATGATGGTTGACAATAGAGACCTCAACTTGCATTAATGGACCAATATAGCTAGCTAAGCTTCAATCCATCATTTTTGTCCTATTATTTCTTTACAACTCATATTACAAATTTGCATTGGAGAATATAAAAATGCTCTCCAAGGATGTTATAATTATTATATATATACATATACATACATAAAATCCATCCTATATTTTCTTAATTAACATTGTTTAAACTTGGACTCAGAGAGTCGGAGTCCAGGACTTCGACTGGTGGGATCACATGGTTTATTTATGGACGGAGGTGGTAATTAATTGAAATTTAGAATCTCGAAACTCACTAATTAAACTAATGCAATGAATTAAAGAAGAATCGGGCAAATATATTATATAAAATATATATCCGGAGGAATTTCACCCTCATCATCATTTCTATTTTAAAATTGTTCAACTAATATAAATATGATTCTGTTTGTAATAAAATCCATTATTTCTATTTTACAAAAAAAGATTCTATAACAATTCTGATCAATCATTACGATATAGTCGATCATTCCCAGTTTTTCAGGTTATATTTAAATAATATGGTCTAAAATAATTTTTATGTCAAGTTGGTGTGTATTGCAAGACGGCAACATTCACCCTATTCAGGCAGCAGCATTTTGTACAGTGCATGCTTATTTATTTGTTTCTTTGTGTCTCCATTTCTTTCTCATTAATTATTAAAAAATGTGATTAATTATTAATCAAAGAGCTTTATGGGAAAGTGAGTGTTTATTAAAATCACGCTCTCATTTATATATATATATATATGTCATTTGTGTAAGAGACCGTAACCAATCCCACTATGGGGGAATTTCATGTTATTCATTTGGTTACGTAGTCAATTTAAATCGTTGAATTTACACATGATGATATTATAAAATGAAATGATCACCTCATCATGTATGATCTAGTGATTTAAAATTCACTTGAACGTTTATTCAAGTGGGTAACATCTAATTAACCCCCACTCTGATATCTGTTAAATAATTATCATCATGTATGATCTAGTAATTTAAAATTTACTTGAGCATTTATTCAAGTGGATAATATCTAATTAACCCCCATTCTAATATTTGTTAAATAATTATCATACATTTATGCATGTATATAATTATTACACATTTATGCGTACGATAGAAATTGTTAGGTTATTGTGTAATAGAAGATTTTGATTGCGTTAAACCACTAACTAAATCACCGACCACTTACCTTATCAAGATTGTCGGGGGAACCTAGCTGATTGATTTGACTAATAAGTGACAGCGGTAAAATATATATTAAATCTTGAACCATAAATTGAATTAAAAAATTCAGGATGAAAAACAGAACTGGACTTCCGATTTCCAAGGGCCTTTTTGATTTTCATGACAAGATAACTACCCGAACCCCAGTTCGGATCATTTGCTACAAATTGATATTGCTCATTCTGTATTTTATTCCACCTCAACAGTAGAATATATGTGTGTATTTTAAAAAAAATATAAAGTAATAAGTTGATACACTATTTTAAAATAAAAAATTAGAAATATCTGGACCCTCAATTATCTTTTTTTTTTTTTGGTGCCATTAAAAAGTAAACATTCCACATATATAATTGTCATATATATTCGCACTGAATATTTTTTAATAGGATCGAGGATCCTTAATGTCTTTCTAAAGTTAATTAATGCTTCCTCTTTTGGTAAAACTTATAATTCTTTTTTCTCTTTAAAAGTAAATATATATAATTTCTTTTCATCATTCTAGCCTGTTTATGGATTAAACTCTACTTGCAAGTTGTAACAAAGATCCTCCAAACTTTCTAATTCATGCATTATTTCCAAAACCTACAGCATAATTAAGGCTACAAACAAGTCTACTTCAACGAATCAATTTCTAAAATACTTAGGCTTTGTTTGGTTCAAATATTTAATTTGTTGAAAAAAAAAAGAAAAAAAATAATTTTTTCATCATTTTCCTATGAGGAGAAAAAATAATTGCTTCAAACTAGTATTAGATTTTTTCTCCAATTTTCTTTTCATTTTCTCTAACAATCAAACAAGGGAAATAATTTTCTTTTACTTTCTCTAACAATTTCCTTAAACCAAACATAGCCTTAAGCTTCAACACGAGAGAAATGGGGAAGCTTTTGAACACAAACTAGTGAATTCACTTTCTATCGTGTTACTTCAAGCTCATGAACATATATTATTTCATATAATTATTCAATATTTCTATTTTAAAATATATAAATATATTTTCGTACAATGTAAATAATTATAAATATATATTGATGCGCTTGCAAACTCATGAACATGAATAATGAAGCTCAAACTTGACTTGGTGAAGACCTCAAACTCGAGCAATTACACTTGATTAGGAGTGTTGAAGAACCGAGCTCGAGCCGAGCTTGATGAATTTTTCAAGCTCGAGCTCGATTGAGACGTGAATGTTGAGCTCAAGCTTGAGTTTGTGAGCTGGAGTCAAGCTTTTACTCGAACTTGCGTGCCAAAACTCAAGCTTAGCTCTCGAACCAGCTCGCCAAGCCTGCGAGCCGGCGCAACTTGTTGAATACCCCTACACACTTTGATCGAGCTTGAAAAGGCTCGATATTGACTCACAAACATTATATATATATATAGAGAGAGAGAGACTTTATTAATGAGGTCTAACAACACCGTACACAGTTAGATTCATTGAAGAAGTGTCACAAGCAAGCAGCCAACAAAGTTGGGAGTGGGAGTGGGAGTGGGCAATTGGTAATGCAATGAAGAATAATATCTTTAGCCCTTCAATGGAAAAAAATGAAAAGGACTTGCCCTAATTCCATTTTACCACACAAATTTTCACAACAACAACAATAAAAAAAAAAAAAAACACAATAATTTACAACACAAAAATATATCAAAAATTCCAAATCACAGTCTCAAAACAGCTCGATAATATTCCACCATCATGATCACCACCACCACCACCACCACCACCCCACGGCGGCGCCGGAGTGTCGAACCACCCCTCCACCGCCGCATTATCAAAATACACAAACTCATCATTCCTGATCAGCTCCGCCGTGTCGTAACTCGACCCCAAATTTGGCAACTCAATAATCTCACTCAGTTCATCCGACGTCGTCGACGAAAGCGATGACGACGAACAGGAAGAGCTACACGGCGGCGACGACGACGACAAATTATCGAATTTCTCCATCGCCGCCGCCTTGGTGGCGGCGGCCTGGACGTCACGTGGGCTGAGAGAGACGGGACGTGGAAGCTCAGCAGCGAGTTCGGGGAAATTGAGTATGGCGGACGCGCCTTTGATGCTCAGCTCCGCCACGTCGTGCGCACGCGCCGCCATTTCAGGCGTCGGAAAAGTGCCTAACCATATACGTGATTTTTTGCGTGGCTCTCGAATTTCGGAGACCCATTTGCCCCAGTTCCGCATTCGGACTCCCCGGTAGAGTGGGTGTTTGGTGGTGGAATTGGCGTCGGCGGCGTGTCGAATTCGCTTCGATTTCGTGGTGGTTTCCGGCGGCTTCACGGCGGAGCTATCGTTTAGTGGCGGTGATGATGATGAGAATGAGAATAACGAGTTGTTGTTTGAGCTTGTTTTAGTTAAGTCTGACTTGTGGTTTTCACCACTCATGATTCTTCAAATATTGAAAATCCTCGGCTAGCATATATATATATATATATGTGTGTGTGTTAATGTATATGATAAGTGTGTATTTGCGTGTATAGGATTTTACATTGCCATACTACGAGATGTACTAAGTGAAGTAGTTCTTGCACGGAGCATATATATTGCAATAGATAGGGATAGAGAAAGTTTATATATATTAAGTTCTTGAAAATGGTTGAAAACTTTTGGAGAGAAATGGAAGGAATTTATAGTGTATTATATGAAATTAAACCCTTAATTATTAATCATGAAATATATTTTATTACATTTTTTTTTCTATCATAATGGAAGAAATGGGTCGCATAGATCAATGGGCCCCCCTTTGTATAATATGCACCACGCAACCTCTCTGATTTAATTTTTTTAACCTTTTATCTTTCTGGTTTTCACTCTTATATACTGTAGTTTTGTCCCCTTATCATCTTTCGAATTTAATAAGTTTTAGTTTATATTGAGAAAAATGAAAAAAAAATGAAATAGAAGAAGAAAACAAATGAATTATACATTCGGTTGCAGAGAGTTAAATTATAAGACATATATATATATATTGTGTTACGTTTGTGCATATAATTAATAATTTATTTATTTATAATATCAAAATTAAAAGATTTAATTCAATTTTAATTACTATTACAATTTTTTTTATACATATAAGTATTAGATCATATTAATTTGATTTAAAAAATATAATGTATGATTGGTGAACATTGTAAAACAAATATTTAGAAATAAATAATGGACAACAATCGTTAATGAAAGAAATAGATAAAGAAAAAAATAGTTTTACAGCTAAATCCAAGTTATGCCGCTAATTGTCTTATCATGAAATTTTAAATAAAATTAATAACTATATTTATCTGTATTTAACAGAAGAATATATATGTGTATATATATATATATATATGTCATTACGTTATTTTTAATGTTCATGGTATCCAAACTATAAAGTTTGATAAAAAAGTTCTTTATAAGAGTATTAAATCAAATTAATTTAGTTTAAAAATATTATTTCATGCTCGATAAATTTAATAAATCAAACATTGAAAAGAAAAAGGCTAGATAATTATCTTAGAAATAGTTAAAGGAAAATTAGTTTTTTTATTTAAATTTTATCTTAGAAATAGTTAAAGGAAAATTAGTTTTTTTTATTTAAATTTTATCTTAGAAATAGTTAAAGGAAAATTAGTTTTTTTTATTTAAATTTTAAGTACATTACATTCATAATAACTACCATATCTTGAATTTCAAAATCTGAACTACATTTGGATAAGCATCTATATTTATTCAAATCAAAACTATACCAGTTTTCAAAACTGGGGCGATCAACCACTTAGCCATCTCTCCGAAAGACAATTTTTATTTTATTTCTCCGAATAGAACAGAGGATATCTCTCGATTGGTGAAATAACGGAGAAATCTCATATCACCCAATACATCTGACAAGTCGCACTATATATACGTCAACCCAAGATGCATCTTCGTCTCCAGGGCTTCAGAAAGGTACTTTTGGACACCAATAGGCATGAATTGAAAGAAAAAAGAACTAAAATACTTTATTTCACTTTGATGTGGAAATGTAACAATATGGTTTTATTGTTTTTATAATATTGGTTTTACCATATTTATTTAATCATAGATTAGAAAAATTCAGAAAGAAAGACAAAATAAATAAAGGAAAATTTAATATATACACGCGCGCCCATATATATATATATATATATATATTAAATCCTAGATGCTTACTTGAATTTTATTATATATAAATTTCTATAGGCACAAGAGGTTACGGAATGTATAGTACTATAATCAGCGGAGGAAATCACTATGAATCGTATCATAGTTTATTCAAATCTTAATATTAAATCTCGGTATGTCTTAAATGAAAAATCATATAAAATGCAACTTCCAATTCCCTCAACTTAATTAAGATAAAAAGATAAAACTAAAGTGTTCAACTTGAAGTAAAATGGCAATTAACCGATTCACTAAAAAACTTTAAATAAAAAATGGCCCTTCAAAAAAATTCTATTTGGTTTTTTGTTTGCTTTTCATGAGTTTGGTGGTTTGACCAAACTTAATAGTAAAATGTACAGGCTGAATATCGTGTTATGACAAAGTGGAAGCAAAATGACGCAGACTCAAAATGTACTGTGGTACTATTCTAAATTTTAGATAGAAGAGAAGAGAGAAGGAACATAAAGGTGTTGCGCAGTTTGGACATATGCAATGATATGGGAAAAATTGCAATTTTGATCTCATAACTTAGTTCATGTGTGCTTTTGGTCCCAATATTATTGACTTTAGCATTATACGTCTCATAACTCCAAAAAAAGTACATTTTGGTCTCAAGATACAATTTCATCATGTATTTGATGGAATTGACATGTGCGGCTCATGTGGGATCACCAAAAATGTACGTTTTTGGTCCCATAACTCCAAAAAACGTAAGCCGCACATGTCAATTCCGTCAAATACATGTCGGAATTGAATATCGGGACCAAAAACGCACATTTTTTTGGAGTTATGGGATGTATAATGCTACAGTCAATAGTATTGGGACTAAAAGTACACATGAGCTAAATTATGGAATCAAAATTGCAATTTTTCCCACAATGATCTATATATGCAGAGTTTGTATGCATGCAGTTTACATTTAAAATAATTATAACTGCGTACTATTACCCATATAAGAGGTTCATCATGAAGTGATTTTGAGGAGGAAAAGAATTGAAAATTTTCACTTTTGATTCCATATGACTTAATTATTTAGTTATATTAAAATTTTAGTTGTACTTTTGATCCATTGAACTGAAAACGTTGCATTTTTTATTTCATTTAATTGAAAAAGTTGCATGGTTCTAGCCGTAAAAAAATGGAAAAGGCGAGTGTCCTACCCAAGTTTTTGTATCTTCTTGGATAACGACGAGGGTATAACACTCGCATTTTTCCATCTATTTTTTGACAATTGAGACCAAAAGTATAGGCTGTGTTTGGTTTTATTTTCAAATCAATTTTGGCCAAAACTTGTTTGTTTTGTGTTTTTTTGACCAAAAAGGATTTTTTTGTTCAAAAAAATTGTCAGCTATTGTCTCCCTATTTGTCTCTACTTTAGGGTGCCTACTAATTACATCAACTACAATATAATCATTTAAAATTTATATTATATTATATTTTTTAATCATTAACTAATTATAAACACAACTTTTCAGACAAGAACTTACATGATTTGACTGCTACAGTAACTTTTGTCTCTTCTGAAAATAAAATCAAACACAAAACCAAACACATTTTCATCAAAATACACAATTTTCAATAAACTTTTTCACCAAAATTTTCACCAAAAAAACCTCCCAAAACAAAACCAAACACAGCCATAACTTTTTGAGTTCTTTTTTTTTTATTTTTTTAATTCAAGAGGGAGGGGGATACTCTATATATCTAGCCCGACAAACCCGGGTTGATAGTTATAATCCTGAGCCATAAAGACTCTATCTAGTTCCATAAAGGAGGGGAGAGCCACAACTTGTGGCAGTTTGGATTCGAACCCAGAACCTCTCACATAAAGTGGGAGGTAGATACCACTAAACCAACAGGTTTTGAGTATAACTTTTTGAGTTCTATAAAATCAAAAATACAATTAAAATTCCTATGAGACTAAATCTTAAATAGGCAAAATCCTATAAGACTATAAATGAAATTTTCTCAAAAAAGTATTTAATATTTTTCTAACCATATCAAAATTAAATACACTTGTCATTTTATGTGCAAATTGCTTGTGTAGGGTTGAGTGCTCTTTAATTTCTAGGTTATTCTACATTTTATGTGGGTGTAAGAAAGATTTCCTCAAGTAATCTTGGTAGGTTTACAGTGATTTAGGCTTATGACATGTGGTAGAGAAAAGTTAGGGTTACAGTGTCATGCCACCACCCAGCGCAAGAATCCAGCATTATAATATTAACGTTGTTATGATTAATTAATACTTGGGGACAAATAATATCTACATAAAGTTAAATGTGAAATTTGTTTGGTAACTTGTGGACTATGTTTAAGTTGGTCCCAATGAGAAGAAAATTGTACAAATTCAAGATTTCAGCAATGGGTCCATTTCTTGTCACACTTGGGGCTCTTGAATCGTTCGGTATCGACAGATCTGATCGCACTTCTATATATAAACTTCATATATATATATATATATATATATATATTAAATCTGTACAAATATTGAGAGAATGAAGATTTTCGGCCAGTTCTATGCCACACCGGTACCAATGATCCCGGTGTGGCATAGACCATTGAATTCCTCAAATAGGGGGGGAGGAGGATATTTGGGGTATTTACTAAAATACCCTCATCCAATAGTCTATGCCACACCGGGACATAGAATTTTCCAAGATTTTCGGTTGTCCCAAGAATTCTTTATCTATTTCTGTTGAGAGGTTGAAATATTTGAGATCTTACGAGAGTTAATTATATATGTGATTTTTGAATTTTTAATTTTGACAAGATGTTTTGTCTTTCTAGCTAGTTGAAGTTGAAATAATTAATTAAATAGAAAATGAAGATCTTTTTCTCAATGTGGACATCTTTGAGATAGGACGAAATTCTGTAAAGAGGGAACTAGCAAGATGTTTCAGGGTTAATTTATCCACCTCAAATAATTGAATTCTATATCATAATTTGCAATTTGGATCATCTATATATTTAAAATTGCAAATGTTGAACATATTAACTATATATTTATGATATATTTACAATATCGCGTCTCTTGTTAAAGGTTTAACACTTTTGTTGCTTGTGCGCGGGTAATATTAGCATTCTGGATCCTCTATAATCTAAATTCATATTTAAGTTTATAAAATAATTATTTTTACTATTTATTAGTCCACATAATTTGATGCTTTAACAGAATACGGTTTATGACGGGTTTTGTGGAGATTGATTGATAATAAGGATGATAATGGGGCGGGTATGATCTGAAGCGGTTTTGGCTAAAATAATTCTTTTTACTATTTATTAGTCCACATAATTTGATGCTTTAATAGAATATGGTTTATGATCGATTTTGTGGAGACTGATTGATAATAAGGATGGTAATGGGGCGGGTATGATCTGAAGCGGTTTTGGGCTAAAATAGTTCTTGTTACTATTTATTAGTCCACATAATTTGGTGCTTTAATAGAATATGGCTTATGATGGGTTTTGTGGAGACTGATTGATAATAGGGATGGTAATGGGGGCGGGTATGACCAAACCCGCTTTATACTCGCCCCATTGAACTTTATTAAAACCCAAAGCCCGGTCCGCCAAATACCCAACGGGTTTGGAATTTACCCGTTAAGCCCGAATGAGTCATGAATATTCATTATTTCATCCAACCTGCAATGATCTGACCAGAATCTGAATAATCTAACAACTAATAAACGAACAACATAGACAAACATCATGAAAATCTACATAAATACTAATCAAAACGCATACATAATCCAAATTTAACACCCATAATAATACGATACTACACCAAATAACATCCATGGCCATGTACTTCAATTCTACTACATCAAATTAAAAATAAGTTATAAAACAGTACAAACTCTTCATCAACTTAACCACAAAATAAAATGAACTAGATCGTCAAAGGTTTTTGTATTTTTCTTAGACTTTTCAGTTTCACTAATCACTTTTGGTTCACCAATAAAATATAATAAAAAATTAAAAAAAATGTTAAGTTATGCAAACTCAAGCAACTTACTTATCCTGAAAATATATATTAGATAAAAATCTATTTATTGGAATAATGTTCATAAATTTAATATTCATAACTCGCCCCATAACCTACACGGTGTACCCAACCCCGCCCCAACCAGGACTGATTCGAGGCGAATACCCATATGATGACCATACCCCATTACCATCCCTAATTGATATTATGGATTTGATAGTTGACTTATGTTAAGATTGTTTTCCCCAATTAACTAAGAATATGATTGTGTTTCCTATTTAAATTAGGTTTTAGTTTCCTTAAGTATCAAGTCTCCTGCTCTATAAATAGAAGCTCCCAACTTGTGATTCACTCGATTCACTCAAAAGTAAAGATGTAGATATAATGTTGACTCGTGAATAGGGGTGTAAGTTGAGCCGAGCCGGCTCGTGTCGAGCTCGACTCGAGCTCGAGCTTCACGAGCTCGAGCCAAATTATCTTTGTTCGAAGCTCGCGAGCCGACTCGCGAGCTTTTCTATTTTTAATATATTATATTTTATATTATTAATTATATTAATAAAATAGCTAAAAAGTCCACATATAGAAAAATTTCCTTTTCATTTCCTTCAGGGCATACAGCAACAGCAGGTGAAAATTTCTCAGATCTAAAACATTTGAACCCTCGCCAACACTGCCCACCACTCCACCATCGTCCGCCAGCCTGAAGTCGTTCTCTGCCACCGGAAAACCACCATAACTCCAAGCCAGCTTCACCTACAAGCCGCGCCGCCTGAGCTTGTTCAGCCCGTGCCGCCTTAAGCCCACCACAGCCTGCGCCGCCGCGAACCAACCCAACCCCAACCCGCGCATCACCGCCGCTCCCAGCCATCATCGCTACCTTCTCGCTGCTACACACCTCTTCATTCTTTTTCTTATTTTCCTATTACAGCCTTTTTGAATTTTGTGTTTCTTATTTGAATCAATTTTTTTAGGTTAGTCTAGCAAAGGCATACATTGTTAAATTTACAGCCTTGTGAGTTGTGATGTGTTGCAATTCTGTGCACTTTGTAAGAAAATTTCTGCAAATAGTAATACGACGAACAATATGACAATCGAGGCGAGAGATGAACTCTCTATCCTTAAAGCTATATTGCCCCGCCTACGGTGGTACGGGATCGTGCAATTAACTTCCCAAGATACAACGATTATATATTTGTAATTGAACCACTTCAAGAACAAAACCCACGAACTATATTTGCCCAAGAACTCTCAGAATTTTTATGTATGTAGAATGCTTTGAGACAATGCAGAATTATTTTCTGTTTTTGGTGTGGTTTGAACACAACCTGGGAGAGCCTTTTTATAGGCAACAAAACCAGATTGAAAACCAAAATAGAAAGCCAAAAAGAATCAGCTGATGAATGTCAAAAGTTTCGGCTCCAAAAGAAACAAAACACTTCAACTTTCGGCTGGCAATTTCTGCTGGAGACAGGTAAGGAAACGTCTGAAATCTTCTGCATGAGAAAGGAACAGGAGACATGCCTTGCTGGTTTCTAGAAGAAGAAACTAGAAGAAACTAGAAATGGGCCTAAATTAATTAGTTAATTTTGGCCCAAAAGAGAACTGGGCCCAATTAATCAAATTAATTAAACTTTGGCTCAAAAAGATAAGAAGAGGTCCAAAGCCCAACAACCACACATCTCAGCTAAAGCCCAAAGCCCAAGGCCCAAGGACCAACGACCCGCGACCCGATCCCGGCCCCGGCCCGAGCCTGAGCCCCAGCCCGAGTCCGTGGTCCGTGGTCCGAGGTCCGAGGTCCGGTCCACCGGACCGCCCGAGTGAGGAGCTAAGAAATTGGGTCAAGACACAATTACATAGCTCTTCCCCCCTTCACACAAAGGACCAAAGTGGATGACCCAAAGGGCCAACCCTTTACCTTTAGGCAAATGTATATAAACTCATACAACTTATGGTTTATATCCAATGTGGGATATACACATTCAAACACCCAACATTAGCAATTAATTTCTCATTCGTTTCAACTCCGAATTGAGAAATTCGAAATGCTAAACTAATCTACTCTCGGAGTAGAATAAAAATATCCAATACAACTTAGTATCCCCGATACTTATGGTGTTCGAATTTCATACGCAAAAGTGGTGTTCACACACTTTTTCATATACCCACAAATGCCAACAATCCCCCACACGAATGAAATTAATGCAATGCATGAAACTGAGAGTTCAAACGACTTTTTATCACATCAGAAGAGGTAGTTTTTGGCTTTGAACCTTTCTTAGTGAGATATCATCGGATTTACTAGGCTACCCAATGAACATGATGCCTTAAATTGTTCAGCCGTTCGTGTAAAACCAGACAATGATATTCACATGATAAATTTTCTAAGCAAATTTTTAGTTCTCACTGTTGGACCCATTTTGGCCATGGCGCCCTCTCTTGGTTTCATAAATGTTTACATTTTACCCAATGTTGAGGCGGCCTACACCTCACACTTACATAGGTGATCTCCTATTTAAGAGTATCCTACCATACTCCACTTCATTTTCATGACAGTATAGGAATCATTAAAAGTTCAGACTTACCCTTTGCTACACTTGTAGGATGCACTTCTTTATCCTAGACAATGGGTTTAGAGTTTATTAAACTCTTAAGTGCTCTCCAGAATTTTCACAACTTAGTTGTCCCATTGAACCATGATCTTGGGATCTCCAGTCAATATGGTTGGGTTACCGCTGTGTCAATTTTTAATTTGTAGACTTTAACCCCATTCCTCTTGATAGGTAGCATATTTGATCTCTAGGCAATCCTTTCGTCAAAGGATCTGCAATATTCTCTTTTGATTTCACATAATCAATGGAAATAATCCCGTTAGAGATCAACTACTTAATGGTATTATGCCTACGACGAATATGTCTAGACTTACCATTATACATACTACTCTGAGCCCTCCCAATTGCCGACATACAGTCGCAATGAATCAAAATCGGAGGCACAGGTTTTTCCCAACAGGGAACATCTTCTAAGAAATTTCTTAGCCACTCAGCTTCTTCACCAGCCTTATCTAAAGCTATGAATTCTGATTCCATTGTGGAACGGGCTATGCAAGTTTGCTTAGAAGATTTTCACGACAGCGCTCCTCCACCAACGGTAAATACATACCCACTTGTGGACTTGGAGTCGTTCGTGTCTGATATCCAATTAGCATCACTGTATCCCTCAATTACAGCTGGATATTTGGAGTAGTGTAATCCATATTCTTTAGTATACTTTAAATACTTAAGAACTCTAGTTAAAGCATTCCAATGCTCTACACTTGGATTACTCATGAACCTACTCAACTTGCTCATAGAATAAGCTAGATCAGAGCGAGTACAGTTCATGATATACATCACACTCCCAATTATCCTAGCATATTCTAACTGCGATACGGGTTCGCCATGGTTCTTGCGTAGATGAACGCTCAAGTCCACTGGCGTCTTGACTGGTGCACTATCGCTAGGAAGGAATTTTTCCAAAACCGTCTCAACGTAATGAGATTGCGATAAGACTAGTCCTTCAGAAGTCCTCAGGATTTTAATCCCTATGATGACGTCTGCAAGTCCCATATCCTTCATGTCAAAGTTCTTCTTTAACATGCCTTTAGTATTCATGATGATTTCATGATTACTACCCATTATCAACATGTCATCTACATATAGACACACGATGACATATGCGTTATGTGTTTGTCTAACATACACGCATTTATCACATTCGTTGATCTTGAAACCATTTAACAACATCGTGCTATCAAACTTTTCATGCCACTGTTTTGGCGCTTGTTTAAGTCCGTAAAGTGACTTTACAAGTTTACACACTTTCTTCTCCTTTCCAGGAGCAACATACCCCTCGGGTTGTTCCATGTATATTTCTTCATCTAATTCTCCGTTCAGAAACGCAGTCTTAACATCCATTTGATGTATCTCAAGGTTATGTAATGCGGCAATAGCGATGAATAATCTTATGGATGTTATTCTGGTTACCGGAGAATAAGTATCGAAGAAATCAAGACCTTCCGTTTGTCGGTATCCTTTGACTACCAAACGGGCCTTATACTTATCAATAGTTCCATCAGTCTTATACTTTCTTTTCAGAATCCATTTACAGCCTAAAGACTTACTTCCCTTTGGAAGATCAACCAACTCCCAGGTATGGTTGTGTAAAATAGACTCGATTTCACTATTGATAGCCTCTTTCCAGAGTTGAGCATCTGGACCGGACATAGCTTCCTTAATCGTATTTGGCTCCCCTTCTAATGTATATGAAACAAAATTAGGACCAAATGATTTAGGAACTCTTGCCCTTTTGCTACGACGTGGTTCTTCGTCCCCAGGATTAGAACTACTCGTAGACTCATCAAATGTTCTTTTAAGAGGAACTTTCTCATTTCTTTCCTTACTTGGAAAGACATCCTCAAAAAACGAAGCATTTCTAGATTCCATGATAGTACCTTCATGAATCTCAGATATTTCTGATTTATGAACCAGAAATCGATAGGCGCTACTATTAAGTGCATAACCTATGAATATGCAATCAATAGTCTTAGGCCCTATCTTAACTTGTTTGGGTTTGGGTATTTCTACCTTAGCCAAACACCCCCACACTTTGAGGTACTTGTAAGAAGGCTTTTGACCTTTCCAAAGTTCGTACGGAGTCTCACTCCTACTTTTGTGGGGAATTTTGTTAAGGATATAGTTGGCGGAGAGGATCGCCTCCCCCCACAAATTCTGCGGTAATCCAGAATTTAACAACATCGCATTCATCATTTCTTTGAGAGTGCGATTCTTGCGTTCAGCAATGCCATTGGATTGAGGTGAGTATGGTGCCGTTGTTTGATGAATAATTCCAGAGTCGGTACAGAATTCATCAAATGGCGCTCCGTATTCTCCACCTCTATCACTTCGGATAGATTTTATTCTTTTCTCAAGTTGATTTTCAACTTCAGTTTTGTAATGTGTAAACGCTCTAAGCGCTTCGTCTTTACTTCTTAGTAAATACACAAAACAATACTTTGTGCAGTCATCTATGAATGTAATGAAATACTTTTTCCCACCTCTAGTTTGCACAAACTTCAAATCACAGATATCACTGTGAATAAGTTCTAGAGGTGCGGTGTTTCTTTCCACTGAAGGAAATGGTTGTTTGACTAGCTTTGCCCCAACACAAATTTCACATTTATGTTCATTTTCAACTTTAAAAGTTGGTAATAAATTCAAGTTGACCAATCTTCGAATAGTATTATAATTGACATGTCCTAGTCTAACATGCCACAAATTAGAATACTCAAGCAAATAAACAGAATTCTCAATCCTTTTATTTCCACCATTTTCAATTACAAGAGAGCGAATTACATTCATTACATTCATTTTGAAAAGGCCCTGCTCAAGGTAACCTTTTCCTACATAAATTCCTCTCTTAGTCAAAGAAAACCTATCAGCTTCGAAGATAATCTTGAACCCATTCTTGACCAAAGCTGAACCGGATACCAAATTCTTTCGAATCTCCGGAACATGAAGAACTTCAGTCAATGTCAGTTCTTTGCCTGAAGTCATCTTCAGCACAACTTTCCCCATTCCAACCACTGGTGAAGTGGCTGAATTTCCCATAAACAATCTTCGTCCTTCAGTTGGGGAATAGGACGAGAAAGCATCTCTGTCGGAACAGATGTGGCGAGTAGCCCCAGTGTCTATGAACCACTCCCTCGAGTTGTCCACCATATTGGCTTCGAACACGACG
Source organism: Buddleja alternifolia (assembly GCA_019426215.1). Classification (NCBI taxonomy): domain Eukaryota; kingdom Viridiplantae; phylum Streptophyta; class Magnoliopsida; order Lamiales; family Scrophulariaceae; genus Buddleja; species Buddleja alternifolia. The sequence goes on from CM033394.1 coordinate 1,956,917, forward strand.
GCAGTCAGATCAAGATTAGTTAGATCGATTGGCACCTGTTTATTTGACAGGTCGTCAATTAACTCGTTGATGCCCTGGACATCATCAACAGCTAAGTGCACATGATTTTGCACCTGGTTCGGAACGTTGTTCTGAACCTGATTCTTGCCTTTATACTTTCCAGAACCTTTCTTTCGTGACTGATAATTATTTTTCTTGGGCTGTCTACAGTCTTTAGCCCAATGACCAGTACGGCCACAATTAAAGCAACCACCGTCAGAGCCGTCACCATGTTTCGGCTTTCCTTTCCCAGCTTGATTTTTCTGGGACTGAAAATTCCCTTGGAACTTTCTTTTCCGGTTAGAACTTTCCGGAACTTCAACGACGTTAGCCATTGGTGGAACAGGAGCCCTTCTGATAGAAGCCCGGTTGTCTTCCTCAATTCTGAGCTTGACAACCAACTCTTCTAAGCTCATCTCCTTTCGTTTATGCCTTAGGTAGTTCTTGAATTCATTCCATGAGGGCAGTAATTTTTCAATCACAGACCCCACTTGAAAATTCTCACTCAAAGCCATTCCCTCGGCATGAACTTCATGTATTATAATCTGAAGCTCTTGGACCTGGCTTACGACGGATTTAGAGTCCATCATTTTGAAGTCTAAGAACTTTGCGACCATGAACTTTTTCAGTCCAGCGTCCTCAGTTCTATACTTCTTATGAAATGCCTCCCAGAGGTCTTTTGACGATTTCATGGAGTGATAAACACTATAAAGTGAATCATCCAAACCATTGAGCACGTAATTCCTGCAAAGGAAATCACAGTGTTGCCAGGCATCATATGCCGTTCTCATTTGAACATCGTCAGAATCTTCAGGGACAGACGGGGCGTCTTCCCGTAAGAACCTTGCCAGGTTCAAAGTAGTTAGATAAAAAAGCATCTTTTGTTGCCAACGTTTGAAGTCAACCCCGCTGAACTTCGTTGGCCTTTCAGCCTGCGCCGGGATACTTGTATTCACCGGTGGTACAATCGGAGTTAGCCTTTCAGTCCGAGCCTGAATTACCGGAATAACTGAAGTTACAACCGGTGTATTCGGACCAGAGCCTGAACCGGACCTAACCCCTGAACCCAAGGCAAAACCAGAAGGAAGACCAAGACCGAGACCAGCTCCAGGTCCAAGTCCAAAGTCGAGAGCAGCAGCAGCATTTTCATTAGAATCGAAATGAGCCATTTCCAGAATGTTCGAACAAGCACAAAAATTAACAACAAAATAGATATAGCTTTAAGCTTGTTGCAGTTCTGTAAACTTTGTAAGAAAATTTCTGCAAATAGTAATACGACGAACAATATGACAATCGAGGCGAGAGATGAACTCTCTATCCTTAAAGCTATATTGCCCCGCCTACGGTGGTACGGGATCGTGCAATTAACTTCCCAAGATACAACGATTATATATTTGTAATTGAACCACTTCAAGAACAAAACCCACGAACTATATTTGCCCAAGAACTCTCAGAATTTTTATGTATGTAGAATGCTTTGAGACAATGCAGAATTATTTTCTGTTTTTGGTGTGGTTTGAACACAACCTGGGAGAGCCTTTTTATAGGTAACAAAACCAGATTGAAAACCAAAATAGAAAGCCAAAAAGAATCAGCTGATGAATGTCAAAAGTTTCGGCTCCAAAAGAAACAAAACACTTCAACTTTCGGCTGGCAATTTCGGCTGGAGACAGGTAAGGAAACGTCTGAAATCTTCTGCATGAGAAAGGAACAGGAGACATGCCTTGCTGGTTTCTAGAAGAAGAAACTAGAAGAGAAGAAACTAGAAATGGGCCTAAATTAATTAGTTAATTTTGGCCCAAAAGAGAACTGGGCCCAATTAATCAAATTAATTAAACTTTGGCTCAAAAAGATAAGAAGAGGTCCAAAGCCCAACAACCACACATCTCAGCTAAAGCCCAAAGCCCAAGGCCCAAGGCCCAACGACCCGCGACCCAATCCCGGCCCCGGCCCGAGCCCGAGCCCGAGTCCGAGTCCGTGGTCCGTGGTCCGAGGTCCGGTCCACCGGACCGCCCGAGTGAGGAGCTAAGAAATTGGATCAAGACACAATTACATAGCTCTTCCCCCCTTCACACAAAGGACCAAAGTGGATGACCCAAAGGGCCAACCCTTTACCTTTAGGCAAATGTATATAAACTCATACAACTTATGGTTTATATCCAATGTGGGATATACATTTTCAAACACCCAACATTAGCAATTAATTTCTCATTCGTTTCAACTCCGAATTGAGAAATTCGAAATGCTAAACTAATCTACTCTCGGAGTAGAATAAAAATATCCAATACAACTTAGTATCCCCGATACTTATGGTGTTCGAATTTCATACGCAAAAGTGGTGTTCACACAATTTTTCATATACCCACAAATGCCAACATGATGCAGATTGCATATTTTCAATTATTTAATGTGGATTTTATTTTTTTTGCTTTAATCAATTTTTACCCATTAGATTTTTTGCTTGCTGCAGTGCAGTTGTTGTCCAGGTTCGTGAAGTGAGACAAACGAGTTTTGGGCTCGAGCTCGTGAGCTTGGGTTCGCGAGCTCGAGCCGAGCTGATTCATTAGCCAACGAGCTCGAGCTCGAGCCTGGAAAAATCACCAGGCTCGGCTCGTTTGCACCCCTACTCGTGAATGTAGGCAATTTGCTGAATCACGTTAAATTCCTCGTGTTCATTCTTTTAGGCTTAATTTTATATTTTCTTGTTTACTTTTTCGTGCTCTGATACTACCATTCTTAACAGGTTTATAACGCATGTAAGTGCAATAATTTGAAGTGATAAATTAAAGAAAAATAATATATATATATATATATATACACACACACAAACATGTTACCGTCTAATATATACATACATGTTACTGTCTAATCATAACTTTCACCTCTTATCGATGATCAATTTACCATTTCATCGATGATTCTTAATTTGGTAAAAATACTAATATACGATTAGGTATAAATCTAATGGCATGTATTCATTTTTGCATAAAAAGATAAATAAACAAAAACATAAAAATATTAATAAGTACACGTAAAATCAGTCAAAATCATTGGATCAAATTATTGGGACACGGTTTTTCTGCTCAAACAATTACAATCAAGAAAAACGTTTCCACATATTTAAACCTCGGGTCCAATCTCTTGTTTTGATAAGTGACCTGGCCACTGTTTGGTAGTAGTTGCATTGATCTTCAACTTTTAGGCATCCATCACAAGTCACATCTCAAATTGGTCCATACCCTTTTAACAAAAAAAAATTGGTCCATACCCTAGCTATAAATTGCGTTCATGGATATAAACTTATATGCTAGAAGAATTTCATTTGTATTATGAGTACTCAATAGTTAAGTATATATATAAAAAAAAGAGTTTATAGTTTATATGGGAAATACTTTCTGCATATATATACGCATTGAAAATTTATCGATCCACGCTTCAAATTAAGCTATTCTACAAGTATTGTGTATCATGTGGATAACAGAGATATTTTCGATTCCTATTAATTGACGTTTTTTAATTGGTGCAATTTGAATAGTCTATTTCATATTGTAGATGCATGTCAAATGTAACATATGTATTCAAAATTAAATATACAGTTGACATAAATCATACATGTACATATGTGAACAAAATACGAGAGGAAACATCAATCGGAACAGAGGACCCGTGGTTTTCAATGATATTGTTTTACGAAAAATTCATAAAAAATGACCATTTCAGATTTTCTATTCTAAAATAGTGTCATTTTATATTTCATAATACGCCAAGTGTATATATATGTATATATATGTTCAAAAAGATTATACTCTTGACATTCATATATGAAGTGAAGTACGAGATGAAATAAGAAAAATTTAACTGAAAAATGACATGCTCCAGACTCGTTCTAACTCTAATCTTTTCTAATTGTCCGATCTTGTCTTAATTATAAGTGTAAAATGCTTAAAATTTCCCTCTGTTTTATTGAATATATATAAAACATGTTGACAAAATAGATTGAGTTTTTTTTCAAAATAGAAAAAATAATTTCCAAACTAGTACTATTTGAAAAATAATACTCTTAGTGTCACATGTATTGTCATGGGTACAAAACTAAATTAGTTGGAGTTTTCCCCCTACTTTAATAGCCCATGTGGATTTACTATTATAATTACCAAAAAAAAAAGTTATATATAATATTACCCACTCATTTTTTATCCTTATGTCTCTCCTATTTTTTTTTTTGTTTTCTATTTTTTTTCTCCTTTCTATTGCACTAATTAGGAGTATCCACAGTTCAATTATCCGTCGCAAGAATCAAACCAGAAAATTGAAAATTCGGTTTTCATTTTTAGAAAAATTCGATTTTCAGTTTGGTTCGATTAACCTAAAGCTATTTTTTTATACATAAATAGTATAATGTAGACCAAAGATTGAAACAAAACAAAAGATATAGACCAAAAACTATAAAAAATGTGTTTCCTTGTGGTAACTTACAGGGAAAAAAAGAAATGGAATTAAAATTAGCCCTAATTAAAATTCAATTATTTCCATCTAGCTTTCAATTTTTTTTGGAAGTTTAAGAAACTCATTTGAATTGTATGCTTATATAATTGATTAATTGTCTCAGCCACTTCATAATTTAAATTAATCTTTTCCGACCTATTACAAAAAATGGCGAAAGTCAAAATTCAAATTTGGCCAGTTTTCTTTTTCCTGAAAATTCAATTCGACCAAAGTTGAACAAAAAAAATTCTATTTTTAACCATACTGAACCAAAATTTTTAACTACTTATTCTTACCCAAAGAAAAAATCTAACCACTTATAATAACATAAAATCATATGTAAAATTTATGTTTAGGTAATTTCAAACAACACATAGTATGTGAAACTTTCAAATCCGGAGGCACGGTCGAAGCACGCCCGCCCAGTGCAAAATAATAAATGAACTAATTATTGTAATTTATAAAATTTTAAAGAATTAAAGCATACGCAACGAGTGTGCCAGTACGATTGTATGGTTGACACCACTCCCAGGAAACTGGTTCCGGTACAACGGTATCACTCATTGACCGAATTGGAAAACCGGTGGTGCATTTCCAGAGTGAATCAGACTGGAAATAACCATAATATTGACAAATTGATAGCAATAAAATGAATTGAAGACACATTTTTTGAAGAAAATTAAATATTGAGTATAGAGAGAGAAAAAATTTAATATGACTCACAAGACAGTTAGAAGTTGGAAAATAATGCCTCAAACTCCAATTTTATTCAAATCAAGAAAACAAAAACATAAGATGTTAATAATAAAAAAAAAGCATAAATAAGAATGCGAACATTATACTTATATTGTTGTTTTCTGTATAATATTATTATTAGTATATAAATCAATCAGAAAATTTATTTTTTATAATTTTATACTAATTAATCATAGTGGCAAAATCGATACATGTGCGTAATTCTTGGAAATTTGATAAATAGAATAATTAATTCATTTATTATTTTGTAATATCAAAATTTCTCAATACTACATATGTTGTTTGAAATTATGCAAACATAAATTTTACATATGATTTTACGTTAACTATTATAAATAGTTAGAAATTAGTGTAATAGAAAAGAGAAAACGAAAAGATAGCAAAAAAAAGAAGAATATTTGGAGAGATCCATGTGGGTCATTAAAGTAGGGGGAAATAATAAAATATATTCAACTAAATATGACACTAAGAGTAATGGTTTGAGAAATATTTTCAAATAGTACTAGTTTGTCAATTATTTTTCCTTTAAGTAATATTTTAGAAAAAAACTCAAATAGATTAAACATTCTCTCGTATTATTAAAAAATCTGCACGAAATTCTCATTCCGTGAAATGCCGTAATTTATCATCATCTTAATAAGGAGAGAGAACATACAAAACCACCGCCTCTCTTTCCCCATCTCTCTCTAAACCCTAATTTTCTTTTTTCTTCTATTTTTCTCCACCGGCGATGGCTTGGTGAAGCAGTCGTTTTCTTCACCACTGTTACCACTAACATCGTCGGTAGGTTGGGTTAGAGCACCCTTCTTCAAGTTGTACATCAGATTTTCAAATCTGACTAGACTGATATGGATTTAACGAGATAGAGACAGATCTGAAGAGATGAAAAAGGGTGATACACAAGTTTTTATATAGCGTTTTAAATATTTTGTTTAGTATTTTATTTTCTCTCTCGTATGAGAGTAGGAATGGCAATGGGGCGGGTATGAAGCAGGTTTAGCAAAACTCGCTACCCGCCCCATTTAACTTTATTGATACCCACAACCCGCCCCGCCCAGTACTCGGCGGGTTTAGGTTTTACCCGTTAAACCCAAATGAGTCAGAAAATTTATTAATTAATCAAACTTGCAATCGTCCGACCTAAATCTGAATAATCCAACAACTAATAAATTTACAACATAGGCAAACATCATAAAAATCCACACAAATAATAATCAGATCACATTAATAAGTCCAATAAAATCATATCAATACGATATTACACCAAATAACATCCATGATCATGTATTTCAATTCTACTACATCAAACTAAAAATAATACATAAAACAAATATTCCAAATTCTTCATCAACTCAATAATAAAATAAAATGAACTAGATCGTCTTCACTAACCAATTATCTCTTTATGAGATTTTTCAACTTCACATCTTCACGAATTTGGTTAACAAACAAAATTTATTAAAAAATGTTAACTTATGCAAACTTTAAGTAATGTTGAATATATTAAAAAAAATTACAAATATATTTATTAGAATAATGTTAGCGGGGCAGGTTGTGGGGTGGGTTATGAGGCGGGTTGCACTATACCCACAACCCACTCCATTCCCTATCGAGTCATAAATTTAATATTCATAACCCTCCCCATAACCCATTTAGTGTACCCAAACCCTCCCCACCGGCACGGGTTCTGGACGAATACCCATCTAATCCTTCTTTATTGTCGTCCCTGTTTACACTAAAAATGAAAATGGGTTTTACGAATTAAAAAACCCAAATGGCCAACACTAATTAATGGGCACAGAAATAAAAGAGTAAGCCCATTATAACAATAACAATGCATACAATGACTTAAAATGGAATGGGCCCGATGAGAGTCTAAATTTGGCAGGATAACAAGGCGGGATCAAAGATGTCAATTCCAAGGCAGGATCAGAGAGTCGGGAATTCCGTAAGAAAAGTAACCCGCCAAGACGAAAGAATTTTGAAAAAGAAGTTAGAGGCAGTTCCCGACGGTTGAGAACGTGGGATCACGAAGCGGAGATAAAAACGAAAGAGGAAAGAGAAAGAGAAGGATCATCAGAATCATCAACAACTTATTTACTCTTTCCTTAGGAGTAGGCATAATTAGGAGTAGTCTATAGCATAGATTAGCAGTAGTCGTAAGTCAGGGTTTGTACTGACATTCGATCAATTGTAATTTTCCCGAATTGAAGACTTTCATGGAGGTATGAATTATTTTTTTTCAGATTTCAGTATTTGATAGGTGATTCTCACGTAGGTATAAGATTATCTTTTGTCAGATTTAAGTATCTGAGAGATAATTTTTATTTGGACTTGAATCTTATCTTTCATCTTATTATCGCATTCGAAGACGATAAACAACTTCTAAATTAAGGCTTGAACCATCGAAATAGCGTGTTGAACGCAGGGGTTGCAAGATAATCTCAAGATATAGATTATCACGGGGTTCGGAACGCGCAATTGGATCCACCCTAGTCAAGTTTGTTTTTTAAACGAAACAATCCCTATATGAGAGTTTGCTTTTTCTCTTGAATGAGAATTCGTTTCTCCATGAATAGGAGTTGCACAAGAATTTTCTTGAGCTCATTTGTTAGTTCTTAAGATTTATTATCTTGAAGTATCTCAATATTTGGTGTTCCAATTTTTCTTTACTATATCGTTAGACACAATCCCAGTTATATTGTTATTGATATTGTAAACTTTTTATCGAATGAAATAAAATATACCACTTTCTCTAAAAAAACAATAAATAAGGAGAGAGATCTAATTATATATGAAATGAGCAACTTCCGAAGAAAAAAAAAGGAATATTTATTATATCCAAGTCAATATGAATGTCGATCGTGACAAAGTTCCAAACCCGATATCAATATTCATCAATTTTAATTAATGAAACTGTCCCAACTGTTTAAAAATCCCTTTCAACTAGCAAATTTGAGGGGCCGAAATAGTGGCGAATTGAGAAACTGAGCTCAGTGGGTGCACTAGGAATTTTATCGAGGGGGGTGCCTCTTGCGGTACGGTATGCTATATTTATGGGGGGAAATATAATAACTAATTAGGTTCAATTACAACTTTTGACATAATTTATACTTTTATACCTCTTTTGTTATAGCTAGAATTTTGAGTTTTGGGGGGTGAACTCAAAGTAAAGGGAGAAAATGTGATATTTTTCGATCTTGAGGGGGGGCAAAATTCAAATATAAAAAATTTTGTAAGGTAAAAAAATAATTTTTCAAAATTAAGGGGGGGCATTTAATACTTTCAAAATTGAGGGGGGCATTTAATAATCTGAGGAGGGGGGGGGGGGAGCATAAATGTAATTTACAATTAAAAATTAAAAAATATGTATATATTATATATATAAAAAAAATTATTTCAGTGGGGGCATTGCCTCCCTCTTTAACACTTAGATCCGCCCCTGGGCCGAAACGATCTTAATTAGAGATCCATATCAATTCAGATCTTTATGAAATCAAGTCACTACCCGTATATACTGAAAACAATATATATATAATGAAATTTTTTATAATTCCAAGGTTTTTCAAGAAAATATCTCTTAACTTTAATTATAGCCTATCAATATAAGTGTGATTTTCTTTATTTTCTTCACCGACCATTATAAAGTTTTATGGGATATATCAAACCTATAAGTTAAAGGTGACTTCCGTACTGGAGTACATGTATATATATGTATATGTACAAGCAAAATGATCAGTACAAACATGAGATAATCAATAAAAATGACATGATTTTATCCACAAGTAACTTGAGGCCAAGTAGAGTAACTTGAGACCAAGTAGAGAATTCAATCTGATTATTTTCAAGAATAGAGCTGAAAATAACATTTAAATTGATTAGTGTACTTGTCACATCCCAATGTCTTACTATTTTTTTTTCTTCTAATTTCCTTTTTATTATAGTGAACTTACAAACATAACATCAATTATATCAAACAATATGTCTCCCATTTTTTTCCAAAAAAATTGGCACATTATTGGTAAGGATGTTACTCTTTGTGTCCTGCTAAACAATCATGATCTCATGCCTAAAATGAATTTTACTCATGTTGTCTTGATCCCTAAGTGTGACCACCCTGAATCCATGTCTCAATTACGCCCAATTAGTTTATGTAACGTCATTTATAAGCTTGTCTCAAAGTGTATCCCTTAATTCTATCTATCATTTTTGAACTTCAGTTGGCTTTTATTCCCGATCGGCTTATCTCGGATAATATTCTTGTGGCTTATGAGGTGAACCCTTTCCTTAAAAACAAGAATTGAGGGTAAAGAGGGCCAAGTTGCTCTAAAAATTGACATGAGCAAAGCCTATGATCGAATTGAGTGAAACTTGAAAGAGTTAGGTGCCCGACGCGCCATTTGTAGGGCGTAGTAGGCGACTCTTTAAACAGTCTTATATTGTATTTTGTCAAGTTATTTAATAAAAGGCATATTCTTCTGTATCTTATCATTCTATGCAATTAGATAAAGTCCCCTAGATCACTCTTAAGCTATGAGATGTGTTTGGTATCGGGGATGCCAATCATGGAATACGTCTCTAAGGTTGTGGTCTTAAAGATGTTCCAAGTCATAGAATCATTGAGATAGGGATATCAATAACTCGTAAAGACTTGCACGTACAATGCACACTCTTGGAGAGTGTATCCTATTCCATGGATATCGATACGGTGTACATCGGTGCATGTACGTGGGTTCTCGTTGGGATCGAGTAAACTGAACAACCCCGCCGAGATTCCATATTGGAGTTAATGTCGAATTTGGAATCTCCTCGGTTACATAGGCATAAGATTGGTCCTCATGACTTGAGGCACCATTGGTCGTCTCGTGCATTGCCCACTGTGCTTAGATTTGTCACATGATTCCAGGCGAGTCATAAAGTGGGGCATATTGGGTCCAGTCTGGTTATGTACGGAGGCGCGTGAGTGCCAAGAGAGAATCCGTCACTGATCATTAGCATCGGCGCATATCCTATGTACTTTACAGTGTATTGACCATGGGAACCTCCGGCTGGAGTTGTATCAATAAGGAGGCACAGTGTTTCCTCGCTTGATTGATAAATTGGTCAATATCACTTAGATTGATATACATAGAATCGAGTTACTGGTATTTCGAATGACATCCAAGTCCTAGATTCGATTATTTGATGAAAGGATTTTACTTATGCGAAAATCATAATGCGGAAAGGTCACCAAATAATCGTTCATGGCTAGGTCTTCTTGGCGCGTGGCTAGTACTACCTTGATTTGTAGGAGCCATGAATTAATCGATAATTAATTCTTGGTCAGATTAAAGTACTTGGAGTAATTAAATCTAGCAATGAAAATTGTAAAGGCACAACGGGGTTGTGTTCCTACTACTAGTACATGAACGAACCTACAATGGGGTTACACACGTACTCAAGAAAGTTCAATTGCTATGTGAATATTAATCCGGTTTAGGATTAAAGTGAAATTGATTGATGAGATTAATTGATTAAGTGGAAGACATTTTAATTAGTAGGCTTGGAAAAATAATTGTTCTATTAATTAATCTTGGAGATTAATCATTAACGAAAATTATTATTATCCAGGAATTTATTTAAGCTACTAATTGTACAATTAATTAATCATGAGGATTATTTAATTAACAAGTCTTGGAAGACATATGAGCCATTTTAGTTAAGTTGAACTTAATTAAATGAAGTCACAAGATTCAAATTCAAAACTAGTCAAAGTTGATAGTGATGTTTTTGGAAAGAAGAAGAAAATGGAAACTACTTTTCTTACATATGGGGTGGTAGATGGGAGTTGCCAAAATAAGGAGAAGCAAGTCTTCTCCTCTCTCTAACCCTATGTGGCCAAAATTTGAGACCATTATAAGAGGGTCTCTTGCTTCTCTTTTATTCTTGATGAAAAAAATGAAAGAAAGCTTTGAACTTAGTACTTCCTCTCTAGAGTTTTCTTCTAACTTCTCTTGTGCTTCTTGAAGACTTTCTTCCATAAAACTTCTTCTTGAAGATAAGTTATAGAAGATTATCTTCCATAAATATTTTTTCTAGTAACTCTTCTTGTCTTTCACCTTTCACTACATAGACTCCATTTCCTTAAAGCATATATCTAGCCAATCTTTTGCTTAAGGTATGAACTTGCTTGAGGTGTGTTAATTCGAGTCCCTCCATGTTGAGGTGAGGTTCGAAAATGAAAGTCAAAGTTTTTAGTGTGATTTTCCTTGTGGCATTTTGTGTCCTCAAATAATATCTTTTCCTCCAATAATTGAAAAGTCAAATATCACCTGATTCCCGAAATTCAAAATTTTCGCCGAATTTGTCCTCAAATTGAAAACAAAAAATAAAAGTAAGTATACTAAATTTACCAATACCAGTATTTCTTGGACAAAATTTATTCCACCCCTTGTACGAAAGACTAAAGTTGCAATTTTGAGAAATCATCAATACAGATTCCTAATCAAACTCAACTTCCACAAATAAAACCACCCTAGATATAGAGGACTTCCATAAGAAGTAGAATTCCCTTTTCCGTTTTCCTACATGAACAAGGAAATAAAATATTCTTTGATTTTTTTTGTCCAAATTAAAAAAATCAGCGATGTTAAATATAATTATCACGTGATCCACAGAAATTCAAAAAAAAATAAATAAATTTCCAAATCTATTCTCAAATTGAGAAAATAAAAAATTAATATACTAAATTTACCAATACCAATATTTACCGGACCAAAAACTCGCAGATGAGATCTTCTATTTCAAAGTTTGCATATCATGTTTGCACGTCGCATGATAAGTATATATATTCCTTATTAAATTTATATTCAAAGAAATATGTTATACACATTATTTATACGCGATTCACAAATTTTAAAAAATCACCACTCTTAATATTACGCCATTCGCCAAAATTTCCCAAATCTATTCTCAAATTGAGAAAATAAAACAATAATATACTAAATTCACCTATACGAATATTTACAGAACGCAAAACGCCACGACAAATATAACACTAAACCTGCAATATTTCCAAATTATTTATATCGATTCCTAATCAAACTCAACTTCCATAAATCACGTAAATAAAAAGTATTCCCACTAGAAGTACAATTCCCTTATTCCTAGTCCTACATGAACAAGGAAATAAACCAATTTTTTGCCTATAAATATAATCCAAACCCACTTTAAGTCGTTAACTACTTCATCAAGCAATCATACTTCAACCTTTTCGCAAAGAAATTTTTCTATCACCTTTATGATCATCACATTCCTCAACAAATTTCTTGGTCATCATGGCCGGATGGGAATCAGATTATATCTATCAACCCGCTCCTCTTTTTGAGCACATATTCATTTGTCGTCCTTTCTCAAAATACAAACATCCTAATCTCGAAACCGGAGATAAGATCCTCATGCCACCCTCATCCCTCTCCCAAGTCGTCGAGTTGAGACTCAAATACCCCTTACTTTTCCAAATCGAGAGCTACAACGATGAAATAGTATCGCACTGCGGTGTGTTGGAATTCGAGGCTGAAGAAGGTTCAATCTACTTGCCAGAGTGGATGATGAAGAATTTGAAGCTACAAGAGGGAGATCTCGCGATTATACTCATTGCGGCGATGCTAAAGGGGGGGTACATTAAGCTACAACCTCATAAAACCTCGTTTATCGAGGTTTCCGACCCTAGGGCTGTGTTAGAGAAGACGTTGAGGAGTTTCACGTGTCTGACGAGAGGGGACACGATTATGGTGACTCATAATAAAAAGGAATTTTACATCGATGTTTTGGAGGTTAGGCTGCCAGGGGATGCAATTTGCTTGATTGACACGGATTGTGAGGTGAATTTTTGCGACGCCATTGGATTATAAGGAGCCGGAGGTGGAACAGCTGCAAGCAAAAAAGGAAGATGATGAGAAGAAGATCAAGAAAGTTACTCGTGGAGATGAAAAAGGAGGAGAGAAGGAGTTTAGGTCATTTACGGGGATGGCGAGACGGTTGGACGGGGAGGCGGTGGGGAGCGGCAGATATGCAGCCTCGGTGAAGGGTCTTACGAAGGTTGTGATTGAGGAGAAGAAGATCAAAGATGGTGGGAAAGAGGCGGGAAAAGAGAAGTTCAAAGCTTTTACAGGGAGGAGTTATTCTCTTGGAGAGGTTTGAATGTTTTTATGATTTTTTTTTCTTTTTTAAGTGTTTTGGTGGAATTTAGTTTGATCTTGTTTATAGTTTGTTCGAGGACTTTAGTAATTTGATTTCACATATCGAGTTTCTTGTTTTAAGTTTGATTGTATTTTGAAGGGAATTGACCAACAATACCAAAAATTTACAATCATTTATGTCTTAGGATGTTATTAAAAGTTTGAAGTTCGATATACGATTGATTATATATTGTTAGATATTATTATTGCTCTCCTAATTAGATTAATATTATTATTGCTTTCCTAGTTAGACTAGTATTTTTATTACCTTATTTATCTTTTACCTTCTTTATAGTTTATGGTTTTCTTGTATTCTCTCTCTCTTGTAACTCTATAAATATGTTACTCAATAATACAAGTTCCCTACGGGATTTTCTCTAATCTAACATGGTATCAGAGCATATAAAGAGAAGAAGAGGCACTGGACGGGGAACGGCGGGACGCGGGAGCTAAGGATCGAAATACCATGGCTCGAAGCCATCTAACTATCTCTTCCTCTCTTCACTTTATTTACTCAATTAATCTTTAACTAATTACTGAAAATTCAGCAACAGCGCACCATATGCAATCATCACTGGTGCAACTTCACCCATCTTCTCAATTCACCCCCTAATTAACCCTTTTCTCCAAAATAGTTCTCTTTTTTTCCTATTCCTTCTTCTTCTCAAATCTTAGGTTACAAGCCCACGTTATGAGCTCGGCGCTATTCTCTATTACCTACCGCCACATCTTTCTCCAACCCTCACACTTATCTCTTTTCTCCTAAATATGAATCAATATGAGACTTTTGTCATGCTGTTTCGACATTTGCTCATATATTTATTTATTTATTGAGCGAAACTACTCCATCTTGAGAGTTTTCGTCGAAATCACTCTTCTTCGTTACCCTGCTGGTGGTACATGCCGTGGAAACCCTCATGGTTGTGGTTCTACTCAGCATTCTCTACACAAAAGGACTCCCATCCAAGCTCTTCTTGATTTTTCGATCCAGTCTCAGCGTTCGAGAGTCTCACGTTTCAACTGCGGGGGAGTGTTAGCTAATATAATATCTTTCCATATCTTTCTTGTATTTATGTTAGTTTAGGTTCTTTATGTTTCCTTGTGTTTATCTTTTATTTTATTTATAGCTTAGGGTTACTTATCCCTTGTATCTATATATACGTTATTCATCAATACAAGTTTGCCTACGGGGTTTTCTTTAATCTAACACGGTATCAGAGCCATGGCTTCGAGCCATGGTATCTTGATCTCTAGCTTCCACCATTCTCAAGTCGCCGACCCCGTCCGGCGCACCTTATCTAGTTTAGTTTAGAATAGTTTTTTTTTCTTTATTTTTGTTTATGTTGTCGCCGCTCACCCTTGGAAAAGCAAGGACTTGGAGTCGCCGCCTTATTTAATAGTTTTCAGACGAAACTGCTCCACATTGAGAAGCGTCTTCGTCGAACCGCCGTCTTATTTAATTATTTTCAGACGAAACTGTTCTACCTTGAGAAGCGTATTCGTCAAAATCTCTCTACTACGCATTCCTTATGCTCGGACTGTCGTAACATCTTTTCTCGATTTTTAGTTCAGTCTCAATGTTCAAGACTTTCACGTTTTGACTGCGGGGGAGTGTTAGATATTATTATTGCTCTCCTAATTAGATTAGTATTATTATTGCTTTCCTAGTTAGACTAGTATTCTTATTACCTTATTTATCTTTTACCTTTTTTATAGTTTAGGGTTTTTTTGTATTCTCTCTCTCTTGTAACTCTATAAATATGTTACTCAATAATACAAGTTCCCTACGGGGTTTTCTCTAATCTAACATATATATATATATATATATTATGAATCACTTCAAGAAAATATTAAATTTCAAAATATTTTGCATTAGATAATATATGTAAGATGAGAGAAACCGTAATAACTTATCCATAACGAATAAGTTTAAATGAGATAAAGGAAAGCAATATTGATCTGGGTCGTATTTCGTCAAACCTACAATACAACTCAAAACAGTTAACTCTAGGGTAGGACCCCACCCGGAGTTAAACAGATTATAGACTGCACTCTAATATAGAGCTATCTACGTACTTCTTAAAGGGATCAAATCCAACGTAGCTCGATTCGTATAAAAGGTCCTAACATAAACCTTGTAATTTAGAAGTGGGTCTACTCAGGATCTAGATCGTAGCTCGTAACTTAGAGCTACACTGAATCTAATAGTGAATTTAGTGAATAGTGATTGCGTATGTAATTTGAGCACTCGTGAGTGTGTTTATAGGTGACACCGTGTACAGATATAAGGATGACATGTGCATTTGTTCAGATCAAAACACGTGGCAGGATCGGACGATCTCAATAGCTCGTCGCAATTCGGGTCGCGGATCCATCTCCTCTAATGGGTCGCACCTTGAATCGTGCGCCTTATTTCGTATTTTGGGCCCTTATTTCGTCCTTGGGCTCTTTGTGCACAAATTAAATTTATATGCCCAATTTTGGGCATCTCAAATATCAATATAAAAAACAACACTAAATCTATAAAGAAACCCAATATAAATCTCGAGTTTTTGTGATTATCTTGAAACTACTTTGCAAGTGCGAGAAAGCTTTCTAAGCATTATTTACAACCCTGTCCCTTTTATCCTTTCTTCTATAGCCAAAATTCGCTCCCTCGAGCTTTGCTGCTGTTGTTTAAGCTTCATAATTTCAGCCGTTAATAGGTTTCGGTCCCTTCTCAAATGTTCGAGTTCTTCTTCCATGCCGTAGTGGCCTATTTCCACACAAGAACCTCCGCCTTGTTGAGTCGTTACGCTTTGCATTGCGTTTCGCCTCCTTTTGATAGTCTTCAATAGATGTTTTTGTCTTCCCAAAAAGCCCTCATTGGTAAATTCTCATCTATGTGGATCCACTTTTTGAAAACCCTGCATATTTTCGACATTTTAGTACTACTTTAAACTCAAACCTTTTGCTCGCTTTCTATGGGAAATTCTTGTTCAGCTCGTGTTCAGCCACACCCATTATCCAAAGGTAGTAGTTAGTATATTTGTCCCGTGATTGATCACTCATCAAATTGATCGTATGACTACTGTAATTCACTTGTCATGTGATTAACTTAAGTAGGCCCTACCCAGCCCGAGCTAGAATTTTCGATTAACCAACAACCTATAGAATTCTTGTCCAAATCGAGTTCGAACGCACCAATTAATCACAAGAAAGCTATTATAAAATTTGTCTTGTGATTGGTCACTCTAATCAAACTGCAATTCAATCTTACAACAATCGTAATTTGCTCATCATATGGTTAACTTAAGTTTAGCCAAACTCGACCCGAGCTAGAATTTCGCATTAACAGAAAGAAACAGAGTGAACAACCTATAGCAGTCTCTTCCAGTAACAGCAAGCACTTCAGTATCACCATGACTGTAAAAACGGTCTAACTCCTTAAAAACAGTCCCATCTTCTTTTGGCCAATGATACACTGATTTTTATGCAAGCCACGAAGTTGGCATTTTCTAGTATAAAAATAGAGTTGAGGCGATACGAAGTAGTCTTGGGACAAAAAATCAATTTCGATAAATCTTCTTTGATTTTTAGCAAAAATACACCTATTGACGTTCGTCCTTCATTTTCTCGGATTCTTGGAGTTCAAGTGGTTGAAAAACATGACAAATACTTGGGGTTGCCGGTGGTAGTAGGAAGAACAAAAAAAGAAGTGTTTGATTCGATTTGGGACAAAGTGGCGAAAAGATTTCAAGGATGGAATGCCTGTTTCCTTTCTCAAGCGGGGAAGGAGGTTCTTCTCAAGGCGGTGGTTCAAGCGATTCCTACCTATGCAATGAGTTGCTACCAACAACCGGATGGGCTTCTTAAGGAGATTGAATCGGGAATGGCTAATTTTTTGTGGCATAATAGGGATACTTGAAAGATTCATTGGGTTGCTTGGGACAAACTTTGTAAGAGTAAGGACCAAGGAGGATTGGGCTTTAGGGAATTGAAGTCTTTCAACAAAGCAATGTTGGCTAAGCAAGGGTGGCACATTCTTCAAAATCTGACTTGTCTACTAAGTTGAATTTATTAGGCTCGTTATTTTCCAAATTCATCATTCATGGAAGCGGCTTTAGGATCCACACCATCGTTTACGTGGAAAAACATTGTGGGAGTAAGATAGCTTCTTAAAGAGGGGTGTCGATGGCAAATATGCTCAGGACAGGAGGTGAAAATTATAGGGGATTCGTGGCTTCCTAGGAGTCAAGCTTTTCAGATTGTTTCTCGACCTCTCGACTTAGATCCCGAGGCGAAGGTGAGTACATTACGTATTGGAGAGAATGGTGGCTGGAACGTTGATCTTCTTCGGAATCTATTTAGTGAATCAGAGGCGAAATGCATTTTGTCGATCCCTTTGGGAAGAGCCACGAATCAGGACCGGCTTGTTTGGCATTACACAAAACCGGGGTTTATTCATGGCTAGGAGTTCTTACCATCTTACTCGGGATATGAAGGATAAGATGAGGCCCTCACCCTCATCGATAATGGAAGGTGCACAAGCAAATTGGGACTTCATTTGAAAATCACGAGTCCCACTGAAAGTGAAAATTTTTACATGGAAAACTTGTAAAAAGGTCCTCTCGACAGGAGCTGAACTTCTTCGTAAAAAAATTGAGATGGTTGGAATATGCCCATTATGCAACGAGGAAAAGAAATCACTTTCCCACACGTTATTTACATGTCCCTTTGCAAGAGTTGTTTGGTGTATCTCATTAATACCGAGGAGATTTCTGTCAAATGGACATGAGGATATAGAGATGTGGCTCAAAAACTTACATCCCAATTTAGATGGGCAGGAGTTTGGTTTATTCTTGATTATTGGATGGTTTTTATGGTACAACAGAAACAAGATGTTGGCGAATCATTTCTCTTTTCAGCCTGATATATTAGTATCCCAAGCTAGAGATTTTCTACGGCGTTTGAAGTGCATAAGCCGTCTAAGCAGGAGGCTTTTTTTAGCCCACTAGCAGCCACCTATGGAAGGAGTTGTTAAACTAATTTTTGACGGGGCAATGTTTAAGGAAAATAAAACCATGGGTATTGGAGTTGTGGTGAGAGGTAGCTCGGGTGCTTGCATTGGGTGGTGCTTAAACCGTTTTGATTTTTTTACGTTGCCTGAACATACAGAGGTCCTTGCGGGAAAGTTGGTTTTGGATTTTGCAAGGCATCGAGGATGATCTCGTATTCAGATTGAAGGAGATTGCCTTAGTTTCACTCGGGCATTTTAGTCTTCTTGTGAGGTGTATAGTGCTTTAGGTCCTTTGATTGACGATGTTCGTTAGTAGCTTCGTCTTTTTCGTTTTCTTTCGTTAAGAGATTCAGAAATTGTGTCGCACATAGTCTTGCTTGTTTAGATTTGGAGGACCAAGAGGGTGTTCTTCGACACCCGGAGTTAGTTGAGAATGCTTTGTTTGTTGATTTGGTTGAAGTAATATAATTTCCACCGTTTTCCCTAAAAAAAAAAATATCGAATGATTTAGACTTGTCAATGGGCGAATATCAATCCCAAGCCCAACGTTCGCATACTTTCATAATCAGACCTAGACCCAATCATTATTGTATGAGACCCGCACTGAGAGTATGAATATGATCGGGTCCAATTAGTCGGGTCAACTCAGATTAGGTAAATCGTAGCTTAAAAAAATGATAATTTGGCTGTTCTCGTGACCAAACCATGTAAATCTTTATTTTTGCTTCTTAATTTATACTTTTGATTTCTTTCTTTATTCCAACAACACTTCTTACAGTGATGACGTTGGACTCGAAATCACTTGCGCTAATAATTCGTGAACGAATCATCTCTATTGCGAATGTTTACACTAAAAGGAAAATATAAAAATGGGCTTCGAAGCCCAAAAGGCCCGGTAGCAACAAGAACGAAAAATCATTTCTAGAAATAGCCCATTAGAGGATATATGTATTGTTGGGCCAGAGAAATCAATTGAAGTAAAAGTCCAAAAAAACGAAGAAATCCGCCCCTGGAGAATTAGCGCCAAGACAAGAAATTTTGAAAGAACGGTTGCAAGCGATTTCAGGAGTTACGAGACATGGGCTTATCGGATCAGGGATATATGCGGAGAAAGAAATGCACAAAGCACACACAATCAAACAGACTATGCAAAAAATTTCTTTCTTTCTGTCATTAGTTTGTAGTAATCGTAGACGTAATTAGGCTTAGTATAATTCTAGAGTAACTAGTCAGTAGCATAAATTAGCTCGCTAGCAGCGTTGTAATCGAGCACTTTACTCCTGTATCCAGAAGAATTCATCAGAGAATTCATGGAGGTATATTTTACTTGAGTTTTTAAGTGTTGATTAATTACTCAAGTTTTAGTTTATCTCTTGATTTATTACTAGCATTGCATCACAAAAATTATTTGCAAGACTTAAACCACCATCAGCACATATAAGCAGGGGTTACTGGATAATTCTAAGTTATGAATTATCAAGGGGCTTGGATCGAGCATTCGAAATCCTTCCCTAGGCTAGTTTGTTTGAAAAACACGAAACAAATTTTTGGCGACCACAGTGGGAGTTTCGAATTTAACTTCCGTAAATCTGTTATAAGATGTCAGAAGATTCTTCCAGAGAAGAACCAAATGATGATCTTGAAACACAACCTATGTCTCGGCACAGGATTAGATCGGATAAGATGTATGAGCAATTTGTGAAAGTCATGAAACAGACTTTAACAGGTGCTCGAGACGATCAACGAAGGGAATTCAATGATCAGTATCGAGCACTAGCTCAAGAATCTGCTCGAATATTTACTGCAATAATGCAAGATATTGATGTAAATGCCCAAGAAGGCTTGGCTCGAGAAGTTACTCGAGTTGTAACCCAATTAGGAGAAATATTTAACCAAACTTGCGATGTCTTCTCGAGAATGGTGAACACCTAGGTAATTAATGCCTTGGAACCACTAATCGAAAGACACAACATCCTAATAGAAAAAGTGTCACAACTGATAGTGGTAGAACCAACAGTTCGAACTAGACATGTGAATTTAGGAGAACCCCCACTTGATTATCCTCGAGAAACCAGGAACATGAGTAGTCGATTCGAAGTCGGCCAGACATCGAATACATCCCCAGTAAATGAACATAATTTTGTAAATCCATTCATGCCTGGGGGCAAGCAGGAGTGGGAAAACAACCTTTTGTTCAAAACATGCGTCCTCCTCCTGGTATTCCTCAAAACATGAATTCGAATCAGTTTCAACCACAATCTTCGAGACCAAATTTCACGATCCCATCGGTCGGTTATGGATAAGTACCTGGCGGTTACCCAACTAATAACCGCTTTAGTAGTTTTGAAATACCCACAACAATTACACAAGGGCAATTTCATGGGGGACAAGGTCAAGTTCCTGCTTACCCAGGAGTTTCAAATACTCCTTTCCCTATGGGAAACCCTGGATTTTCGAGTCCATCCATGGGTCAAGGAATTAACACGTTCCTAAATAATATTCAAGTACCATATGTAGGGGGGCAAGCTGCGCCCGATACCCATATGAGAGGAAATATTGGGGGGCAATTTCCTGATCCCGTTCAAACTCAGATCGAAATGATCATTGAGAGGATATATGGATCGGGTTTTCGAAGAAACCACAGACTGATGCCAGGGAAGCCCTATCCTGATTGGATAGACAGAAACTTCCCTTTTTCTCGAACTTATAAAATTCCCGATTTTACCCTATTTTCTGGAGATGACCATGTCTCCGCTCTCAAACATTTATCCAGGTTCACATGCCAATGTCGGGAAGCTTCGGATTAGGATTTTCTCAAGTTAAGGCTTTTCCCTAGTTCCCTAACATGATCGGCCTTTAATTGGTATATAAGCCTAACCCCGAATTCTATAAGTAATTAGGACGAAATGCAATTCCAATTTCAAAACCATTTCGCTAGAACAGATCCGGGGATATCGATGAGTGACCTCGCTAAAATAAGACAGAATGTAGGAAAGTCAGTCGGAGAATTCCTAACACATTTTAAGAAAGTAAGAGTTAAATGTCACCTTAATTTGCCCGAAACTGAGTTTGTATAGTTAGCCCAACAAAACATAACCTTCGAATATAGGTTAAGATTTGATGGCATGCCTTTTGCTGATTTTAGAAGTCTAGCCGAAAGTGCCATAAGATACGAGAACATGCTTAAGGAGGAAAATAATAGGAAACATCAAGACTTTAATGCCTTCGAAATAGGAACCCCATGGGTGTTCGAAGAAGCCTATGGAGTCGACCTGGCAGAGTTCATAAAGGGGCCTCCATATCAATGTGGAGCCCTCGAACAGAAAGACTGCATGGCGACTGGGTCATTACAAACGAAAAAAGAGAGAAATTACACTTTCGATGTAACGAAAACTGAACAAATATTCGATTGGCTACTAGCCACAAGAAGTTAGAATTTAAAGGAAAACATAGGATGCCTTCAAAAATCGAAATAAAAAGGCAAATCATATTGTAAATGGCACAATGTGTTCTCTCATGACACAAATGACTGTATTTTATTTTGAAATTTAATCCAGGAAAAGATAGATTCGAAAGACCTCATTTTTCCTGACACTCAGAAAACTAACATAGATGAAGATCCATTTCCCATTCTGAATCTCGAAATTAATACTCTTGAATGTTCTGATTTGCAGGTCACTATAGAAACCAAGGTGGCTATAAGAACGTTCAACAGATTGATTGACGAAGGAATACTGACCTTTCCTAAGGTCAAAGGTGAAGGCCTCGAGGGAATGTGCAGGTGGCACATGAACACCATCCACACTACGGATCAGTGCCAGATTTTCAGACGTTTTATCGCTAAACAGCTCGAGAGGGGTCTGATCACTTTGTCCTCAATAGAGAAGAGAATCCTGGGCTTGACCCCAGAGGGAAAATTGAAGGAGAAACAGGAGGAAATCGAACCTTCTAGGGAGAAGTCGAAAAGCGAAGAAAAAACTTATAAACAAGCGCTTGAAATGCCCATATGTGAAACTAAGTATGAGACACCCGCTCGAGTGGTGAACAATTTGACCAAATTACAGAAGGCCCTGTGCCATCACTGCGCCGATACCCTCCACTATGAGTTGGTAAGGTTACAGGTGATCGAAAATGACCCCAATTGGGTCCCCGCTTATCAAAGAATCGAGAACTGGAACAAGAGGCCGAGACAAGAGTTTAGCAACAGATTACCATGGCCATTGTCTTCACAAAGGCATTTTCGAGAAAGAGGGGGCCGAGGATTGCCTTACAATCACACTCGAGGAGGTGAGTACCGGGAGAACTTCGAAACTAACAAGAATAACAGGGCTAAATCAATAGCCCAACAAGTGGCGTACTCGAGGGCAGCCATTGCGATGGAGATGCAACATGAGACAGTGATTGCCAAGCTAAGAATTGAGGAAGAGGTTTTAGCCAAAGGAATCTTGAAATCGAAGGTAGTCAAGGGGTCGAGCTATGAGGACCTCGAGAAGGAGATAGACAACTTGAGTGACCAGATGAAGGACACGAACCTACAAGATAAGGCAGCCGCAGTTGGAGAAGATGACTTGACAGATTTCGAATCCGGAGACGATTTGGACATTTTATTGGACGGTATACTAGAAGATGGTATGGTAGGCGAAATCGAGAGAAGCGAGAAACAAGCCTCTGTTCGAAGGGCTTTAAATCTCGAAGGAGAAAAAAACTGCAACATGGCAACGGTCCTCCCGGCAGAATTTGCCTCAAAAATGGGGGAGGCAGATGAGGAAGAGAATGCTTTGGAGGTTTTGACAACCCCAATGGAAGGTAATCCTCCTTATTTTGAGTTCATTAATTATGCAAATAAGAAAAAAGAGAATGAACATGAATATTTCCTTGAGTTGTTATTCTCAAAAGAAACCATAAATAACAATCACATGAAACCACTGTATGTACAGGTCGAAATCAAAGGGTGTAGGATTAACAGGGTTTTACTAGATAATGGCGCAACTGTTAATGTTTTACCCGAGAAAACTTTAACTATGATAAATAAATCCATAAAAGACTTAGTAGTTGCTGATGTAGCAGTATATGGGTTTTCGGGACAGGCCACGAAAGTATTAGGGGTGTTACC
The DNA here is from genome assembly GCA_019426215.1 of Buddleja alternifolia. NCBI lineage: Eukaryota > Viridiplantae > Streptophyta > Magnoliopsida > Lamiales > Scrophulariaceae > Buddleja > Buddleja alternifolia. Next base: position 1,980,528 of record CM033394.1, read on the forward strand.
ATGTAGGGTCAAAGTAGAATCTTTGGTTTCTTACTCCACATTTTTTGTGGTAAAAACAAGTTCATCCTTTAACGCCCTGCTCGGAAGGGATTGGATCCATCAAAACTATTGTTTGCCTTCAACACTACATCAGCTTTTAATATGCTGGAATGGGGAGGAATTTGAAGTCGTTAAGGCCAAAAATAATTCTTATCTTGTGGATGCTCAAATTGTGAATGTCAGGTACAACATCGAAAAACTTGAAGTGAAAGACCAGTAGGGGACATCTGACCCAGTATTCGAAAAGACCATGGGAGAGGATACAGAAAGAAAAGAAGTTGAAAACCAGTTCGGAGAAGGAAAGGAAAAGATGGCCCAAATCGAAGTTGGGAAATCTTAAGTAGAGTTTTCGATGTGTAATAGTTAAACTATTTTCTCGTGTTTTTATGGATTTGTCTGAACAAAATGTTATCGAAGAAGTTTTTAAGCAATTAGCTATATGGAGACTTGATTCAAAATTACTCTCTTATTTGTATTGTTTATCTGAAAATATTGACTCGAATTCTATTACATATGATCTTGTCAGACCGATAGGTAACAAAATAGAAAACGTAATCGAAGAAGGGATCTTGGAACCTGATGAGGATATCATGCAAGATATGCAAGATTCTTTAGAAGAAGTTAATCTTGGCACGCTTAACAACCCAAGAATGACTTACATTAGTTCAAAAATAGAGCATAATGAAAAAGAAGAATTGATTAAAATTCTACATGATTATAAGGACTGTTTCGCCTAGGCTCATCACGAGATTCCAGGGATAGATATGTCCGTAGCCAAACATGAATTGCCTATAAAACCCAGATTCAAACCAATAATTCAGGCTCCGAGAAGATTCTCGCCTGACCTAATAGGTTCAATCAAAGATGAAATCGAAAAGTTGGTCGAAGCCAAGTTCATTAGACCAACCAGGTACATAGAGTGGTTGGCAAATGTGGTGCCAGTTATCAAGAAAAATGGTAAAGTTTTGGTGTGCATTGGTTTTAGGGACTTGAACAAGTCCACCCCAAAAGATGAATATCCGATGCATATGGCCGATGTTTTAATTGATGCAGCAGCTCGATTTCGATATATGTCGTTTATTGATGGATACTCAGGTTATTACCATTTAAAAATAGCCGAGAGTGATAGGAACAAGACAACATTTCGATGTCCAGGTGCCATAGGTACCTTCGAATGGACAGTAATGCCCTTCGTCCTAAAGAACGCTGGGGCTACTTATCAAAGGACCCTGAACTATATGTTTCATGATCTCATAGGGAAATCAATGGAGATTTACATCAATGACACAGTGATCAAAGCACAAACACATCAGGAGCATGTTAAGTCTTTGATCGAGGCTTTCGAACGAATGAGGCATTTTAACCTAAAAATGAATCCTTTAAAATGTGCTTTTGGAGTAAAGGCCGGGAATTTCTTGGGATTCTTGATTCATAATCGAGGAATTGAGGTAGATCAAAATAAGGCCAAAGCAATCCTAGAAGCAAAACCCCCTACGAACAAGAAGGAGTTACAACGCTTTTTAGGACAGGTGAAATTTCTACGAAGATTTATATCAAACTTAGCAGGAAAGACGGAAGCACTTTCCCCACTCTTGCGATTAAGAGAAGGGGAGAATTTTATCTAGAAAAGAGAGCAACAAGAAGCTTTCGAAGCAATAAAGCGATACCTAACTCGACCACCAGTCTTAATTCCTCCTCGAAGTGGGAAGAAGCTAAGATTGTACATATCGGCAGCAGATCATTCGATTGGATGTCTCTTAGTACAAGAAAACGATAGAGGATTCGAACATGCCATTTTGTACTTAAGTAGACTATTGAAGGAAGCAAAAAAAAGGTATTCATCTATTGAAAATTGGTGCCTTAGTCTATATTTCGCTTATGTTAAATTGAGGCACTATTTCTCTGCATATATTATAGAAATAGTATCCCCAACGGACGTGATCAAATTCATGATGAATCAACCTTTAGTAAAGGGAAGGCTAAGTAAGTGGAGTCTAAGTTTACTCCAGTTCGATTTGGTTTATGTGCCTCAGAAGTCTGTCAAAGGACAGGCATTAGCCGACTTCCTAGCTGATCATCATTCGAAAACCAATACACTGAACAATCTCGAAATTGAATTTGTGGACTTGGTCCAAAAACTTGACACGAAAAATCCTTACGTGTTTGCACAGCAAGTGGACTGGTCGTGTGTAGTAATAAATTGGATTTTAAGTCCGGGATGTCGAACCCACAGAGACTCGTATTTTAGATTGACAAAATTTAAAGCAATTAAAATTAAATTAAAAGAGGATGATTAATTGACAATGAAAAAGTGAAAACGATACTTGACAAATTGATTAAGATTCTTATGTGAGAAAGCAACTAAGGCACATGCTTCAACTGTTATTACTCGTTAATATATATGAGTGATTATTCGAATTATTAGACTACTATTGCTTTGGTTGAAAAAACCTTAATTAATTACTACCCGATCTCTCGGCTGTAATAATCCTATGACTATGTGACGGTTCTCTAAATATTTCTATCCGAGACTCAAATCATTAGCCATGCATTCACGTTTTAGAATTTTCCCGGATTAATCCGGCTAACTGCACCCGGAAATCTATACCTATCTCTAGGACCAATTCCTCATGTTTTTCGGATGATGTGATGATTTCTCTGAACCCTAATCTATATTCTCTCGAATCATAAACTAGGCTAATTAGCAAGCATATGTTGATCAGGCATACGATTGGGATAAACGCACAAAATCAATACACAAAGCAATACTAGAATTAAGACGAACAATCAATTCATATATATAAACTCATAAAATTGGCATTCACATGGCCTTAGTTAAAGTAAATTAGTTCATACTCATAATTGGAAAAACAACTAAAATCGTAGAATTATTCATGGACAAATAATCTAGAAAATAAAATTCTCCCTATTACGAATTGATGAATTCGTGTAGAATCGTTGTTCTCTTCGTCTTGCTCGTTTCTTGGCTCCAACTCTCTTCCAAAGCTGAAATTTTCGAACCCTAATGATGTTGGAAGAGAAGGAATTTATAGAAGAGGATCCCCTAAGTCTCCTAGTTGAATTAGGAATGAAAACTTTCCAAAACTCGTCCAGCCGCCTCTCACGTCCGGACTGCATTTTTCCCACGTACGTACATTGACCAGTCAACATCCGGACTGCATTTTGGCCACGTCCGGACTGTGAAGGCAGTAGCACTTTCATTCTGCGCAGCGATTTTCTTTTCTTCATAACTTTTTGTACAGATCTCCGATTAGGGTGATTCAAGTTGGAACGTGAATATAAGAGATAGATCTACAACTTTTAGAAGAAACATTTGTCAAATTCAGCATTCAAGTATTCTGAAATTCTGCATTTCCGTCCAGTTTTCCTCAATTGCACTGATTTTCCACCTTTACTCAATAAGCACACAAATTACAAGCATATGTGACATAAATCATGCATAAACCAATGTAAATAACATAAATATGAAGCTCTAAAATATGTAAATCTCACACCTATCAGACACTGCATTTCGATGGATCAAGTACCCAAAAAACTGCGGGTATTGGACTATACATAGTATCTCCAACAAAGCAATCACCAAAATATACGCGAAAATCGAGGGTGAATGTACAAACAATAGAGCAGAATACGAAGCTCTCATATTAGGCTTGGAGGTTTTACTCGAAATGAATCTTAGGAATATTGAGATAAGGGGCGATTCCCAATTAATCATAAATCAAGTGAAGGGAATCTTTAAATGTGTAAGCCCATGTACCAAGGGAAAGTAATCAGATGGTGAACGATTTGGCTCAGATAGCTTCGGAATACAAATTAGACCCTATTTTGCTCTAATTAGCAATCTTGCTCGAACCAAGAACGGTCTTACCTTTAGAACATAGACCCATATCGATTAATAAAATAGACATTATGAAAGAAAAAGACAATTGGCGGTGTGAAATTGTGGAATATTTTAAAAACCCAGCAAAAGGAGGGTTCTCGAATAAACTAAAATTGACTGCGCATCATTATTTCTATGACGAGCAGGAACTATACAAAAAAGACTCCCAGGGAGTTTTATTAAAATGTCTTGATCTGGAGGATGCCACAATCATCATGGCCGAAACTCACGAAGGAATATGTGGGGCCCATCAAGCGGGGCAGAAAATGAGATGGTTAATACACAGATATGGGTACTATTGGCCAACAATGTTAAGGGATTATAAAATATGCCAAGGGATTCAGGTAATGTCAAAGGTTCGATAAAATATTAAGACAACTTGCAGCTGAATTGAATTCAATAATCAAACCATGGCCATTTCGAGGATGTGCTATGGATATCATTGGCGAAATCAAACATGCCTCTTCTAAAAAACATAGATATATCTTGGTGGCTACCGATTATTTCACGAAATGGATCAAGGCTTAGGCTTTCAAAGACATCAATTCGAAGAAAGTTATGGAGTTCATTAAAGAAAATATAATTACTAGATTTGGGATCCCTGAATCTGTAACGTTTGATCAAGCCAGAGTCTTTAACAGCACCGAGATGCTTAAATTCTTAAATTAATTTGGGATTAAGTTATTAAATTCGACACCGTACTATGCCCAGGCAAACGGGCAAGCTGAATCCTGAAATAAATTGATTAAAGGTTGCATTTCAAAAATGATAGGGGATAATCCCAGAAATTGGCACGAACTGCTAATCGATGCGTTGTAGGTTTTGAGAACAATCAAGAAGGACAGTTTGGGGATATCTCCATTTTAACCGGTTTATGGTCAAGAGGCTGTGATTCCCATAGAAGTCAGTATCAAGTCGAAAAGAGTTTGCGAACAAATGCATCTCACAGCGGAACAATATATCAAAAATATGAACATTGAATAGTTAGATCATGAAATATTGCAAACTATGGCTTTAAAATGAATATAAACATTGAACAGTTACAATAAAAAAGTAAAGACAAGATCCTTTAAAATTGGGGACTTAGTGTGGAGAACAATTCTACACGAAGGGACGAAAGATCATTTTTATGGAAAATGGTCACCCAAGTGGGAGGGACCATTTTTAATTTCGAATAAGTTATCAGGGAATTCCTTTAAGCTTCAATATTTGAACGGGAGAATATGGGAGAGCTTTAAATGCAAAATATTTAAAGAAATAGACACCAAGTATGTGGAAAGAAAACGAAGCAATTATATTAAAAAGACTACCCGAAACGGGTAAAAATTTCTTACAACTAAAATAAGAAATATTAAGGTACATCATTCGAATTTATCTAAGACTTAATGAAATACGAAGAACTGGTCAATACATCTAAGGCAGAATCAAAAGTGTCTCTCTCGAGCAAGGCAGGTTTGACTACTTCTTTGAGCTCGAAGGTCAACCCGGTTATACGATCGTTCAAGGTTGATAGGTCTTGGTCGACTTGGTCAACTGAGTTGGTCAAACGATCCCTTTCGAGTTGAGATTAGCGATCTGAGCATCTAGTACTGCAATCTTAGACAAGAGATCTACTCGAGAATTCTCTAGGACAGCAACCTGACTATGAAGTTGATCCATTTGCTGGTCATGGCTAGGGGGCACCTCCCCTTCGAAGGGATTCATACCTTGATCGATGGAGGCAAGAAGTTAGATAAGGCTGTTTTCGAACACTTCGCGTGCAGTTCGAAACATAGGTAACCACTGATCAGCCATCCTCAAATCCCCCTCGTCAAGAAGAAAACGAAGTTTTTCTAACAACCGGGGATCAGTCAATCTATGCCTGATGTCATGAAGAGCTTCGTGTAGAGCAACTTGAGAAAATGTCAACAGAGCCGCAATCCCTGAAGATGAAACCGCGAAATTAAATAAAGAACTTAAGAAGATAATGAAATATCATATATAGACGCGAACCTTCAGATGGGGGAGCAAGAGCCATAGAGCTCGAAGGACCAGAGTCCAGAGTCGGTCCAGGAAGACTGGTATGGGGAGAAACATCCTCGAGCTCTTCTATCCGAACAGAAGATGTAGCAGACAAAGAACCAAAGGTAAGATGAGGTCCAAGGGCAAGATTGGAGCCAATTCCGTGGAAGATGGATGAATCCACAATAATAGTAGACATTCCTATCGCAATGCCAAGAAAGAACCTCACTGAAGATGGCAAGTTAGGAATGCCTACGTTATCGAAGAAAAAAGGCCCTATGCCTAGATTTTCAAGGAGGGAATACCATAGAAAGAATTGTTCATAAATATACATATACAGATATTAAACTTTTCTCGAAAAAGGTAAACGCACGAGCGCATGTACCTGACATAGAAGCCCTCGAAGGGCTAGGGGTAGTACCGATGATAACCTCTGGATCAGCATCCACTCTAAGTGAAACTTCAGGAGTGGGAGAGAAAGACGGGGTGTCAGAAGAAGGGGCTGCAACATAAAAGACGCCAACGTCGTTGTTACGAAAATAAACCTTGGAATAATTTGGCTAAGAAATATAAAAACGAAATGTATACCTTTTGGGTTGCTCGTGTCGAGATCGCCCTCGGATGACACATGCTGAGTTCCAAGCAAAGTTTCAAGTGAAGCCTCTTCAAGATTGGTCTCAGGGGTGTCCATAATGTTAGCTACAGTGATTGACGTGCCAGTTTCGAGAACAACAGCCCCACTCGAAGAACCTATGTAAAGAAAGTATGCAAGTATGAACGGATTTTCGAACGAGAAGTAAATCAATGAGACAAAAAGTCATCCTAAAATAGGGATTTACCTGAAGCTTCGAGAGTCCCTTGTAACCGAGAACGTTTTTTGCTTTTTGGTTGGAGAGTGTATAGATCTATGTCATCTTCTTGATCTTCACGGTCACCAAATGTTCGAGGGGCCTCTTCTCGAAGAATAGAAGCCGAGGGCTCCCAAATGGTAATGGCATTCTTTTTTCGAGAGACAGGAGTGGGAATATCAGGGAGATCAGGCACAATGGATGAAGCTCGAAGGGCCTGAGATAGGGCGACAGCTTCCTGAATTTGGGGATCATCCTGTTCGAATCTCCAGCCCAAAGTCAAAACATACGGGATTATATAATCGTTATCCTATGAAAGAAATGTGAGAGTTAAAAACAAAAGGTATTCAAAATGAGATAGACTTAAGAAGGCATGTAGTTAACTCATTCGATAAAAGGTTCGAGAGTTGAGCCATGTTCACTGTGCCAGCGCAAAACCTGGTAATATCAGTGATTTGTTTACGAATAATTTGCCTCGAGTAACTACGCCTCAAGACAACATTCCAGAAGTCCATGAAGCACGCCTTTGCTCGAAGGACTCTGCAGAAAATTGGTACAAAACAAGGGCGAATTTAGCAGGAGGCTTGATTTCGAATCAGGGCTTCAGCCTTAGCCCGTTGGCTGTTTGATATATGAGATTGCCTACCGAACCGTGGGCGATTCATGGTACCCAGGAACGGTAATGCGAAGCACTAGGTTATACCAAATTCTCTCGAGCAAAGCTACAAAACAAGAAACAAGAAAATGAGCGAATAAAATTAATGCATTCGAAATATAAATTTTTTTTACCTGTGGATTGTAAACTTCAACTCCAGGGGTATGGTCAGCAAAAAGGAGATCTTGAGAGGACAGGACAGATCTCCAGTATGGATGCTCATCAGTAGAAGGATTAAGCGAGTCAATTGTCTTCATCCAGTCGGGTAGCGCGGCGTAAGACCAATGAGTGCTTATTTGGTCGTCCCTCGTCTCGAAAAAGGGACACCAAGTAGAGACGTAGATGGGATTATAAATGGCAGCCAAGACCATGAGATATGAAGTTTTCTCAAGGGGAATCAACAAGTTCACACAAACTTCCCCGTAGCACGCCCAATTCGAAATGGGCTCAAATCTAGGACCAGAGCTCTTCTTCGAAGGCCTATGTACTTCATTTCGAATCGATTCTTCGAGGATTTGAATAGACCTAATGTGCAATAACTCAGGGTAATAAAGGAATATGCAGCATGTTAGTAACCACAGGGGGCCAGCTAATTTATTGGCATTCGAAAGGTCGCTATGAAGATTGAGCATCATGCGATTGAATTGGGCTAACACCAAGGAGGCTAATCCGATGGGTCCCATGGTGACAACAATATTAGCAGACAAATTGAGAAAAGTTTTGTTTACCACACAACCGGCGTTCATAAACAACCGGGAAAAAAATGAAATTAAAAAACAATACCTCTTCAAAGGAGGTAACTATATCGTCAGAATTGATAAAGTGCCTAACCAGAGTTGTATAGGCGATATTAGCACCTCTATTTTTACCATGATGTCTCAGCCAAGTTTCGGTAGATACCAGGAGAGCACGGGAGCTGGGTAATGGTTCGTCGGTAGGAAGAGTCGCGCCCGTTGGGAAAAGATCCGTGATCAAGGCCACGTCCTCCAAAGTGATCGTTTGGAAACCCCGAGGCAAGACGAAACAGTTGTAAGAGGGATGCCATGAGTAAGACAAGGCATCCGTAACCACTTGTTCGAAAAGGAGAATCGGGTAGCAAGCTATTCAAATAAGCCCTATCATTCGATTGCCTTCCCACTTACTATGGAATTGCCTCAACCTCTCGAACCAGGGAAAGGCATCGACAACCCCAATCCATCCATTGGTCAGTCTGGTCCTATTTGTCCAACTGAACTTGTCACTCACCAGACATTGAAAAAGAGGAGCGTCATTCTCCAAAGCGGGCCAAGTCCCGAGTAAATAGGGATTACCCTCAGAAGAAGGCTCAAATGCTTCGGGTTGAAATCGCGGCCCGAGACCCACATAATTAAGCGATTGACCGCGGCGATCGAGAACCCATGGCGGGACTATATGGGTAGAACCGAACAGAGATATTTTTTCATCACGATAGTGAGTTTCGAAATCCTTGATGATTTGAAACAGATCTTCTGCATCTTCACAATCCAAGGCGCTTGCTCGAGCAACCAAACGAGAGAGGTCGTGAGAATTCGCCATTAGAAGATTTTTGAGGGAAATAAACGAACTCGAGGAAGAGTAAAGAAGATGAAGTTTTCGAAGAAGCTGATATGGCTTACTCGAACTCGAACTGTGAAGAGGAAAAGTTTTTGAATAGCTTGTGATACGGCTTACTCGAAAAGTGAAGGGGAGAAATTGGATAGCATTGTGAGTCAGTCCGAAAAAGGTAATGGGATATTCATAGGGTTTACGTACTCGAACGCGAAAAGACGCGCCTATTACTTAGAGGGAAGAGGAAGAGTCTCGTACGTTTTTACTCGTAAAAAAAGTGAAGAACCTGTTGATAAGGGTGTGTCTATAGAGAGTTTAAGTGTCCAATCATGAAAAGACATAACTGTCAATCCATGAGGGAGGCGAAAAGTTCAGGTGACTTTAACGAAGGGCACAATCTTCCGTACCCGTCAGAATAGGAAAAGTCTCTTACGAAAGAACGTGTCTTTTAATACATATGAATTCGAAGCTATCATATGTATTAGGGGGGCATTTGTTTACACTAAAATGTAAAATATAAAAATGGGCTTCGAAGCCCAAAAGGCCCAGTAGCAACAAGAATGAAAAATCATTTCTAGAAATAGCCCATTAGAGGATATTTGTTTTGTCGGGCCAGAGGAATCAACTGAAGTAAAAGCCCAAAAGAACGAAAAAATCCGTCCCTGGAGAATTAGCGCCAAGATAAGAGATTTTGAAAGAACGGTTGCAAGCGGTTTCAGGAGTTGCGAGACGTGGGCTTATCGGATCAGGGATATATGCGGAGAAAGAAAGGCACAAAGCACACACAATCAAACAGACTCTGCAAAAAAATTCTTTCTTTCTGTCATTAGTTTGTAGTAATCGTAGATGTAATTAGGCTTAGTATAATTCTAGAGTAACTAGTCGGTAGCATAAATTAGTTCGCTAGCAGCGTTGTAATCGAGTACTTTACTCCTGTATCCAGAAGAATTCATCAGAGAATTCATGGAGGTATATTTTACTTGAGTTTTTAAGTGTTGATTAATTACTCGAGTTTTAGTTTATCTCTTGATTTATTACTAGCATTGCATCACGAAAATTATTTGCAAGACTTAAACCACCATCAGCACATATAAGCAGGGGTTACTAGATAATTCTAAATTGTGAATTATCAAAGGATTTGGATTGATTATTCGAAATTCTTCTCTAGGTTAGTTTGTTTGAAAAACACGAAACAGCGAAGGAATTTTAGTGTGAATGGCATCTTTACGCAGCAGCCATAGTCCAATCCGCACATTCACAAATCACAACCAAAGAAAACTCCTTGATGACCCTACAAAAGATTGCTCATTAATTGTCCTTTCGCTTTTTAAATTATTACGAGGAAAAAGATAAAACAAAAATCCAATGCTGCCTCTAACATCGTAATTTAGGACTTTGAATGAACATGAAGTACTAATGCAATGCCAGTCTTTATCACAGTAAGTTTTAACTTAAATTTTTTTGGATGAACTCAATTATAATTTATTTCTTTTTTAGGTAATTACGTGACATGTAATTTATTTCTATATAAATTATACTAATATCCAACTAAATTGCTTTTCTACTGAATTAATGTTCGCTTTCTTACCTAGCATAAAATTAGTTTAGATTTTCTATATCATTATTCTCACATAATGCTTTTTGTAACACACATAATCTACGAAATTAATGCCAAACTCGATTTGGTCGTGACCTTAATGGCACGACGAAGATGAGGACGTATAACATGACAATTTTTTGTCTTTTTTCCGTTTTAGAACTTAAATCTGCAGTACTACATATTATGGAGTGATAAATCCCATATGTCGATGTATCAAAAATTTAATTTACTGCCAATAGAAATCAACTAATAAATCTATGTATGATAGTTATTTTTGATTTACAAATAACAACTTCCTCGTAAAATTAGCTTTACCAGTTCGATTTTTGTTGCAAAATATGATTCTACATTGTATTCCACTACTTGAATCTTTTTTGGATGAACTCAATTATAATTTATTTCTTTTTTAAGTAATTACGTGACATGTAATTTGTTTCTATATAAATTATACTAATATCCGACTAAATTGCATTTATACTGAATTAATGCTCGCTTTCTTACCTAGCATAAAACTAGTTCAGATTTTCTATATTATTATTCTCGTGTAACACTTCATAAAACATGCATAATCTCTGAAATTAATGCCAAACTCGATTTGGTCATGACCTTAATGGCACGGCAAAGATGAGGACGTATAACAAGACAATTTTTTGTCTTTTTCCCTTTTAGAACGTAAATCTGCAGTACAAAATATTACGGAATGATAAATCCCATATGTCGATGTATCAAAAATTTAATTTACTACCAATAGAAATTAACTAATAAATCTATGTATGATAGTTATTTTTGATTTACAAATAACAACTTCCTCGTAAAATTAGCTTTACCAGTTCGGATTTTTGTTGCAAAATATTATTCTACATTGTATTCCACTTTACATATGCGAGACAAGTATATGAAATATTTCTTTAAATATAATATTGACATATATGGTTTATATACCTTATTACGTGGATGTGTTATAAAATACGAGATAAAGCACTATTTTTAATAGGATAATTTCAAATAAAACTTTTATGGTACTAATTTAATTAGCATCCATCCGAGTCTATGAGCGATCATAATCATTCGTACAGAGCTCTTTTGGCTCCATGGTTGAGAAGTAAAACTCTGCATATAGACTGGGTTTTAATTTCAACTCTTCTGCATACTCTTGATTGGATTCTTCTTTTTCCCGTTGAAAAATCATGTTTTAAAGGGGTTTAACGCTAAAAGGTAAATTTTAGAAGGGGTGAAATGCATTTCGCCCTATAATTAATTTTAGGGCAATCAATTATTCCTAGTGGATTATGCAACCATTGTGCCAAATTCACAAATAATTCTCGAAATGTGGATGCAAGAAAAGCTTTGTGGGGACAAGGTGCAAAATTGTAACTAGCGGTCACATTTGACCTTGATAAGTATCAATTTCTAAATGGAAATTATAGAAGCTTGTTATAAAATGAGATTCTTGATTTTGTTAGAGAAAAATAAAATTTCTTAAAGCACGAAAATAAAATTGCAAATTGCTATAACGAGAGCCTAAAAATACAATTTTGCGTTAAATAAATCTATTTATTTCTTGGGATTCTTCCATCATTGAAAAAGTGCAGTGTCTTCTTTAAAAGCTATGCTAGGAGATTGTGAAGAATTTCTTGGTTTATTTCGGCTTCGAATGAACCAAATAATTACAATCATTTATGATTAAACTTATGTTTGTTCACCATACAATTATGATATCTAAATTTGATGTCGGCAAATAAATTAGATTCATATATAGCACTAATTAAATCAAAAGTCCTAAAAGTATATTATTCATAATTAGTTTAAAAGTCTTTACAAAGTGTTATTTGACATGATTAATTCTTTGACAAAATTTCTGACATGGAGTATGCCATTAATAAGAGGCAGTACACGCTTGAGTTTGACCTGTGCCCTTTAATGTTACAAAATCTCCCCAACTTTTTGATTGGGGGTACCGTTTTGACAGTGGTAGCATAAATCATGGATAATTCTACAATTGATATTCGTACACGGTAATTCTATAACAGATCACTTAAAAAAAAAATATTATTGCTCATGATAATATGTTATGGTGAAATTTTTTTTTACCATGTTTTAAAATTAATTAACCACAATTTTGCTACAGTTTTGGCCGTGTTCAAAGCCGTAGTATTTGCAAGTATGACCAAAATATTTACCATGACTTATAGTCATGGTTAATATTTTGTTCATTGTAAAGATCATGACTTTTAGCTATTGTAAAAAAGTGTTAGGTTAACATTTTTTCTACCACGACTTGTTAGAGCTTAAAATAACTCGCATTTTTTTCCACCACGGCTAACTTTAGTGTGACTATATGAAACATCTACCACGACTAAGTTAGCCGTGAGCTTAGACCGTTATAGATCACGTTTTAAGCCATGACATATATTTTCATTGTCAATACTCAATTTTCTTGTAGTGGATCGAGTTCTATAATTTGTGTGTACATTCTGTCTCTTTTGCACAACTGTATGTAAATACCGTGCAAAATATACCTTAGTGTGATAGACACTAGAACTATTAAACTCGATCAAACATAAATTTTTCCTCAATATGGTTTCAGAAATATGAAATGTCCATCATAATATAATACTTAATGAATATGGAGGAAAGTAAGAGGGAATTGAAATAGATCAATGAAACTTAATTAGGTCATAAAGTACCTGTAATTCAAGTAGGGATCCGACCTGTAAGGTTGTCTGTGGGCTGAACTTTCACGAGTTCTTTTACAATCGTAATTCTCAATTCTTTTTGTATGGTTTAATTATCTAATATAAAACTTCTTAATAGTCTGATTTGAATTAGTTACTTTATGGTAATTGGTACCATCTTAATTTGAAGTTGACGTTATAATTATCCTCCTTTATTTCTAAATGGATACTCTCCTCTTTTACAATCTAGCAAAAGAGAATGTCTATTGAGTTCTTTTACAATCATCTTTTTCAATACTTTTTGTAAGATATTAACTGACATACGAATATCTCTTCTTTTGTAGTTCGATTTGAATCTATTACTTTAAATCACTCATGCTAATTTGGAATTCACATTCTTAAGTATCCTACTTAACTTCTAAGTGGACATTTTCTTCTCTCTTTAACTATTCTATTGGCAAATACCACCCAAAAACTAATCATCAATGACATAATGAGCTAGAACTATGTATAAGTTAATTCCAAAAACAGAGAAAAGGTATGGAAAAAAAATCTAGTGATAAAGGTACCAAGATTTTCACCCTAATATATATATATATATATATGTATTATAGTTGTCCTATTTAGCAAATAATAAATTTACTAGTTTTATTAGGTTTTAAATGCTTCACTTTTATCTTTACCATGTCATATCATTAATTAGCTAGAAAAATCAAAAGAAGTTGTCCTGAGTGGTAGGGGCTTTGGTTAGTTAAGCAAGAGGTCTTATGTTCAAATCTTTGTAAATGTAAAAAACTTCCTTGGGAGAGGTCTCCACAATTGTGCCCGACAGTACCTCGAGAGATTAGTGTAGAGCCTCCAAACTCGAGGACAGGGGAAGAAAAAAAAAATTAGCTAGGAAAAAATTGATGGCCCCCTACACATTTAATGCCAATTGGGCACCATAACATGTAGTAAGGCAAACCACTTCTTTTTTCATCAATTATTGTATTGCCAAAACTTTACCTTGCAGTCCAATTTAGGTAATAAAACAATCTACAAAACCAATAGACAATGGACCAACATTCACACTATATGTTATTACTCTAAGTTCATCTATTTACACCATATATTGACAAAAAGTTGTCATTAATCAAATTATGCATGTGGAACAAGATGTGAAAATATTTTAGGAGCGTTTGGACTAAATTGCCAAAAAGACCCTGCATCCGGGTGTTTTCTATGGATTGGGCCGTCCGACCAAGAACCCGACCCCACAACGCGCAATTGAGAACTGCTAGATCTGACCATGTGTCATTATCCAAGCAATCCGTGTATCATCCACTGATCCATACACAGTTTATCAGTATAAATACTCTTATTAATAACTGAATAAGAGTCTACACGGTGTTCATTCTACAAATTGCTATATCATCTATTGAGAACATAACGACCCTAAACTTCTTATATAAACTTTGAATAAGTTCTCTAACTTCAGTATGAGCCTTATGTTTGTTACCAATTAGAATCTCAAACTATGTTAGACTTAATCCTCACGCTAAACACGTAGCCAATACTTATTTTGAGAGATTAGAATTCCTTTGAAAATTGAAGGCGATTTCTTCGCATCCTTCAAAAGTACATAGTATAAGAAAATCTAGAACTACTTGGAAAAAAAAAAAATTGTAACGACAAGTTTCTTACACACACAACACTAGGGTTGATTTTTAACAAATTTTGAAACTCCAATTACTAACAAAATCATAATAACCGATGATACTAAAACCTTTCATGAATCCCTCTTTGGATATACATAATTATCTTCAAATTTCAATTTCGAAACTCCTAAAAATAATGTTAGCCCATTCATAGGATTGGTAAAAGTCATGTTACCTCGTACCATATCATTGGATATACTCAATTTAAATTGTTAATAATTACTATATAATTAATGTATCATTACTCAGCATGGGGCATCACATGCTCTAAAATTGTATCATAGATATGCCTTATTATAATTTCATCTTCACGTTCTCGCTCTCCTGAAACGTATTTTTATATATATCCTTAAAAAATACCTATCTTTAATTTATCAAATGAACCCTATATATTGATGTTCTTTGTTCCATGTATGTGTATATATATATATATATTTTTTATATATATATATCCTTAAAAAATACCTATCTTTAATTTATCAAATGAACCCTATATATTGATGTTCTTTGTTCCATGTATGTGTGTGTGTGTATATATATATATATTGTTTGTTTGTGTCTTTGTACAGAAGTTCCATAATGGAGTCATGCTACAGTGTCATTGTAGCAGAAGCTATTGCAGCGAGTATTAAAGATAGGTTACCATTCCCTATAACTACAGTCCCACTATTGACGGGTTGTACTTGGGCTGGCCTTGGGTTATCTAACAATATTGTGGATCCCATTCAGGAATTAAGGCTATTTTCAAATCAATTTTGGCCAAAACTTGTTTGTTTTGTGTTTTTTTGACCAAAAATGATTTTTTTGGTCAAAAAAATTGTCAACTATTGTCTCCCTATTTGTCTTTACTTTAGGGTGCCTACTAACTACATCAACTACAATATAATCATTTAAAATTTATATTATATTATATTTTTTAATCATTAACTAATTATAAACACAACTTTTCAGACAAAAACTTACATGATTTGACTGCTATAGTAACTTTTGTCTCTTCTGAAAATAAAATCAAACACAAAACCAAACACATTTTCATCAAAATACACAATTTCCAATGAACTTTTTCACCAAAAAAACCTCCCAAAACAAAACCAAACACAGCCTTAAAGTTTCAGGACATCCTAAAAAATTTCAATATTAGATTAAAACACGAGCACCCCTTGATTTAGAAAGTATAGATATATTAAATCCATTAAAATTAATTAATTGCAAGTGATTTCTTACCAAAAGTAACGGAAGTGAAAAATCGGTGGTATATAGTATTACTCTATCAAAAATATAAGAATGCACGATATTAACATTTATAAGATGTAAAATCAGATAAACATAACTATAATTATAATATCATTAAAACAAAATTGCTTGGATGAAAATATAAAACAGTAAATTAAAAGCATAAAAAATGATATATACTATTTGTTAATTTAATTATCAGATCTAGGATACTTACATTTATTTATTTACTTTATACATGTATGATTTGTATTTTACATTCTCAATACGCACGATTAGGTTATAATAACACATAAATTGCAGAAAAAAGAAAAAAAAAAAAGAACACATCACCACCTTACAATTCGGACAAAAAGTATAAATCTAAACAAAACAAAGAGGCTAATATATAGGTTTTTTCCCACATAGTTTATCCTTTTTCACCAATTGAGTCAGCTCGAGCCGAGCTTTAAAGTTATCAAACATATAAAAAGTTGTTTAAGTGTAGTTTGATATGTTTACGAACCGAGTCCAAACGAACTTTTACAGAACAACATCGAGTAATTTGGTTTGTATTCCAGTCTAATAGTTATAACACATCAATTGCACTTAAAACACAACGAATTAAGCTGATCTTACAACTCGGACTAAAAGTATAAATCTAAACAAACAAAAACGGATAATTTTTTATGTAAATAAACCTGCAAAAATAATAAGTGATAACAATTCACATAAAAAACATAGGAAACAACCCGAGTTTGTTGTTTTGACAATAAAATATAAAGTGAATTCAGAAAATAATTCGGATCTTTGGAGGATCCGGTTGACGAGCGGGTAGAATCTTCCAAGTGCATGGCTCGATTTTATCGGCTACGGGGCAGTACCCGGATAGCGTCTCTTTATCGGCTGACCCGAATGATATAACCGTAACATCTGGAGACGGGCCGGGTCGTCGGACCTGCATCGCTCCGTTCATGCCGTGGACATCACGCGCCGCCGTGTTTTCATCTTTAAGTCCAAAGAACCAATGAAGAAATCTCATGGCTAGTATCTACTGCAAACCGGTCTTAGGGTTTTTTGTGGTTTTATTATGAATGTGACAAGAATTAATTAAGATGTGATAATATTTATAGATTATATTAGGACTTATTTTATTTTATTTTTAATTGGAGGTCGTCGAATTATATTCAATTATGGGAATATTGAAACTTTCCGTCCAAGAATAAAATTTCTTTGATATTAATTAGGGAGGATTATTTTTTTCCTATTCCCAAAAATAGATTGCATTAATTGTTAAGTCAAACAAAATAACGCATATTTCGTTAACGGAAGGTAAGTGGGATTAAGCTTTTTATTTTGTGACATTATGAACTACAAGGATATATTTTACCACCTTCTAATAGAAAGACATTTAGAGGGTGTATGACTAAGTTTATTTTAAAGAGCTTATAAATTTTTAGTGATTATAAGATGTTTTTGGAGCTTATAAGCTTTCCAGTTTATAAGATAATCTTACAAAATAAGTTGAGGTTTCCTTATACTTATTTTTTAAGAGAATATAAGCGTCTAACATCTTATTTTAAGATCTTATAAGTTATTTCAGCAAAAAATTATCAAATACTTTATATGAGTTTATAAGCTCCTTAACAAATCTTATAAGATGTGTTAAGGAGCTTATAAACTCTGTCAAACACCCTCTAATCAATTTTATGGAACGATATCAAATTAAATTAGGCAATCAAGATATTCCACTAACAAAGAGACAACAAATAATCAATAAAAAAGAGAGAGAATAAACAAGGATGGAAATCTCGATATTATCGAATGATCACTTTTAAAGTGTCGAATGTATATTCACAATCATCGAGGTCCTAATACGTGAATGATGGTGATTATTCACGAACTCGAAATCTGAGGACTACTTTAATGACCCATATAATTCATGTGACAATGCATGAATGATACTTAGATAAGTAATGGACATTTCACATCCTTGAATATTGTTGTTTATTATTTTTCACCTTAAAATTGAAATTTCAATAGATGCAATCCTTGAAACAGATATTTTTGACACTTTGCATCACTAAAGATGTTTTGGTAAAAAAATTCATTAGAAGCGTGAACTAGCAAGCACCAAGACATTATGATCGTGACTTATAGTTTGGTTACCGTCTCTCTGTGTTTTTCACTAAGAAATTTTGAGTATGGAAATTGGGGAAAATATGTAATAAAAATTAAAATTAGATGACAAACTCAACTAATAAGATGTAAATTACATAATCGTGCAATTGACATATAATATGACAAGAGCAACTAATCTTAAGACGATTAGCACAATGCTTTCCATGTAATTAGTTGGTCAGCGTAACTAAATACGATCGGGATTAAAATTAGAGGCGAAAGTCAAATCAAACTTCTTGAGCTCGAACACTTCATCAGGATGCACGCGAACTTCATTATTTCTCTATGTGAGCTGTCGAGCTTATCAACATTTTTTTTTTTTTTTGCATATATTAATAAATCTATAGTACATCCTACAAAATACAATATTTAAAAGGCTGGAGGTCTAAATTGAGCTCGACACACTGTCAATATTATTTAGCGTCCCTAACTATTTTCGAAGTCGAGCCTCCAAATTTGTCTAGCATGACTTGTTTGCACCTCGAACCCCCATTAGAGGGAGGGGGGGGGGGGGGGGGGCGCCGCTCAACACACTGTCAATATTATTTAGCGTCCCTAACTATTTTCGAAGTCGAGCCTCCAAATTTGTCTAGCATGACTTGTTTGCACCTCGAACCCCATTAGAGGGGGGGGGGGGGGGGGGGGGGCGCTAAATAATTCCCTACAAAATTTTAATTTTTTCACATTTTGCCCCCCTATAATTTTTTTATTTTTGACATTTCCTCCTCTTCAAAATCTAAAAATTAAGGCTTTGTTTGAATGTGTTTTCATTTCATTTTCAACCGTCATTTTCTAAAATGTATGAGATAACGTGTTTTTTGATTTTCGTGTGAGAACAGTGGAAAAAAATAGGAGTGTTTGCTTGTGTTTTTCAAAATGGTTGAAATTTATGAGTGCGATGTGTGAAATGATTGAAAAATAATGATTAGATGAATAATATTGGATTTGATGTTGAATATTGATGAGAGGGGGAGAGAGAGAGAAGATGGTGATGGGTGGATGAGAGAGAAAATGTGAGATAAGTGATGTGAAATATAATTTTAAATAAATGATTGAAATTTCTCTGGAACGTAAAAACAAGAATGAAAAAGAGAATATTTTAAGTTAAAAATAGTGTAAAATGTGTATTTCCATTTTCGGATGAAAATGAAAATGGAAAAAGTATAATGAAAACACAAACAAACAAAGCCTAAATTTTTTCCAAATTTTTACATTCGGCCCCGACCTCTGAATCCCCCGACCTCTGAATCATGGCTCTGCCCCATAGTAGTGCATTTTGTTTCAAGTACGAAATATCATCCTGGCTTATTACGTACTAATCCAATAAGCATATATGGGTAAAATACAACACAAAATTTTCAATTTCAAGTGTTGATATACATTTCCCCCTTTATTCTTTCTATACTACATTTAAAAGAACATTTCTATCAAACTGAGAAATTCTATCTTACACAACCTCAATCCAAGTTAGTACTTTAATTATTGCTTCAAATATCATCTTGGAGACAACCTAAAAACTCTACTATACCAAATCGAATGAAGTATCATATGAAAAATGTCATACTTCACAGGATAACGTGTTTTTTAATTTTCGTGTGAGAACAATGGAAAAAAATAGGTGTGTTTGCTAGTGTTTTTAAAAATGGTTGAAATTTATGAGTGCGATGTGTGAAATGATTGAAAAATAATGATTAGATGAATAATATTGGATTTGATGTTGAATATTGATGAGAGGGGAGAGAGAGAAGATGGTGATGGATGGATGAGAGAGAAAATGTGAGATAAGTGATGTGAAATATAATTTTAAATAAATGATTGAAATTTCTCTGGAACGTAAAAACAAGAATGAAAAAGAGAATATTTAAGTTAAAAATAGTGTAAAATGTGTATTTCCATTTTCGGATGAAAATGAAAATGGAAAAAGTATAATGAAAACACAAACAAACAAAGCCTAAGATTTTTCCAAATTTTTACATTCGCCCCCGACCTCTGAATCCCCCGACCTCTGAATCATGGCTCTGCCCCATAGTAGTGCATTTTGTTTGAAGTACGAAATATCATCCTGGCTTATTACGTACTAATCCAATAAGCATATATGGGTAAAATACAACACAAAATTTTCAATTTCAAGTGTTGATATACATTTCCCCCTTTATTCTTTCTATACTACATTTAAAAGAACATTTCTATCAAACTGAGAAATTCTATCTTACACAACCTCAATCCAAGTTAGTACTTTAATTATTGCTTCAAATATCATCTTGGAGACAACCTAAAAACTCTACTATACCAAATCGAATGAAGTATCATATGAAAAATGTCATACTTCACAGGATAACGTGTTTTTTGATTTTCGTGTGAGAACAATGGAAAAAAATAGGTGTGTTTGCTTGTGTTTTTGAAAATGGTTGAAATTTATGAGTGCGATGTGTGAAATGATTGAAAAATAATGATTAGATGAATAATATTGGATTTGATGTTGAATATTGATGAGAGGGGAGAGAGAGAGAAGATGGTGATGGGTGGATGAGAGAGAAAATGTGAGATAAGTGATGTGAAATATAATTTTAAATAAATGATTGAAATTTCTCTGGAACGTAAAAACAAGAATGAAAAGGAGAATATTTTAAGTTAAAAATAGTGTAAAATGTGTATTTCCATTTTCGGATTAAAATGAAAATGGAAAAAGTATAATGAAAACACAAACAAACAAAGCCTAAGATTTTCCCAAATTTTTACATTCGCCCCCCGACCTCTGAATCCTGGCTCCGTCCTAGTAGTGCATTTTGTTTGAAGTACAAATTATCATCCTCGCTTATTACGTACTAATCCAATAAGCATATATGGGTAAAATACAACACAAAATTTTCAATTTCAAGTGTTGATATACATTTCCCCCTTTATTCTTTCTATACTACATTTAAAAGAACATTTCTATCAAACTGAGAAATTCTATCTTACACAACCTCAATCCAAGTTAGTACTTTAATTATTGCTTCAAATATCATCTTGGAGACAACCTAAAAACTCTACTATACCAAATCGAATGAAGTATCATATGAAAAATGTCATACTTCACAGGTGTACTATGCCAAAGAAAATGCTGCCTCACCTGCTTTACCCTATGCTGCATCACAAGATACCTCTTCTCCGGTATCGATAACAAAATATCCTTCAAATTCGGAATATCCTTCTCGGGAACGAAAACGGAAAAAGAATCCCACTTCAAAATCTCAAAAAACGGAGGGACGAAATTGTCAGACACGATAACGGGAACACATCCATAGATGAGTGCTTCCACCACCCTCGGGCTATTAACTTCGTAACCCTTAGCACATATGCAGTATTTACTGTTTTTCATGTGCCAAATGTAGCTCGACTTTCCCATACGCCCGACAATTTTCATCTCAGGATCTTTGTTTTCCCAATACTTTAACAAGATGGGGCGGACATAACCGTGCATTTTGCCAGCAAAGAAGGCTAGGGTTTTTCGTCCGGAAGGAGGGCTGCCTCCGATTTCTTTGGAGGGATTAGGTGAATGCACGGACGTTTCCGGAAGCGAAACGTCCTTGCCGAATTGGAACCCTTCTTTTACGTCGGAATTGCATAAAGCCCTTATGCAATTCGCCATGATTCGCCTCGTCTCTATTGGAGCCTGAAAATATAGAAATTATATTTTTGTAAGATGTAAATATCTCTTGTATAATGTCAAGATCTAGGAACACACAATAGGGACCTGCACGGAAGACTCCAGCACAATTGGGTTTCGCTGACAACTATTTCACGTTTGTAACCTTTTTGCTAAAATGTTATTGGTAAAGAAATCCATTGTAGCATATCCACAAGAGATGTGGGATAAAATTCATCTGTTAATTATAGGAGTGTGGCAAATCTAGTCTTGTAAATTGTGATATTTGCAACTTAAAAAGACACGAAATATCCAATTTTCAATGATTAAGATCAAATTATCCGAAAATTGAAACATGCATTAGCCAGAAATTTGCATGTATTGGCACACGGCCTTTTCTAGTTGGGAATTTTTGAATTATCATGTTGGGACCAAGAATGCCACTTATCATGAATTCTACATGACTTGTACATGCCACTTTCCTTCCACTTTTTTATTTACGGCGTAATTTGTTTTTAAATTGCGAAAAATTTATAATTAGTATATCCTTAAATCAACACGCAGGACAAAATGCAATTCTCCCGCAAACAACAGGACATACTTTATCGAGTTCTTCCGTAGAATAACGTCAATTATTGGCTCATCTCTAAGTTTAGTGTATGTCTCCCGACATTCTGAGTATGTAAATGCTCGTGCATAGCCAAATAATGTAATTAAAACAATACACGACTTTGAGAATACAAGAGAGCCTGAAAACATACCCAATCATGGCAAGCAACCACAAAATGATCCGACCCGTCGGTCCTATTCCAGAAAGAGTATCTCGTCTTGATCATGTCGAGGTAGTTTTTCAAATATTCGTTTATGTCACGAAACGTGTGGGAATCTTTCACATATACATAGTCTACCAATAGTTGAGAGCTGAACGGTAAGTAAAATAAGTGTGCTTCGTTGGGATTGCTGGTAACATATCGGTTACTTGCTTTCATCAGTTTCATAAACCAACCCTCGGAAGCATATATTCCTTTGAGCCTCGGCTGATGAAATACGGGTTTTTTACCGTTCCTATAGATGTAAACTTTCAGTCTCTGTTCCATCATTTCATAGCTCCTGCATTTAAATTCAAACAAACAAACATACAAAAGTTTAATCTGAAGTAATGTGAGAAAAGCAAATCATAAATATAGCTCTTTTCTTCATCATAAATAAGTTGCTGATCGGACGATACCACTCTAGCTTACCGTACAAACGACGAAAGATTTCGATAAACAGGGGCATATAAGCCAGGATGACCCCTGATGATATCAGCATTTTCAATTCGGAATCTTGCATCCATGAGTTCTTGATCAGCGGGTGAAGGCCATAGAGGAATCTGTCACACACACACAAATACAAAAAATGGTATTCATGATACAAAGAGAAAACAGATTATGATATGCAACGAAAACTTAATAAATTTTTTGTCTCCAGTCAGAATTATACTTTAAAACACATGTATCATGCATCTATTTGCGTTACAGAAAATGTTAAACCTTGTATCACAAAAAAATATAAGATATGGCTCAGAAAAATCATTCACAATTTCTTCTACCAACTCAAATCCAGGACATACCTTTGAAAAGGACGAGATACGACTACGAAGCAACATATCGTTCATCTCAGATATCGATACAAAAGATTTCACTGGACTCTGGGGCATTTCCTTTGTCGGCGGAGGAAGACTATTTGTCACAGAGGAATGCTCATTGGACGGAGCACGATCATTCTTCATCGTGTTTGAGTTTCTACTATCCCGAGAGGTTTCATTTTTATTTATAGTATTCGGCGGACTAGACGCTACCATCGGGACCCCAAGAGCTATGCCTATATCAACATGAGAAATAGACTGAGACGGTGAAACCATGGGTGCTAACAGAACGTCCAAACTCGTCGGGCTTGGAGCAATTCTTGAAATTTCTCCTGAAAACATTAAACTAGTTTCTTCTCTAGAACCAACCGATGGACTAATATCGCGAGCAACATTTACTGGTGGATACGCCAAGCTCATCGGGCTTGGACTAATATCAACGCCATTTTCCGCGGAAACTCTGAACTGTATATCACTCGCCATTTCCGGTGCTATGCTAATGCTTCTTTCTATAGTCTCTTCTTCCGCAGTATGGTTCATCTTCGAGGCGTTTTCTGGCATAAGATCTTCCCCAGGAATATTTCGGTCTACTGGTTTTGGTGATGAACTATTTTTGAAGTCTGATTGGCTTCCCAAAAACTCTCTATCACCATTGGCATCCGAGAACCTCAAGTAAGACTTGCCATAGGATAGTAGAGATAGAAAGTTATCTCTATATGGTAGCTCAAAATACTGAATCATCACAACTGAGACAAGTACTAGTCCAATTAGCCATAGGACTTTACGGGTTTCCACATTGCATTTACGGTGAAAATCGTAACCCATAACTCGAATCACGAAACAATTAGGTTATTTTAATCTGAGATGACCTCTATCATTCCTGTGAAATTCCAAAATTCAGATAAATGTGCATTAGATTATCGATCCTGAACAATTCTTAGGAGCTCATTGATTGTAATTGTTTATGTAACTCAACTTAGTCCTATGACCTACTAAGAATAATTCATGAAATAATCACAAGATTGTATTTGTTCCCGTGACTCGAAGTCTTGCCACCTTCTAAGAAATAATTCATGATATAATCGCAACCATTCGTAAGTGGATCCCACATGAATGTCGTTATGGATGGTTGCAATTGTTCTGCACTCCTGAAAGCTCATTACAACTACCTTATATCCTAAAAGTAACAGAAATATCCTCATGATGCCACAAGAAAGTACACACACACACACACACACATATATATATATATATATATATATGCCTTTTGCGCCGTAAAGTATATCAATTCAGTTGCAAAAGGCCCAATTTTAGGCATATTCTGACTGAAGCTTGAACTTTTTATGTTTTGATTATGAAATCAAGCTGGTCCTGACGCCTTTAGTAATTAACAATATTGCTCAATTTTAGCCGGAAAATTGAACAAATTAATAAACCAAGTCAACAGAAATTCTTTAATACTGGATTAAAGTAAAGGGGTTAAAAAATGCAGTATCAATAAGGGAGCCACCAAAATGACAAAGAAAAATAAATTAATTAAAAATTTCTCAAGAGAATCAAGAAAAAATTTCAAAGAAAAAAGTTTCTCAATAGAATCAAGAAAAGATTTCAAAGATTTAAAAATAAAGAAAAAACACAATAAATTCTTAATTATAACAAAAAGAAAAGTATAAAGTAAATAATTACCTGGATGATAATAGAAGTATATAACTGATTCTCCACCAAATTTCACTATCTAAAATCCCAAATGAAAAAAAGAAGAAAAATATTAATATCTTATATATACATGTACATATACATATATATATATATGTATATATATTATATGAGTTCCAGCATGCCATGCATTGGCTGCCGCTGGTAGAACCTTTTTTTTGGTGGCTTACAGGTGTGAAGATTTTGTGCTCATTCCTTACAGGTTTAAGGTTCTGGTTGGCTGTATTTTGGCACTCCTTCGACTGTAAATAATTTACATACATACAAATAAATAAATAAATAAATTAGAATTTTATTAATTCTCAAAATCATGGTATAATTATAATCTACCATAAATCAAGACAGGTAAGCAGCCATTGGTAATCCCACATATTTGGCTTAAACGCCACTCTATTGGTTTATTTATTGAATTTTCCCGTTTATTAGCACTTTGTAATTATTAAGGGATGAATATAATAAAATAATTTCACCTTTGGTCGAAAGTCCAGACGAGTATCCATTTAAATTCTCGAGAGCTCCCGAGATTCTGAGATGCAAAACGAGAGATGGTACGTGATATTCATCGTAAATGAACAATTACAATTCCATAAATTGAGAAATTTTACGAGTCATTCACCAAAAAAAGATCTCCTAATTAATTTCCATATTTATTACTAGTAAAGTAGTATTCAACAATACACATTGTAATCAGAACTTTTTTTCTCCCATAAATACTTTTCTTTCCTTTTAATTTTGAGGAAATAATATTAAATACTCTTTTTACAGCCTTTTTCCTTGTAAACTAAGCTTTGACTTGGGTACAAATGAATCATATGCAGATTAAGAAGACTTTCCTTAAGAGGAGAATCTCTTCTGTGATTGGATGCACAATTTTTACAATTGAATTTCCAAGAATTTTGACTATCTTTGTTAATTATTTAAAATATAAATTGCATAAATGGCCAATTATTTAAACTATTTTCAATGTGATTAGTGTGAAAGGCAGAACAATTTCATAAATGTTAATTATAGCACTCAATTGTTTTTTTTTTCTTTTTAATTCTGGTGGGGAGGGGAAGACCCTAACTACTAGCCCGACAAACCCGGGGCACTAGTCATTGTTCGGGGCCACGTAGTGCCCAGTCTATCTAGTTCTAACAGCACTTTGGTCTCTTCATTTGGGTTGAGGATAACTCCAAAGTCGTGTTTAACTCCAAATTTGGCTTGGTAATCAGCCGTGCGATTCGCCTCCCTAAAGATATGTTGGGTATTTGCATGCCACGCTCTGCCAAGCATGTCCTTTATATGTCGGATTAACTCGAAGTATCTGTGACTACGGTACCCTTCGTTCTAACCAGTGGGAATATTCAAATTATTTGGTAAAATCTGTAAAATGGATCCGTCAAACATTTTTAATTAATATCTATAAAGTTTGGATATTTCGAAAAATCTCCACATATGGTGTCGGACACGTGTTAGACACGACATACCTCCAACACGTGTCCGACACGAAATTCGTGTCCTTAAATAAATTAAAAAAACTAAAATTCCGACACCTTGTCGGACACGCTCAGAGGGCATGTCTAAAACGCATGAGGACATGGTAGGACTTTTGTGAGAGACTGAGAAGTGTGGGGTTAAATTGTAAAATAAAAAATTAAAATTCCTAATGTAAATAATTCATAGCAGTAGAGAATACGCTCATGCATTATTTATATGATACTTGATACTGTTTCACTTATTTACGATGGAGATTCGAACTATGAAGCATTTGTTTTTGTTTATGTCATGTATTGGATTGAAAAAAATATTTATTTTATATTTAGTTTATGATTATGTTTTTATTTTGCATTTGTTATTAGCTTATTATATATTTCTTTTTATTCCAAAGAGAGGGGTGTTACCCTAACGATCTTGCCCGACAACCCCGGGATCATAGTCGTGTATCGAAACCAAACTTGCCTCGTCGTTTGCTAAAAGAACTCCAATTTCTAAGCTCGGGAGTGATTCTCGTCAACTCGTTGGCTTATTGTTGATAAGAAATTCAATTCTTTCAGACATGCAGAGTTTTGCAAGTGCACTGCAAATTCTATAAAGAACAATCATTCTCGCATTTTATTTTTGTAACAAATTATATTAAAATTGGAATAAAAAATCTAATTTACATCTTATTATTTTAATAAATAAATAAAATAAACACGCACATATATATGTTGGACAACGGTATCGGAGTTGTGTCGTATCCTTAAGTTTTTAAGAATTATTATGTCACGTATCCGTGTCGTGTTCGTATCTATGTATCATAAATTAATATCCAAAAGTCCACGAGCAAGTCTTTCAACTAAGCAACTTTTTATTTGGAGAACACAATTAAGATTTAATTATTCTTTACCAGAGTATCCGTAATGTCAACAGTAAGGGTTAAATGAGTATTCGTGAGTTCCCCAAAATGGGTAATGGAGCAGGTTATGAATATTTAAAATTTTGATTCATCTATTAATTCTAATTCATCCTGGTTTGGGGTAGATAGCAAGTTTAGTACAACCCGCCTATAATATGCCCCGTAACCCGCCCCGCCAAATATTGTTTATATCTTTTAGTATATTTCTTCCATCATAACTTAATATTTTAATTTAGGAATTAGTAACCAAAGTCCAAATCATTCAGTAGAAACCATTCTTCTTTTCTTCCAAATGACGTATTAGTATGGGTGTTAAATTTGGACTTATTGATGTGATTTGATTATTGTTTGTTCAAAATTTCATCACATTTGTCTATGTTGTTGGTTTATTAATTAGTTTTTGAATTATATGATCAGTCTTAACATGTTATTACATGTGTGAAATTTTAGCATGTTGTTTGAGTAGATTATAGCCGTCAATTGAGTACATCGGGTTGAGCTAGGCATCACTAAGTTCGGATTTGGGTTGGTTGGGGCGGATCATCATGTGAATTACTGAATCTTCATGACTCAAGCAGGTTTAAAGGGTTGAACCTGACTCCACCAGGTACTTGGCGGGACGGGGCGGGAAGCATGACGAGCGGGTTTCGGGTTCCAATAAAGTTAAATGGGATGGGTATCCGCCCTATTGCTATTCCTACTTTGGATAAAAAAATCGGTAAAATGTGTTCTTTCGATATATTTCTTTTTTATGTTTAATAATTGATAATTTTATAGGAAAAATTACCAATAGCCTAAAATAGATTTTTATATTCAAACAATTTGTAAAAGAATTTTTTTAATCCAAAGTACCCGTGTTTTTTATTTATAATATCTCTCTATAGAAATTGAATTGCGGCAATTCCACCTTCCAACTTATTAGATTAAGAAAAAACTCCTCTCTCTAAACCCTATCCTTCTTTTTCTTCTATATATATTCCTCGGTCGGCGATGACTTGGTGAAGCAGTCATCTTCTTCACCACTGTTACCACCACCATCGTCGGCGGGTTGGGTTGGAGCACCCTTCTTCAACTTGTACATCACATCTTCAAATCTGATGAGACGACTATGGATCTAACGAGACAGAGACAGATCTGACGAGATGAAGACGGGTAATGCATAAGTTTTTATATAGCGTTTTAGATTTTTTACTTAGTATTTTACTTTCTCTCTCGTATGAGAGTTTGTTTTCTCTCTCGAATGAGAGTTTGTTTTCTCTCTCGAATGAGAGTTTTATCTCTCCTTGAATAGGAGTTGCACAAAAATTTTCTTATATTCGGTTGTGAGTTCTTAAGATTTGTTATGTTCAAGAACTTGATAGTTAGTGTTTCAGATGTTCTTACTACATCGTTTGAGTCAATATGAATTGTATTGTTCCAAACGTTGTAAACTTTCGATTGAATGATATATAAGACCGATTTTTCTTCAAAAAAAAAATTGCGGCAATTCAACTTGCGACAGAAAGTTAACAGATAGATCTACATTGTTTACGAAGACATTAAGATCTGAATTAGCATCTAAAGAGGCTAAAATCATATCACCAAATGCACTATGTGAAAATTTATTCACACTTGTTTAGGGCTTAATTGGTTGGCATATTCATCTCGGAGAATTTTTTTCACAACAAAAGTGAGAAAAATTATTTTTAGAGATAAAAAATGTGGTGTTAAAAGTGTGTTTGGGTGAGTTTTTTTAAGAGAAAAATATGTAATGATTATGGTTGATGTGATATGTTTTTTGTTGTGAAAAATTTGTTTTAGATATAATATTTCATATACGAATTTTAGTCAAATTCATCAATGTAGACATAAAAAAATCGGCAAAATGGATCTTATTTTGCATCTTGTGTTATTTTGCATTAGAATATGTGATTAATTTTTCATTCGGAGTTGCGAAAAGCCGGATAAAGCCTTTTTAATCGATGAGAAACTGTCAAATCATGAATAGTCTAAAGCTACTCTTTCTTGGAAATTTTTTTAAAAAGTAGACATAATTTTTTTTTAAAAAAATTTAGTAACACACCAGCCAAAAGGGACATTTACACCTTTTGACAACTTTTGAGATTGTTAGAATTTGTAAGAAATGTGTGGTGGTAATTTACCAAACGTCGGGGGTTTATTATAATTAATCAATAGATATTTTTCTTTTTTTGGAAAAGACATTGCATTAATAAAAAGGTGTTATAGAAAAAGTGCACAAGTTATTACCTTGCCACCAACAACTAGTCTACAAAGACTAGAAACGAAAAAATCTATGCGATCCTATCTATTCTATAATAAAAGTGTGGATATTGGAAGATGTTTCTTCCAATTGTGAATTGACAATTCTACCCCTATTAATTCAATTAATTAGTATAAATATGTATCAATTTTATAGTAAATAATCAATATTAGTATTTTGTTAATTAATAACTTTTCGATTCCAACATATCAATATTGTAAACTTCCAATTGATTGCATTAAAGAATTATTTCTTGAGCCATAAATAAAAACTCTCCAATTTCTTATTACATTTATAGATGCCATGAAGTGTAAAAGCCCAATTGATTGTAATAAAGAATTATCTCTCTCTAATACCATGCTTGAACGACATGGAGTGTGGTTATGACATATGTGATATGCCTTCTCCATCTTTGCATTCTTGCAGCAGCATTCGTGCCATGCGAAGGATGCCGAATAGAATATTTACCACAACATCAATTTCCTCATCCTAATTAAAAAACCTAAGTCTCATACTAACTTTTCAACTTCTCATTAATATATATCTATTTTATATAGAAAAAGAATTATGTATCCCCTATAGTATTGATTAGCTATTAGCAACTTTTCATCTCCTCATCCTTATTAATACACTGAAATGTAATCCTAACTTTTCAAGTTCACTTCATCTTTTTTAACACACTGAATAAGTGATCGAATGTGGAAGTGCTCAATTCCTTACATATTAACACACTCATTAAAGCCAAACTTTTGACATTCCAATGTAAATTAAAGTGTCTAATTTATATATAATAAATTGACTATGATGTTTCTATCTTAACAATGAGTTCGCCTGAAAGAAAGAGATTCCGAATTCCCGATGGATGGTATGGAGTTCTTTGGATTAGGGGAAAATAGTATCAACATTTTGTTCGAAATGATGTATTATTCAATAATATTTTGTTGTTATAGGGAAGTTTAAACTCAAACCATGTATCCTTTATCTATGAATGAGAGTGCGTTTATTGATTCAATCAATGTGAGTCAAGATTTTGTAATAGAAATTTGTGAAAAAGCAAATTCGAGCAAGTTTAATATATGCTTTTTGATTGGTTAAATGAACGCATATTGTAGTATATGGAGCAGGTATTGCAGGTTTGGGAAATGCTGCTGATGGTTTGGTTTTATAGCATCCATGATTAAGATAACTTCGACCATGGATTTCTTATCATATTTTAGTCCAATTATGAGAAATTGATGATCTATTATCTCTATAAGTAATATTCTATGTATAATCCTCCGGTCATCATATTCATAATGTATCATTGTTGTGTATTGTTTTGGACAATAGATATGCATTTTCTATATGAGAGAAACTTGATAACCATGCTTACAAATTTGTTTTGGGAACTTTGAGCATTAACTTCAAGTAAAAGGGAATCTTAATATCTCGTGTTGCTCCATCTGTTGCTTATAATAAGATTTGTCTGGTAGATTGTTAATTATTTTCCCTGGACTTTATAAGTAATCATTGTTATATTTTCCCTTAGACTTTAAAAGTAATCATTATTGTTACTCTCTCCATCC
Organism: Buddleja alternifolia; assembly: GCA_019426215.1. Lineage (NCBI taxonomy): Eukaryota > Viridiplantae > Streptophyta > Magnoliopsida > Lamiales > Scrophulariaceae > Buddleja > Buddleja alternifolia. Next base: position 2,012,079 of record CM033394.1, read on the forward strand.
AATAAAGTACTTCTATATTTATATTTTTCATTTACCCGTAACATTTGTCATACAAATTTAAGAATTTAATCATCTAACTCCCTCTTATACCCTTTTGCTTATTGTTATAACTATTTTATGTTAGATGTATTTCTTTCAATTGTAAAATACTATTTAGCCCTTATATAATATGTAAAACAATAGACCTCCTCAATCATACATTCATCTAAAGTCCTGTTTTATCATATAAAAATGATCCCCACGTGCGGATGCACGTGCATTTTACTAGTTAATCAAATGAACAAGTTCCACCGGTAATTACTCAAAGTTTTGAGCCCTATATCCCTTGCAATGTACCAAACAATAAGCCAACTACAATACCCTTTTATCGAGCTTCAGTCGATGGTTCTCTAACCAGTTGGTTTGGAGACATCAGGTGTCGAACATCCCCCTTTGACTTTCACTCGAGTAAAGTAGGGCTCAGAACGATACAAAGGTCATTATGCTCTAAACTTGAATTTACCATTGAAAACATGGTCATCTAATCCAATAGTTATACACGCATCCAATAAGTGAAACAAACCAAATATTACAAACACTATACTACCAAGCAATCCTCCATAACCTTACCATACCAGCCGCGGCTATAGATTCTTTTACCTCAAGAGACACAAGTCCATTTTTAACTATACGTAAAGACTTATGGGCTACTATAGCTGGAGATTCAGAATTTTCAAGAAACAACCGAGCGTTCCTTTCTTTCCAGATTAAATAAACAATTGTAGCAAGAAGCATACAATATGCCACATTTATCCAATGACGTCCGCGCCTTTTAGCCGAAGCACGAGTAATTCCATATTTCCACGTGTTATTAGGCCAAGCAAATTTAACCTGTTGCTTAAGAACATAAAGACAATTTTGTGAATAAGAACAATTAAAAAATAGATGGTTATGAGATTCCTCCAAGTCAGATTCACAAAGAAGACAACATGTTTCATTAGATCCTAACCATGACTTGTCCCGAGTAGATAGACGTTCTCTAATAGCATGTCATAAAATAATGATGCGCGTCAAAAATGTCTAAGGACATTACTGTAATTAAACGCGCTACCGGCTCGGATCCGGGGGGCCGCCCGTGGGCGACACACTAGTCAAGCCCAAAAAAGGGCTAGCGACCCACTAAGAATAATCAGACTATCTTATTAGTCTAAAAGCCAATAAAAAGGTTAATTATTAAGCCTGATGTGCTAATGATAGAATTAGGCCCACAGCCCGTAGCTCACTACCAGCTCCCTATAAATACTTTAGAGGAGTTGGGAAAGACTCATTATCTACTATCTCCAAAAAAATCCACTGGCAAGAACTGAGAGTACTAAACCAATACAGAACTACGAATTGACTTGATTCCACATACATCGGGTACGTAGGTAGCTCGCTACATTTGAGTGCAATTTATACATTAACCAACCCCCAACCTAGTTTGTTATGCGTTGGATCGGTTCCACTACCCCACGTGGTCATCACCTGACATTCAACGACTGACGATTTTTACTATCATCAAATAAAGTTGTGTTTAGGGATCTTACCTGGACCACGGAGCAATTGAGACCAGCCTTTCTTATATTGATTACATAGATATTTTTAATGTTTTGTCCTTACTTAATATTGATCAGAGATGCCTTGTCTCTTCATTTTCATCTCAAAAATCACGTTCTCGCATGAGAGAGAGAGAGAGAGAGAGAGAGAGAGAGAGAGAGATGACAAGTGGTAGCTATGCACTTCAATTGAGTTGTGTGCCTCCAATCTCTTACAAATCTGATCGTCGTCCAAAAGCAGCCTCACCCTCATCACTTGTCAAGGTATTTACATTTTTAAATTTATTCCTAGCTCACAGTGTGGCAAAAACGTTTAAATGGTCTCTCGTAACTTTTGGTTGGTCATATTTTGATGTAATCCACGCTCTTATATATAATCAAACTTGGTCGAGAATGTTAAGTGTGATGTGGGATTTTGCAGATTAAATCTAGTTCTATTGACAATTCGAGATATACTAGAGTACTTGAGTTTTATTTCCATCGTGTGCTTTTTTCTATTTTAATAGTAGTTGTTAATTGATTGTATAATAATTGTTAGATAGTTGGCTATAATTTGTCACAATTTGATATTCATAACATGTACCATGTAATCAATTCATTAAAAAAAAATTCATAAGATTCTTGTACTCAAAGGCGGAGCCACGGACGGGTAGAGGTAGCCCTCCTTATTTTTGAAAAATTATTTGTTTAGCCTATAAATCTTTGATTTTTAAATTCCTGGCTCCCCTTCCCAAAAAATAAATAAATAAATAAATAAAAATTAGGAAAAATTACACTAACACTCACTACTATAATAGGTAATTACACAAACTACCCCTCTTATAATTGAAATTACAAATATCTAACCCACTATAATTGAAAATTACATTTACCCCTGAGACCAGCTTTTTGATGACATCATCATGTGAATTTTCAAAAATGCCCCTGTCCAAATGTCATTTTGAAAAAATTACAAACCCCCTCTTATTTTTGAAATTACACAAACCCCCCTGTTATAATGCACTTCTTACAATCACCTCCTATGTATTAAAAATTCTTATAATTTAACCCATGAAAACCTTCCAAGTAGCCCCCTATAGGAGGGTGTTGATAATTTCAAATGCAAGAGGGGAATTTTGGTAATTACACATTATAAGAGGGGTACGGCCGTAACAAAAATATTATTCCAACTTTTTTATTTTTTTTAATAATTTAAGTGAAGGGCAAAAATGTCATTTATTATTGTTTGACCAGTGACCGAGGGTTTTCAGGGGGTAAATATAATTTTCAGTTATAGTGGGTTAGGTATTTGTAATTTTAATTATAAGAGGGGTAGTTTGTGTAATTGCCTATTATAACAGTGGGTGTAGATGTAATTTTCCCTAAAAATTATCAAGTTTGCCCTTCATTTTTTCGTACCTTAAATATAAAATCTTAGTTTCGTCCCTGCTCGTACTAATGTATTAATCCTTATATTCTTGGATTTGATAACAGCCTCTGTTGAGAGAGTTGCCACGAATTCCTACTCTTTTAAGTGACGTTCCAAAAATTATTAAGAAGACTTCGGTGAAATTATTAGATGCATTCGTTGACCATGCCTTCCAGTTCGTTGACCAGCCATATCTCCCTTCTCAGGTAATAATATTTGAATGTCCATACTACTCTATTTGTTTCAAATTATATTGCTTTTATTTATTAATAAATATTATATTGGGAGGGGTGTAAGGTGAGTCGAGCCGACTCATGAGCATGGTGAGCCGGCTCGACTGGAGCTCAGCTCGAGCTCGAGTCAAGTTTTTCGAGCTTGAGCTTTTTCGTGAGTCGAGGTCGAACTCACTTATAGTTGTTCATATGCTCATGAGCCGGTTCGTGAGCTTTTATTATTATTTTTTATTAATTTTTAATATATGACTAAAAATACTCGAATTTCATAAAAATAATACTTACAATATTATATACAACATAGTTTAATAATACTTAAGTTTGTTTTTTTCTATTTTGTTTAAATCTTGCAAAACAACAACAACAATTATAAGATTATATATTTTAGTTGATATGATATACTTTTCTATAGAATAATTTAATGAAATAAGTTTTTCACGACACCCTCCTCTATTTTCTAAATATTTATTGAATATAAAATATTTACTTATTATTTATCTTAATAATACTTATTGTTACTATACATTATTAAAGTATTGCTATAAGCAAAAAAGCAGAATTTATTTTATTTTCTAAAAAAAAGAGAAAAAATAATTAAATTACTTTTTACTTCGAGCTCGAGCTCGGCTCGTCTACTTCGAGCTCGAACTCGAGCCCTAGAAAATGAGGCTCGTCGAATTTGAGCTCGAACTCGAGCTCAAAAAAGTATAATCGAGCTCGAGCCTGAAAATTTCATTAGGCTCGACTCGTTTACAGCCCTAAGTTGGGAATGTGATCTCAAACTTAAAGTTCAATTTCTTATACTATTTTTTTCTTTCAAACTACAATCGTACATTTTTTGTCTCTCACATGTATAACGTGCTATTTTAGCTCCAAACCAAGAAAACTGTCAAATTAGATAGTCAAGTGACCGGCACATGCCATTTTCCGGCCACTTTTTTTTTGCTGCCAAAGGAGTTTGTCTTTAAATAAAAAAGTGGAAATGAGAGTCTTTAAATTGTCAATGTCACATTTTACACAAAAAATTTTTACCACCCGCCCTTCGTTACATGACTAAATTTGCAAGTTAATTTTCCCGTCAATGTTATATATATACACAAATATCCATCTCGTTATTTTTGACTGTTTTCTTTGCATATATGTATAGAGTAACTTTGCTCCGGTAGATGAGATTGGAGAGGCTGTTCGAGTGACCACTATCGACGGCAGCATCCCTGATGACTTTCCGGAGGGTGTTTACTTAAGAAATGGTAACATATTATTAATAGTATTTTAGATAGATACATCTTGACCTTTTATCTAATAATATAATAACAAAATTGTAATCCACCTCAATTGCGCAACTTCTCATAAATGTGCGACAAATGTATAATCGATTGGTTGTTATTTGGAGAGGGAGGAAAATTTCAATTTTTTTCTCTTTTATCCTCTCCCCGCAACACTACCAGCTGATTATGCATGCGTCCGCACGTCCTTGTATATGAAATTACAACTCAACTATATATATATCTTCTAGTGCAGAGTCGTATTAATAGGGTAGAAAAATAACCAAATTATTTGATACTCAAAATTTGAATTTTATGGCTAACAGTTTGTTTGAGCTAGGTTTGTTAACATAAAAATCAAGCTTGAATAGCTCCTTCTTTGTTGATGGTCTACTCAATTAATAAAAAATAAATACAGTATGTGCAAAAAAAGCAACTTATTCAAGCTTGTTCAACCTCTTGTTGGATCAATCAACTAAGCTCAAACAAAAAATTTGAAACTCATTAATAATTTAAATAAGCTTGAACAATACTTTGTTCGACTCGACTCGAATCGACTTCTTATTACACACACAGATGTTGCGATAGGTACGAGTAGTTAGGATGTAGAGAAAATTGAAGTTTTCTTCTGAACACCCTAACCACCGTGTATACACTTATTGCTGTGTGCTTGCAACAATAAGTTTAATACAATTGCGTAATAGAAGATTTAAATTGGTATATTGCAGAGCCATCAAATCGAATAGTTTTACTACCGAATAATAGCTGGTGCATTTCAGGGGCAAATCCTCCATATGGAGGGTTAAAATCAGCAATATCTATATTTGGAAAATCAAGCCAAATATGGGTAGAAGGACAAGGAATGATTCATGCTTTCTACTTCAATAAGGAGAATAATGGGTGGAGCACTATTTACAATAACAAATATGTTCAGACAGAAACATCTAAATTGGAAAAACAAAGGAATAAGCCAGCATTTCTTCCTGCTGTAGAAGGGAATCCTGCTGCTGTTTTATCAAGTGTCCTTCTAAATTCAGTAAGTAAAATTAATATATATATATATATATATATATATATATATATATTATAGGTTTAATATTATTTTATTTTCCTTAAATACACATAATTGTTTGATGCAAAAAACATTTGATGAAAAGAATTTTAGAATAAATTAAGAATGTAGAACATAAAATAAGAAATAGACCCAAGAATTTACAAGATCCACTCAAACCAAACTACGTCCATGGGCGTGGAAGAGAAAGTTTATTATATCTAAAAGAGGTTAAAAATAATAAAAACTGTCAAAAGTGTGTCTACTTTAATCTCGAAAATAGGGAAAATTCGTGTATGAACCGGGTCTTAGGCCCCATCTGTGAACTTTGTGGTTGTGAATAAAACAACTCACTTGTTTTTTAATCAAAATTATATATTAAGTGATGTGTATTATTCACATCCACAAGGTGCACAAGTGGGGTCCAAGACCCGGTGTATACAAGTGTTTAGTCTCACATTTATCGCCGGTAAAAGGCCCCTTGATTTTGGTTATAAAACATACTAAATCAGAGAAGGAAAAAAGGAGTACGACATAGAAAATAATCTTGGTTGTTTGGTTGTCACTAAAATAAAATATTAGCTACAAGATGTCAAAATATCAAGTGACAATGTCAAAATTACCATTAATTATATATATATATATATATATATATATATTCTGTGACAAGAATTTTTGTTTTGTTACATGAAAGATTTTCAAAAGCTTATTAGGTACAAGAATTATATATATAAATTGTCACAATTAGTGACAAAGAAGCTATTGTCAATCAGTTTGACAATTAGTTACACATGTATAGTGACAAATTAGTTACAACACTTATCAAAAAAGAAAAAAGACAAATTAGTTACAACAATATGCGTTATCAATATGTTTATGCTATTATTAAACATGTTTTACTAATTGTCAATAGTGACAATTTAAAAAACTAATTGTCATTGAAAATTATTATAATGACAAAATAAAGATTATTATCACTCATTATATATCTCTAGTGACAATTTTGGCATCATCACTTTATATTTTGTTAGTAATTTATATTGTGTTAATAATATTATTGTTCGTTGTAATATGTTAGAGAAAATACTATAAAATTATATAATTTGAAAGGAAAAAAAATCATTTTTGTGATTATTTGTTCATATCAAACTCCGACAAATATTTTTCATTATTGAACTTGTATTTTTGCAGCTAAGGTTCGGGACATTTAACGAGAACATGAGCAATACAAATGTATTTGAGCATTCAGGGAAGTACTACTCAATATCTGAGATCGATATGCCTCAAGAAATCGATATACATACTCTTGAAACCCTGGACTATTGGGATACTATTAATCATTATTGGAAACGAAACTTCACAAGTCACCCAAAGGTACGTGGATCATTTTAATTTCACAACTCTGGAAAATTCTTATACTTTTATTTATATATATATATATATACACACACACACACGGACAGAGCATTTAGTGTAAAAAGCAAAGGACAAGTAGCATTAATAAAATCACAAAGAAATTAATACGCTAAATGCAATTGATTAGATTGAGTAATAAATATTTATCATAAAAAATATTTAATTTATTTTATCAAAACTCGGTTATAAAACTGTTTTGGAGGATAACATAATCTAATGATTTTACCCATGAAAAATTGATATTTCCCGCCAAAACCTACCGGAAATGACCAAAGTGAGACGAAAAGGGACGGTAGCATAACAAAAAATACTTTAGGGACCAAAGTGATACAAATTTGATACTTTAGGGACTAAGAACTATTAGTGACATTATCTCATTTTAAATTTTAAAATTTTATAGGGCCAAAAATTTTTTTTTCAAGAGTTGGGTGGGGAGGGGGACAATTGCCCCTACCTGCAGTCCTCTTTATGCACTGATGTAATATGATTTAGACCATTTAGTATATCCAACACCATATATATATATATACACACATAACACATCAGTGCATAGTGTATGTTACTCCAGAGTTGTGAATATATTCTATGTATCCATTTAAGCATATTAATACCTTGATGGTTTTTTTCCCACAAGATAAGGAAATTAATATATATATATATATATATATATATGATAAACTAAAGTGAAGGGTAAGAAGTGGTAAATGACATTTCAATCTTTTCATTGTTTTGTAATAGATTCATCAAACGAAAATGAAAAGAATTTTTAGTTCATTTGATTTTCCAAAATTTCTAATTAATTAAGCTAATTATATGCTAAACTTGGCTGAGACAGAAAGCGCCTAAAACTGGTGAGCTTATTACATTTGGGGCGGATTCCCGGAAACCTCATTTGGTATTGGGTGTCATCTCAGGTAAAATATCTATTACCTTTTTTTTAATGTTTCGATTATATGATACATATCATGAATATCAAATTCAAATAATTTACAACCAACTAGAAACAATTTCAATCAGTTAACAACTATTACGAAAGTAGAGAAAGACCTACACGTTGTTGGTGTGAGTAAAATCCAAGAAACCTCTTGGGGTCTCAGTTTCGCCAATAGAACTAGATTTCATGGCTAAAATATGTAGGAAAAATTACTTAACCACCCCCCCCCCCCCCCCCCACAACCCCCCAAAAAAAAATTAGCATCCAAAAAACCTATAAAAATATTTTTCGTCAATCCAAAAAACTTATTCCACCAACCCCAACATTAGGGCTAATAAATTGATGGACTCAATCGCCCTTAACATTATAAATTAAAAATTAGTCAATATTAGTTTCGTGTAGAAATTTATTTATTTAGAACTTTTATATTAGAAATCTTACTAATTATGATTTTAATCTTAATTTTTCAGATCTTTTAAATCTTTTTAAAAGTTTAAAAAAATACTTTTTAGATAATTAGTACCATATTAAATTAAAAATAAATTACATAAAAATATTTAATATTGAAAAAGAAAATCCACATTATACGATTTATCAATTAAAATTTTTTAAATAAAATAATTTCGATAGAAAAAATTCATTGATCAATTCTTCACTTAATAAATGAATATTAATCCTAACTTTTGGTGTTTTTAAAATGAAAAGCTTAAAGAATAGATTTTTGAGATTGAAAAATATTTTGGTAGGTTCTTTGGATACAAAAATTATTTTAGGGGGGTTTTGGTACTTTTCCCAAATATCTATTACTTCACTACTTATAATAGTGCCTTTATATTCAATATTAATTAACGGAATTCTAATTACTTCTTTTTTTCTGGTTCATTAATTCTCTCAGCGGATGGAAGAAAGCTAATCCATAAAGTTGATCTCAAATTCGATAGGAGTATCATTTGCCATGATATAGGGGTTACCCAGAGGTATTTTAATTGGATATTCCAACAAGAAATTAGAGTTTAATGAATTGAAAAATGGATTTTAATTAGGGCGGTAAATGAGTCGAGCCGAATAAGTTATTGTTCAAGTTTGTTTGAATTATTATTGAGCTAAAAAATGGTGTTTGAATTTGGATTGATTATTAATAGAGCCGGGTTCAAATGAACTTTTATCAAGCCACGAGTCGAACTCGAAAAACTTGATTTTTTTGCACATATTTTATTAATTTTTACTAGTCGAGCCGAGTTCAAACAGAGCTTCAAATTCATCGAACACAAAGTTGTTTAAGTTTGATTTGATATGTTAACAAATTGAGCTGAAACAATCTTTTAACGATGAATCTCGTATCGAATAGTTTGATTCAACTTTTAGCACTAATTTGAATTTCTTTGTATTTGAAACCTATTTCCAGTCACGGAAAGATTGAAAATGGAAATTTTCCTCTTAAATTATGTGTTTGAAAGTATCATTACTAGTCAAAAGAAAATAGGACACCAAATCAACATCCGCCAGTGGTCTTCTTATTTTCTTCTTCTGTGCCGACGATGACTTGGTGAAGCAACCATCTCCAACACCACTATTGTCACCACGATTGTCAACGGGCTGGGTTGGAGCATCCTCCTTCAAGTTGTGTATCCAACTTCAAACCTGACGAGACGGAAATGGATCTAACGAGACAACGATGGATCTGACGACGAGACGAAAATGGACAATACATTAGATTTTATATAGGGATAATTACACTCACACCCCTTCAATGATGGGGTAATTACACAAACCTCCCCTCACTAATTGATAATTACAAACACACCTCTCGGGGGGTTTATTTGTAAGGTTTAGGGGGGGTGCAATTGTAAGAATTGTTATACACACAGGGGGTGCAATTGTAAAAAATCTTTAACATGAGGGGGTGTATTTGTAATTATCAATTAGTGAGGGGAGGTTTGTGTAATTACCCCATCATTGAGGGGGTGTGAGTGTAATTAGCCCTTTTATATAATTTTTTAGTTTAATATTTTGTTTTCTCTCTCGAATGAGGGTTTCATTTCTCTTGCAAAATAGTATGGTCTTTTGCAAAAGAGTTTTCTTGTACTCGTTTTTTATTTGTTAGATTTGTTATCTTGAAAAATCTTAATATTTGGTGTTTTAATTGTTCTTATCACCATTGTTAGAGACATTACTGGAAAACATATTCCGAAATCTTAAAAATCGATTTCATGTAGATATTCCAACTAAATACATATATAGCTTAGGAAATTAATGAGATTATAATTTTGATTTTAATATTTTGATGATTCTTTTACAATTTCAGGTACAATATTATAATGGATTTTCCAATCGTTATAGACCCGACCCGCCTTTTCTTCGGAGGCTCGTAAGTATCCTTTTACATTAATATTACCTTTTTTTGTAAATCCGAAAAATTAAGCTTAATTATTAGCTCAGATTCTTTCGTTAGGTGTAGTTGATGAATTCAACCTAGGTTGTCAACTAATCAAATTGATTCGATCAAGTTATTTTTTAAACGAATATTGTTGAGCTTCAAAATTTATGTTAGAGTTTGTTTTGATTGTTAATTAGACCGAACCAGAATGAACTTTAATCAAGCTGAACAAAATCGAGCTTGAATACCTTAGTTTTTTTTGTACATTTTTTTATTATTCATTTTATTAATCAAGCTGAACTTCAAGTTTATGATTGATCTTGGTTTGACTGTTAATTAAAACGAGTTTGGACGACCTTTATTTTACTGAATACGAGTCGAGCTCGAAAACTTGATCTTTTTGTTCATATTTTATCATTCTTTTTACTAACCAAGTCGAGCTTCAAATTTTATCCAACAAAAAAATAAGTGAATAAACCAGCTCAAATAAGCTTCTACCGATCGATATCTACTCAAATATTGAGTAGTTTAGTTCAAACTCAAATCATATTCATACCTCCTGTCATACTCTTGCATGTGTAGGTTAATAAAATAATTAAAAGATTATTGATATACTAAAAATATGATATAAAGCCCAATAAGGGATAATTTAGGAATTTAGGCCCAATAGAGGCCCAAAAACCGAGTTTACTAGACTAGGTCCACGCGAAGTAACAGTATCAGGTCGGGTCGTTCGTTGACCTGACCCCAAAGATACGAGTTATCCACAGTCCATTGGTGCCACCTGTTGCCAACAACCATTGGTACAAGGTGGATGCTATAAATACTCCCTCAAAATATTTATTAGGGGTTGGAATCTCTAAAATATTATCTCAAGAATGAGCCTCGTAATTCCTTAAGTAACGAGTCTAAAGACTGAGAAGTACGTTCCTATATACTTATAAATTTGGAAACTAGAATCGTTCGCCGACGATCCTGTGTACAATATTTGATATAGAACTACGTTGGCTTGACCCTAATTAGGTACGTATGTAGCTTAATTATTATTGAGTGCAGTCATAAATATTCATTATCATACTCGTAGATTGATTCGGGTCTTTCCAGACTGAGAAATCCTAGTCCCCGGATTTGGGTTAGATCAATTATAATAATTAAAATAGTATATAAGGTAACTATTGAATGTGTAGGTTAATAGAGTATGAAAAAGAAAGATTTGCAAGGATAGGAGTAATGCCTCGAATATTGAGTAGTTTAGTTCAAACTTTCCACCATAATTCAAATCATATTCATACCTTCTGTCATACTCTTGCATGTGTAGGTTAATAAAATAATTAAAAGATTATAATAATTAAAATAATATTTAAGGTAATTATTGAATGTGTAGGTTAATAAAGTATGAAAAAGAAAGATTTGCAAGGATAGGAGTAATGCCTCGTTATGGTGACGCTAGTTCTGTGCATTGGTTTGGAGTGGAGCCATGTTGTGGCTTTCATATCATCAATTGTTATGAGGAAGGTGATGAGGTAAATATTATTAGTTAATTATTTATAATTATTCTTTAATTAATTTGTTAATTCTTCTTCGTCAAATTATTATGTTCCTCTGAGAATTTTTAAATTTTGGAGGGAAATAATTATTATGTATCCATTTGAGATAGAAAATAATGCTAAACTATAGAAAAAAAATATAAACAATATATATATTTTTTTTTCATATATAGTTTAATTTGTTGTATCTATTTTTTTTATTCATTACATAAACGACATTATTAAATAAATGAATCATTATAATCCAAATACTTTAAGCAAGTATGAGAATCAAATACGTACTTTCAGACTAATTGAAGATGGATATTCTCATCGAATTTTAAAAAAAATTGGATGCAATATTACATACATCTGGAGGAGTACCCGATATGTTATGGATATGATGAGTACTTATATTTAAGAAAAAATTACTAGAACCCCCACTATAAAACATATAAGAAGTAATCTTTTTTTGATTTTTATTTTATTTTATTCATTTATTTATATCAAATAAAAATTGAAAAAAAATTAGAAAAATAATTTAGTCAATAGATATAAAATTTCTAAATATATAAATCTCTATACAAAACTACACTTAAATTAGAAGGCTAAGGGCAATAGTCCATAAATTTATTCTTCGAAGTGAAAAATTTTATCATGCATTTTTTGGATATAAAAATTTATTTTAATTTTGACTTCCAAATTTAAAATACAAATTAAAAAATTGAAAGGAATGGAACTTTTATAGTTAATGGAAAGTTACTTTTCGAATCTGAGAGGAATACCCGACATGTTATATGCTTTATAGTTTTTCGGAAAGTTCATATACCAAATTATTATGTGTGTATTTATAAATATAATATTATTATTTGGCAATTGTATTTGTAGAATGTGCATCTTACATGGATGCACAATAACCAGTTTTTCTTCAAAATTAATCAGCAAAAGCCCCCAATTTCTTTCCCAATTTTTCCTCTAAAATTTGAAAAATTCCTAAATAAGATGCAAAATTCCCAATTTTTAGAATTTTCCGACACTAGAGGACACTAAAATTGCCACAAAATTGGAAGATATATGACTTAATTGCAAGTTAAAAGAGAAAGTACATATACCACGGTCGACACCCCTCCTAACATATATACGGGACGAAAATTGCAATTTTGCCTATATATAAACTAATTTTTCTAAATAACTTTAACAACAGGTGGTGGTAATGGCATGTAGAGCTGAGGACTCAGTCATACCAGGACCCGAGTTGGGCGTCAACAAATTCGATTGGTTTTCTAAAGGATTTAAACACATAAGTTCAATCGATGGTCAAAATTATAATGAAAATTCAAAAGAGGGTTTCCTCTTTGCTCGTCCTTTTATGTGGAGACTGAACATGCAAACTGGAATAGTGAAGCAGAATTATCTCATAGGAACTGAATTTTCTATGGATTTTCCTATCATCAATGACAAATTTACAGGCCTCAAAAATAAATTTGCCTTCACACAAGTTGTTGACTCGGATGCTAGTTCTGCTGCAGGTATAATTATTTAATGTTATGCATGGATCGTATTAAGAAAAACATAATATCTTTATGCATATACATATATATATATATATATATAACATTATGTATATAGAAAGAGAGGCGCAATTGTATTTTTGATCTCATAGCTAGGTTGCTGCAACTCTGGTGCCAAGCTTTACGTGCTATGCAAAGTTAGTCCTACAGTCTAAAAATATCGCACATTTGGTTCTCATTGTGATCAATTTTAAACGAAATTGGCCATGTTTATTATATGACGTGTATTATATGACCGTTAGAAATGCTGATTTGCAAAGTTAGTCCTACAGTCTATAGATATTGCACATTTGGTTCTCAATGTCAGGTTTTGAACGAAATTGGACATGAGTGTGTTACATGGCCGTTTAATAATGCTGATTTGCAAGTTAGTCTTACAGTAAAAAAAGTTGCACATTTGGTTCTTACTATCAGTTTTTGAACGAAATTGAGTGTGTCAGTATTACATGGTCGTTAGAAATGCTGATTTGAGGAGAAAAACTTATGTGCAATACACATAACAAATTGACATACCCAAAAATGTTGGCCATTTGCTGGAAATGCTAATGTTAAAATGTTTTACTTAGCTCTTATGCGTTTTTCACATTGAGTTTTTTCCATCAAATCTGTAGAATTAACGATCAACTGACACTCATATGATCAAATATCGTCCAGAAATATCTAACATGGAACCTATGATGCACGGACACTTCAAAAAATCATCCCGTGCAGTGTCGGACACACGCCGTGTCCGTGTCCAGCTATTGAAAGAAAGAAAAAAATACACATGGGCAATCGTGCCTGGACCGTGTCTATGTACTAATTTTTCTAAGAATTAGCGTATCCCGTATCAGTGTCGTGTCAGTATCCGTGTCTCGTGTCCGTGTCCGTGCATCATAGCATGGAACAAATGTTATAAAATTGTGCAGAACCCCTGAAATATTGGAATTAAATATGCTCAATCCCTATCCATATGAGGTCAAAAATACAATTTTGCATATATTTATATATATTTATTAATTTAAGTTTTCTGTTACATAAATATGCAACATATTTTCGTGTCATGTGATATATTGACAGCCATGGCAAAGTATGGTGGTCTGGCCAAACTATGGTTAGAAGGCAAAAATCTAAATTGTTCTGAGGTAAATTTGGCTCTTTTTTCTTTAAAAGCCTTTATGTTTTAATTTCATAATGTTCTTACAATGGAGTATTATTATAATTAATCAACATTTATATATATATATATTATAAATTGATTTTATTGCATATTCCAGGAGGGCAAGAAAGATGAAGAGGAATTCAGAAAGGTTGAGTACCATATGTTTCCAGAAAATACCTTTTGCAGTGGAGCTGCTTTTATTGCAAAAGATGATGCTGTTGAAGAAGATGATGGTTGGCTCATCACCTTTGTGCACAATGAGACCACCAATATATCTCAGGTGATCACTAATTATATATATATATATATATATATTCTTACTAATTATTTGCTTTTTTAGATAATTAAAGTTTTAATCACGAGGATCCTTAATTAAAACATACAATAATCATATCACTTCTAATCATACAAAAAAAATTATAGGAGATATCAGAACTTTAAATCCTAATATAATCATAATTTTTCACGAACTGTTGAAAAATAAAATATTTAGCAACAAAATGTTCAGTAATAATGTTAAAGTTGTCACTACTTATATATATTGAGGGACAATAATTAATTTTTATTTTATCACAAAAATAATTTTCATAAGTTTGATCATGACAAAAACTGTATATTAAGTTATCATTTATGTCAATTAGTGACGAAGAAGTTGATGTTTATCAACATTTCAGTAACAACAAATATGATTGTTATATTTGTGTTGTCATTAATTCTCAATACTGACAACATAAAAAGAATTTGTATCACTAAAAACCTTTATTTTAATGAAACAAAAGTTCATTACTTATGTCTAATGACAATATTGACATTTCACTTCAGATTTTATCACTGACACAATAAAATAAACATACACATAAATTGGCGTGAAGCAATGCAGTGAGGCTAGAATACATTTTAATCTAAATTTAAAATTGAAATTATTATTCTAGCTAGCCTTCTATTTCAAAAAGATTGTATTGTGAAGTTTAGCCAGAAGGGTATTTCTTTTTGGTTTTGGTAATTTCTTATCAGTATTTCTTTTTCTTTTTGGGGGTAATTTCTTATAATAGTATTTGCTTCTAATCCTAATTGCAGGTATACATAGTTGATGCAAAGAACTTTTCAAGTGAGCCAGTTGCCAAAATTACACTTCCATGCAGGGTGCCCTATGGATTTCATGGAGCTTTCATGCCTTTTGGATCAACATAATTAAAATAAAATATTTGCAAATTACCAAAAAAAAAAACTCTGCTAAAGGGGAGTAATGGGATGAAATTGACGACAACTGAAAAGCTAAGGAAGCAAATTGATCCGGGTCTAAAGTATAAATCTAGGCCCTTTTCAAGACTCATTTATCTTCTCAAAACCTGCCAATTTAAGCACGGGATCGAGTCTTATACCAGACTTATCGACATCCCTAATATTGTATGAACAACTATGTAATGGGATATTTTCTTGCAATAATAATAATAATTTCAACTAGCACTTGTATAATTAGTAATATGATATGTGCACGTGTCACCCGTTTATCACTAATTATAATTAAAATAATAATATCTTTAATATAGCAAATTTTATTGTAATAATTTCTTTAAGGTGTATATGATTAATGAGGGAAATCACTTGTATAGACCGGGTCTTGGGCCTCACTCATGCACCCTGTGGATGTGAAAAAGACACATGACTTAATATATATATCAAGTGATGTGTCTTTTTCACATTCTTAAGGTGTATGAGTGGGGCCCAAGACCCAATCTATGCAAGTGTTTTCCATTAATGAGTTTTTTATAAAATTAGGTGAAATGCTAAATCGATGATTATATTAACAGTGAGCGTGTACATATAAATTTACTTTTTCACAAATATCTTGTGTGCATATTATCTAATTAATATGTCATTATTAATTACTATTATTATTTAATATTGTTATAACAATAACTACTAGTGTTATTATTTGTAGTGGAAAATTGCATTTTTGGTCCTGTATATTAGGAGGGTGGCAACTTTGTAATACTTTCTTTTTCAATTTGCAATTAATTAGTCCAGTATCTTTTAATTTTTATGGCAATTTTGGTCCTCTGACGTCGGAAAATTGAAAATTTTGGGGATTTATTTTCGAATTTTTGGAGGGAAAAACTTGGGGTTTTTGCTAATATTATATATATATATATATATGCTAATTTTATATTAACTTATTTTGCATCTTTTATATGCATTATAACATAAAATTAATAAAGTATTTGTAAAAATTACTTTTTCATTCCTCTCATATTCGAAAAATAACTTTTCATTAATTGTAAAATTCTATTCTTCTCAAATTTTCGTTTAATATTTCAAATATTGACCGGAAGCTTTTACTAAATAATTTAAAGTGCTCGGCGTGTCCATAACATGTTGGTTACTCCTCCAAGCGCATATAATGTTGTATCCAATTTCTTTTCTTTTTTAAAATTTTTTTTGAGATATATAATTTGGGATTATATTCAATACATATCCTTCCTCTTATCCATCTCCAATGAGTATCCGAGAGCAACAGGAAGTTGTTTTAGAAAATTTTATTTGAATCTATTAGAAAAAAATGTTATGATGATCATACTTCAAAATAATTTCATTATTTAAAATTCAATTTAAGCAAATTCATAAATAGATAAATAAATAAAAAGAACATGCGATTATGAAGCTAAAAATTAATTAAATATATTCGCTACTATGACATTCAAATGTGTTATTTTTACTATGTGTATTGATGCAGTTCGTTTTTACACCAAGAAAGTCGTGCAAATTTAAGCGCGACTTTATTTATATATATGAATATGAGAAATCTAATTTTAGAAGACAAATAGTTTAGAAAAGAAGTAATGAATTTTGAATAAAAACTAGTAAAAAGAACACTTAAATTTTCCTTTCTTTTATTTTCGTCTTTCTCTTAAAGAAGATGAAGAAATACCAAAAAATGCTCTACTTTTTATCTCAATTGTGAATGTCACTATACGAAGGATTATTTTTCTCCTACTTATAGGCCGAAAATGGCCGATTCCCCCCCCCCCCCCCCTCCTCTTTCTTTGGGAGAATGATTCCACATTAGGGGGGATGTGGAATCATTCTCCCCCTTTTGGGGGATATAAGTTGAGATTGGATTTGATTTGGTTTTTATCCATTTTTATCCCTTCTTCAGCCATCCCTTCTTCAGCTATGCCTTCCACTGTTTCCTCCAGCTTCCTCATGGATTGTCCAGCTATCCCTCTTAGGTGACTATTCGGCAGCCCAATTTCTAGGTCTCCTTTAAGCCTTTTCTTCATGAAGTTCTTCGGAACGTACATTTTCCTTGGGCCTTTCACCTATTTTCGGTCCACGGCTTAGCCATATTATTCAGCCCACCTTCTAGTGAAGCCCAATATAGTCAATATCGTGACATAAGAATTACGAGCATATCATAAGTCCCCCTACTCTTGAGATCTTAAAAGAAGTTCAAGGTCTTGAGAGTATAATTAGTGTGTTGAGAAGACTTGTGAGAAGGCAGTTCCCAATTTCTCCCATTGTATAAAGGGGCTTGCTCTTTTAGATGCCAATTATAAATGTCGTGATGATGCTTTCTTGCATTCTCCCAAGTTTCAGGACATGTTGGTTAGTTCAACCACCCAAAATTATTATCTTGGATTATGTACGTTCATAAAGCAATTTATAGAAGTTCGTCGTCTGCCACCCGCGATAGATGTTTCTTTTCTTCAAGAGAGGGCAGGTTTAGCTGATGCTCCAAAGCCCGGTGAGGAGGTTTCCGTGCACATTTTGGCGATGGCACCAAGGTTGATAAACATGCTGATGTATGTGCTATGAAAGATGCTGATGGACAGGCTGTGGAACCTTGCTAGCAAGGATGTTGTTTTTGAGACGACTTTGAGCAATCCCACAGATGAGAATGTTGATGGGCGCTGTGATATTGAAGATAATCAAGCTGCAATTGAACTTTTAGTTTGAGGCTGCAACTGAGCTTTACTTTGAGGCTGCTGACGAACTTTACTTTGAGGCTGCTCATGAGCTTTATTTTGAGGTTGCTGATGAGCTTTCCACTCAGGAGGCACTCGAGGTTCCTGAAGAGGCAACTTTGACATGGATTAATACTCATAGTGCTAACACTTTCACATTGTGTTTGTCGTTTTTCTTCTTTTGGACTTGGCTTTGATGACACTGTCTTTAGCACTTTGTTTTGGATACTTTCCTCATTGCATTAGTGTTTTGAGAAATACATCCTTTTGTGAGTTGTTGCGTATTAGCAACAAATGCTTATGAGATAGCACTGATAGGCAAGCTGCTGAGCCCGCGATTGATGATGCTGCTTTAGAGGCCATTCTGAGCATTCCCACAGAGGGCGCCACTTGATGCAGTTCGTTTTTACACCAAAAAAGTCGTGCAAACTTAAGCACGACTTTATTTATATGAATATGAGAAATCTAATTTTAGAAGACAAATAGTTTAGAAAAGAAGTAATGAACTTTGAATAAAAACTAGTAAAAAGAACACTTAAATTTCCCTTTCTTTTATTTTCGACTTTCTCTTAAAGAAGATGAAGAAATACCAAAACATGCTCTACTATTTATCTCAATTGTGAATGTCACTTAAAGGATTATTTTTCTTTTGGGGGGGGTGGGGGGGGGGGATATGGAATCATTCTCCCCCTTTTGGGTGATATAAGTTGAGATTGGATATGGAATCATTCTCTCCCTCTTAGGTGACTAATCGGCAACCCAATTTCTAGGTCTCCTTTAAGCCTTTTCTTCATGAACTTCTTCGGAACGTACATTTCCTTGGGCCTTTCACCTATTTTCGTTCCACGGCTTCGCCATATTATTAAGCCCACCTTCTAGTGAAGCCCAATATCGTGACATAAGAATTACGGGCGTATCATGTATATTTATATACACGTATATATATTGTATACGATATTTAATAATGTCAATTTATATTATTTTATGATATTAAAAATGTGATAATTAATGAATAAAGAAAAAATAGATACAACAAGTTAAAGTATAAAAAATAAAAAAATGCAGCCAATTTGCCGCCAAAGTATGACATCAAGTTAAAGTATGACATCAATTTTACCGCCAATTTCCCTACCAGGTGCCAAATTCTCAATTTCCTCCCAAATTTTCTCTCCAAAATCCAAAAAATTCTCAATTTATAGAATTTTCCGTCACCGGGGGACCAAAATTTGCCACAAAATTTAAATATATTGGACTTAATTGCAAGTTGTAAAAGAAATTCTCCCAATTGTCATCCCCCTAATATACAGGACCAAATATTACAATTTCCCTTATTTATATTTTAAATATTAAAACATGCAGAAACATTTCAATATGAATAACTAACAAACAATTATAATCAAATACAATATACTCCCTCGTCCCAAAAAGGATGTCCATTATTTCACTTTTGTCTGTCCCAAAATGATTATCTCTTTCTATAAATATATGTATTTATTGTCTTATCTAACTATATTACCCTTCATTTTAATTGAGAAATTTATCATTAATTCTTTTTTACTATAATATTGCGATCATATTTAAGGACAATAGTTTCATATATGCATAATAGTCAATAGGCATAAATTATATTAAAATCATGGCATGATTTGGTATGTAATATTATTAGTTGTCTTTTGTTTTATGGAAAGAACATTTTAGGAAAACGATGAAATTTTGATAATTCCTAAGAAAAGTCAAACGGGACATCCTTTTTGGGAAGGAGGGGATAGTATTTTTAGTGGGATACATCAAATACCACCAGATTAAACACATCAAGTTGAGTTGGACAAGATAATGTTCAAACTTATTTGATTTTCTATCAAATTTCAAAAATAGCTTTTGAGTTTGATTTGTTAGTTAGTCGAATAAAGCTTGAACAAGCTTTAAACGAGTCAACTCAAGCCAAACTCAACTAAATTTATTTTTTCACACATATTTTATTAATTTTTTTAGCTAATTGAGATGAATTACAAATCTTATCCAACCAAAAAAAAATGTCAAGTTCAATTTGTTATGTTAACGAACCAACTTCCTATGATGCACAGATACAGATATGAGAACACGGATACGATACGACTTGGATATGAAATACGGCAGATTTCAAAATTTTAGTTTACTATATATTGAGGATACGTCTATGTATATGCATGTATAGTACTTAAAAATAAATTTTGTCTCGTTCATTGAATTTCTTTGTCATTTGGTTAACTTTTATGTTTAATTTTTGACAAAAGACCAAAAATATTATCTATTTTCCTATTTTAGCCTAAAAAGTATTTGTATAAAATTTAAAAAAATACTCTGTTTGGTATCCAAAGTGATTCAGTTATTTCAAATTTTCTGGCGGATAAATATCCAAAAAAAATTCTTTTCTTTTTTATTTTCGGACACTTAAAAAATATGCCAAATACGATATCCGAGAGTATCCGTGCCCGATACAGGTACGATACAGCATTTAATCATTTTTAGTATCTGTGCATCATAGCCTACTTCTAACGAACTTTTGGTGATTAATTCCGAATCAAATATCAAGTAATTTGATTTGTTTCTTACCTTTAAATACGATTGCGATACATATAATTCATATTCGAATCCTTGTTTATGCAGTAAACTTTTTTCTCGAAAAATCCCCACGATCCTATGTGACAGTAAGTCTAATACCTCAGGGGAAAAAAAAAAACAAAAACGGACTCGGACTCGCTAGAAGCGTGGGAATTCCATTCAAGCCCCACGAGGAGTCAACTTCCCATTTTTTTTATTGTGAAATAAGCTATAAAGCCTATAATTTGTCACTCGTTCTCAACACTTGTCACCACTCCATAACAAAGAAAATGTCACACTCATGGATATTGCCAACGTAAGAATTAACTTCCTCTAAAACCCCTGCGTTTATTAATATTTTTCATTTCACAATTCCCACTGTGTCTCTCTGTGTGTGTTTTTAAGATTGTAAAATAAAAATCTCACAATTTTTTTTTTCATGTTTATTTGGAAATTCTAACAATAATGGAGAATTGTTGGGAAGAGAAGAAATCTATGGTGGATTTGGAGCCGCTCTTGGATGATAATAGTGATGAAAAGGGTGGATTCAGAACTCTGCCTTTCATAATTGGTAAAAATTAAATTTCAAGTTTTTTTTTTTTTCATATTTCATAGTATTATAATATCACCAAATTCCATAAGCTTTTTTTGTTTATCTATTGTTTATTCATAATTTATTCTTGATTAGAACCCTTTTCTTTTTTCCATTCATCACTAATTTCTCTTGATTCTTATTTTTATTTTATACATAATTAACACTTTATTTATTAATCAATTTATGATTTAGTTTTGCCGATAAATTCTAGCTCTCCTGACGAAACTAATATTAAGAATTAAGTTCTTAGGTTCTACTCTTACTGATTCCTATTTTTCAAGTCTATTTTTTAAGAGTTGTTAGCTGATTGTAACAGATGTCACTTGAACTATAATTTG
Source organism: Buddleja alternifolia (assembly GCA_019426215.1). Taxonomy (NCBI): domain Eukaryota; kingdom Viridiplantae; phylum Streptophyta; class Magnoliopsida; order Lamiales; family Scrophulariaceae; genus Buddleja; species Buddleja alternifolia. The sequence continues at coordinate 2,034,053 of CM033394.1, forward strand.
TAATTTCTTACTATTTAACACTGATGAAATGTATTATGTACCAGCTTCATGAAAAAAGGATTGGGTTTTCTTTTTTCTTTTCTTTTTTAGTTATTTACTCGCAATTTTCCTTTTGCATTTTATATTGTATAATTTTTGCAGGGAATGAGGCATTGGAAAAGATGGCAACTTTTGGGCTTATGCCAAATATGACTATTTATTTGATGAAAGAGTTTCATATGGAAATGTCCACTGCTTCAAATGTACTGTTTTTTTGGTCAGCAGCCACAAATTTCATGCCACTTGTTGGAGCTATTATTGCTGATTCTTATTTGGGCAGGTTTTATACAATTGGATTTGGATCTGTTATCTGCCTCATGGTAAATTTTTTTAATTTATTTTCTCTTTTTGGAAAAAGATACAATAGGTTTGTGCTGTTTAATGGCAGAATTGAAATATTAGTTCCGTAGAATAGGTTTTGTTGTAATTTTCTTCTCATCGTTTACAAAATTAAAAAATTAGTCCCGCAAGATGCATTTTGTTGCAATTTTTGGTCCCATCGTTAAAAAGTTGGACGGAATTTCGCGCGTGTAATCTACACGTCGTTAATTTTATAACTGATCACATGCAAAACACGTGACGAAACCAACGATTTTCATTTGTTATTTAATGGGTGGGACTAAAAATGCCAAAAAAAAAAAATACTAGACAAATTTTGCAAGTTTGCAAATCATGGGACAAGAAATGCAACAGGGTCTATCTATTACAATAGTTACTAACTTATTACAATAATTACTAATTAATACATCATAGTCAATAAAAGAATTATTGAATAATTGCACCATAAATCATATCACAAATATCACATGAAAAGTGTCAATACTTTCGTACAAAATGAGCTGGAAATAAAAATGCGTCTCCGAGAACAGAAACAAAAATAGGCTAAGAAATACACAATTTAGACATGATATTTTGTGGCATTTATTTTGTATTTTTATTGTCTTGTTGACAGAAGTTATGTTGATTTAGGAAGGAAAAAAAATGATGTCCTTTTCAGTCCTATTATTAACTTTTAGCCGTCCCTTTTGTAGTTGGGGATATGTCGAAGTGGTGAAATTCTATGCTGGATCGAGACCAGTTTTGGTCATTGGATCAATAATAAAGGGGGGTTAATTTATTAAATGACCCCCCCCCCCCCTCTATTGGAGCAATGGCCAAAACTGAATGATCTCGGTCCAACATAAAATGGCCCGTCAAATTGCATTGAGGGATAACCATCATTCACTTCTAATTTGATGTGATTTTGTTTTATGTTTTGTTATTGAAAAAACCACCAAGTTTTTCATGGAAGCTGAGTAGCTGACAATGCTTTATATAGGATCATACTTGGCAGGGTTCGTGACCCACGAGTCCTAAAATAAATAAATTGTTTACTTTACTAGAGATGGCAACGAGGCGGGTTTGCAAAAAACACGAAACCTGTCCGACAAAAGTTTTTGTGGATCCGGGACCCGAATCTGGACCTGGCGGGTTAGACATACATGCTTGTTGCAATTATATTTTAAAAAATGGTTTTTTAAACTAAGAACTAATTTAATTAGTCAACTTATATTTAATTTTAATTTTCAATGATTATAGCTTCAAGCATGTTTTTAACTTTTCTATTTTGAAAGTTTAAGTTGTTTAATAATTTTTTTTAATTATATTTTAGTTTGTAAGTGTATTTTGTCAAACTTTTGTATGTGTCTGTATATGCATATTTTTTCATATACATCGCATAAACACGTACACAAATATACTTATAGTGTTACCCAACATCTGTTAGTCTAGTGGTATCCACCTCCCACTTTATGTGAGAGGTCTTGGGTTCGAATCCAGACTGCCACAAGTTGTGACTCTTCCCTCATTTATGGAGCTAGATAGAGTCTTTATGACTCAAGATTATAACTATCAACCCTGGTTTGTCGGGCTAGATATATTGGGTATCTCCCTCCCTCTTGAATTAAATATACTTATAGTGTTAAAAAGAGTGACTCCGGGTCCAAAACACAAAAACCCGAAACCCATCTGAAGACCTACTAATCTCTTCAAAACCCAGGTTCGGTACAGGTCCGAGTCTTACTGGGACCCATTGCCATCTGATGGTTAGATGTCCCGGGAGTGACCAAAAATCACTCTTTGTGCAATAACAATTTCTACTTAATTATTTCAGTTCGTATTGTTATGTGTTTGATATGTTTTTTTATTTTTTTGCTAAAGTTATGAGTTTGATATATGTTATGAGATACCAGATTGGCTTACCTAAATTATCAAGACTATAAGACATGACGAATGAAGAATACTCATTTTGTGTGAATTTATTAAGAAACTTATTGAATTCATCATCAATTTGAAGGGAATGATTCTCCTATGGTCAACAACAATAATTCCACAAGCGAGACCTCCTCCGTGCGATCTATCGAGTACCACTTGCAGCTCTCCCACGATATTCCAGTTTGTATATCTATGTGCCTCATTAGGACTGATTTCGATCGGGGCCGGGGGAATTAGGTCAAGTTCCTTAGCATTCGGGGTGAATCAATTGGAAAAAGGAGGTTATAATAAAAAATGTGGGGTGAAGGAGAGCTATTTTAGCTGGTACTACGCTTCGTATACGTTATCTGTCCTTATCGCTTTAACCTGTGTTGTTTATATTCAAGACACGATGGGGTGGGCCGTCGGTTATGCAGTCCCCGCCGTGCTAATGTCGATAGGTGTTGTTTCGTTCTTTTTGGCTTCCCGTTTCTATGTCAAATTGAGGAGTAGAACAAATTTAGTTACGGGGTTTGTTCAAGTGGTTGTAGCGTCTTATAGAAATCGACATCTGAAATTCTCAGACGGCACAAATTATGTGTGGCATTCCAAGAACACTTCCGCTCTTGTTTTTCCCAGCGAAAAGTTCAGGTACCCACCCCCACCCCATCCTACACCACCTCTTTATATATACATATATGTGTGTGTGTGTGTATTTTTAGTATTTGGCTGCTTCGATTCGATTAGAATAACTTCAATTGTCTAATTAATTTTTCAAGCGTATTGATTGCTCTATGGTATTTCAAACTTGAGGTCTATTGATTTTTCAGAAGCCATGTGTAAATAATAAATAGGGTAAAAATAATCCCAAAACTTATGTCGCACCGAGCACTTTGCTCTCTATCCAAAAAAAACTTGCACTTTGCCTCCAACCTTTGATTTTTGTTGCAGAACACTCCTTATTGGCGAAATGTGATAATTTTTTGTTGCACTTCCTCTTTCACATTTTAATAACCCGACTCTTTTCGTTTCAGGTTCCTAAACAACGCATGCATCATAAGAGATTCCGAGAAAGACTTAACCCCCGATGGGAGAGCTAAAGATCCGTGGAGTCTTTGCACCATGGATCAAGTCGAGGAACTCAAATCCCTACTCGGGGTCATCCCGATATGGTCCACGGGCATGATCATGTCCATAAACATGAGTCAAAACTCTTTCCCGGTACTCCAAGCCGTGTCAATGGATAGACGTATTACTTCAAGTTTTGTGATACCAGCAGCCTCGTTTAGCACGTTTGCTGTTATAGCTGTTATACTATGGGCTTTGCTCTACGACCGTGTATTTCTTCCTTTGGCATCGAGATCCATGGGCCGTCCCGTTCGTTTAAGTACTCGGACAAGAATGGGACTCGGAATATTTCTCTCCTTCTTAGCCATGATCGTGTCGGCTATGGTAGAGACTACCCGTCGGGCTCTTGCAATCAATGAAGGGTACTTGGACCACCCGTTAGCCGGTGTGCACATGTCGGCAATGTGGTTGGTCCCACAAAATTGCCTTATGGGCTTTGCTGAGGCCTCAAACGCGATTGCTCAAAATGAGTTCTATTTTTCGGAGTTCCCGAGAAGTATGTCGAGTATCGCCGCGACGTTGAATGGGATTGGAGTGTGTATGGCAAATTTATTGGCAAGTTTGATAATGAATAGTGTTGATAGTATATCAAAAGCTAGGGGGGATGAAAGCTGGATTTCTAGCAATATCAATAAGGGTCATTATGATTACTATAACTTGGTTCTTGCTGGACTTAGTTTGTGTAATATGGTGTATTTTTTCGTTTGTAGTAGTGCTTATGGGCCTTTGAGAGAAGAGAGAGATACGGAAGAACAAGAGGATTATTAGTTAATTAATTAGTAAAATTTTTTTGTGTTCATATTGAGTTATTATCTCATGGAGAAGTTTGTTGTTTCTAATTTCTATTGTAGAAAAAATATGATCAACGGCGTGCTTGATTCTTTGAAGGTTCGAAACTTTCAAATCTAGGGTTATTTCCATTATATGAAGTATGTGGTTTACATGAGCTGGTTCCGAATAATGGGTGCCAGATGAATCTCGAAACTTCCCAAATACGAATCATAAATATCATTCATGGGATCCTGCCCCGGCTCACATGGACAAGGGTTGTGAACCGTAGATGATAAATAATAAGATAAAGACATCAAACTTTTCAAATTATTGGCTTTTTTACACTTTTGTAGATATTTTTTTTTTTCACTTTACAGAATTAACATTTTTTATATTTAGGCATAGTCCGATGTAATATTCCGCCGAGATTCCCTCATGTGCCTTGCATGTGCACTTTAATGGGTTAAAATGTAATTTAACATGGACGGATATTTTTGTTATTTTCCATTTAAATCTCTTTTCTCTCTCTTCTTCAAATTTTTAACACACAAACACACACACACACACACTCACTCACTCACACAAACACACACACACATATTATTATTATATATAAACACACGCAAACACACATATTTTGGTCACATTTTCTCTCATCTCAAATGTTCTTTATATTCCTTTTATTTCTATCTCCCCTCATTACTGTCTCTTTATATATTTTCTGTCATATTTCATGTATTGGATCTTTATTCAAATAATTAAATATTAAATTTATCCCACTTTATACAATTTAGATCCTTGAAATATTAAACATGACAAAATGGTCTCTGAACTATCAAATGTAACAAAATAATCCCCCCGACTTGATGGCCGTTTGACTTGCTGTGACATGTTACTAACGTCGTATGGGCTTTGACCATTACAATGTGGTCATTGAAAAAGTTTGACAACTTTGCCCTCACTTGCTTTCAATAAAATGAATTTTTTGTGTACTTATAATTTTGCTCGTTCTAAAATCCCCTTGAAATAAACTTTATACCCTAAAAAAATCCATGATAATATTTTTCAATACAAAAAACTCATTTCACCATTTTTTTTCCTCCAAAAAATCTAATATTTAAGGTTAATAGATTTATGAATTTAACTGTCTGTAGCCTTCTAGAGCAAAATTTTATCAATTGTTGTTCTATCTAGAAATTAGTTTATGTAGAAATTTTATATCGAATTATAAGCATAGAAAAAATCCATTTTGTTGAAAGCAAGTAAGAGCAAAATTGGGTAAATTTTATTAATTGCCACGTTGCAATAGTCAAATCCAGTGCAACGCCAGCAAAGTATTAAATTTCGGTAGCGGTGTCGATATCGGGTTAGTAAATTTACGGAAATTTGAATGGAAATTTCGGTGATATTCAAAATTTCCGTTTCAATTTTAAAGAAATCATGGAAATTTATAAAAATATTTGGAATTTTATAATGAAACTTCGTGTAACTTTAAATATCATAATTATGCATTTTTTACGTTAATAATATTCCATGTATAGTATATGCATAATGAATCTTGTTGAATAGAATGACTAAAATCTGCTATGAAAAATATGAAATAATAGTAGTAAAATAATAATCAAATATCATAAGAACTTCATTAAAATAAAGTGTATCACAATTTTAGTAAAAATCATTATTTAAAACCAAATCAAGCTTTTAATAGGATTTTTATGAGATTTTATTTAAATAATTTTTGTGTTCAGACACGAATTTTTATTTAACTTATTGCGTAATATCATTTTCAGATTCGTATTCAAACTTATTGTTTATTGGTTTACATAATTGATCATTCATTATATTTTCTTTTAATATGAATGACTATTTGACGCTAATTTTTAACTATAAAATATTTAAAATAATAAAAAAATATATTATTTTAAATTTTGGAAAATTTCGGGTTTCGATAAAAATTTTGGTAAATTTCAGGTTTCAGTCAAAATTTCGATGGATATTTAGCAGATATTATTTTAAATTTTGGGAAATTTCGAGTTTCGACAAAAAATTCGGAAAATTTCGGGTTTCGGTCGAAATTTCAAAAGATATTCTGCAAAATTGGATCGAAAGTTCGATTTCACTTCGGACACCCGGCAACCCAAGATTTAAGTCGAAATTTCAATGTTTCGGGCGAAATTTAAGACCATGAACGCCAGCAACATATCACGACAAGCCAAACGTCCGTCAAGTCGAGGGACCATTTTGTTACGTTAGATAATTCATGGATCGTTTTGTCACGTTTAATAGTTCAGGAACTTAAATGGTACAAAGTGAATAGTTCAGGGGTACAAAGTGTATTTTGCCCTTAATTTTACTCGTGACATGATTTGATTCATTGTGTAAGCATAATACAAACATCAAAAGCATTGCTTGCATAAAGTTTAAAATAACCGTCGTTTACCTGGATAATACTTGGTGGCTCCCTAAAAGCACCCCCATTGGGGGGTGCTTGGAGGGTGCTTGGGGAAGCATGCGCCTCTCCTTCCAATGGGGGGTGGGGTGCTTGGTGACATAGCAAAAATGAAGGAAGTTGGGGTTCCTCTGCAAGAACCCCAAAGGAACCCGTGACATGGCAATTATTTTTGGAAAATAAAGGTTTTTATTTAATTATATAATTGATTATTCAAAAATAAGTATAAGTTGGGTATTTTCAGAGAGGTTCTTTTAATGGGAAAAGAGACTCTTGGAAAGGGTTCTATGCTGATGTGGCAAGTGCAGAAAGTTGCTTTTGATGGGAAGAAGGGTGCTTGAAAGGGGAGGTTCTTGGAGTGCTGATGTGGCACTCCAAGAACCCCTTTTGGGGTTCCACCATTGTGGATGCTCTAAGGAACGGATCTTTCATCCGACAATGGTGTCACATCATTGTGGGATTGACAAGTGTCCATTAAAAAAAACAGTCAATAATAATTCAAATTAAATGGGCACTTGTCAATCGCACAATGATGTGACACTATTGTGGCACACCATTGTGGGATAGAAGATTCGCTCCCGGCTCCCGGAAGTCCAACTCCTTGGAAATATCCACCACACACACAGTGTTAAAACATGTGTGGGATCTACCAAAAATATTCATATATTTTATTATTTTAATACTTTATGTAGGGAATATTTCCCAAGAGTTGGACATCCAGAGCCACCAAATATCACTCCCTTTACCAGATCATATGGAGCGCGTGAAAATTGATGATCTCATACAAATTGTGCAGGTTAACCCCTAAGAAAACTATCACCAATTCTGAAATTAAACCCTTGGTAGAAAATATGAGATCATCCTTCACATGTTCCATATGATCGGATAAATGATGGATATTATTTCAAACTTTGTGCAAGCAATGCTTTTGATGTTTGTATTATGCTTACACAATGAATCAAATTATGCAAAAGACAAATATGGGGCGATTTTAGATTCAAATTTAGATATGGAAGTTAACATCAATGAGTTAATTATGTTTATGTTCTCAACATATCTAATCAATATTAACTTAAATATTGTGGAGTATAATTAGGAAATGACAAATTTCATTAATGCGAGGTGTTAATGAAAGGACAAAAACTGAAGGGATGAAAAGACTTTTTCCAACAAAACAAATGTCTTGTGAATTTCTAGACGTTTCTTGGTTTATATTTTCAAACAAAACAATACACATGACAAAAAAATAGGAGAAAAGTCATTAAAAGATTTAAACTGCAATTTATATATAGAAAGAATAACAGCTTTAAATATGTTAGGATTACATATACATTGGGGGTTTCAATGGAAAGAGAATGCAATTAAGGATTGCCAACAAACATTTACGGTCTCAATGAGTTTTCTTAAGCAAAGTTTAGGAACTGGTTACAGAGATAATAGTGTTATTAAATACTAATTAACCAAAGAAAGCTTTTTTCAAAATTAAAAATAAATCAAAATTCTGAGAATTCATAATTTTGGTCAAAATTAAATAATTTGAGTCAGACAACCCCTTCAAATATATAATAATATAAATTGGGTAAAAAGCACATAGATTTTCTATTACAAGATAATGTTGCATCTCATGTTGCATATTATATCTGTCCAACAAGTAAGGGTGTTCGTGGTGCGGTTTCGGTTTTTTTTTACTAATTTGAAACCGAATTGCCAAGTGCGGTTTTTTGGTAGAAAAATCTCAAATTGCCACTTTGAAAAATAAAACCAAGGGTGCGGTTTGGAGCGGTTTTGGGCGGTTCGGTGCGGTTTGGTGCGGTTTACGTTTTTTATCTAACTAAAAATAAATATTTCAGGATATTTGCATAAAAGTGTCATTTTTTACACATTACCTAACTAAACCTAATAATAATATTTCACAAAGATAAAATTTATGCTTAACAAAAATTATTTATCCAAAAACTACATAACATAATCAAAACTTCGCAAAAACTTGAAATATTGAACTAAGTCGTCCTACTAAACAGTCCATTCATAATAATGAAATAGCCTACAAGACTTAAACGAAAACAATACGAAAGTTGGTCTACAAGGCTAAAATAAAATAAGAGAAATACACATTTTTCGGTACTTTTAACTTACAAAACAACCTATTAATAGTTAATATTTAATATTTATAATATAATAATAAATATATATAAAAAAATGAAAAAGCTCGCTAGCCTTTTGAAAGCCTTAGAAGTCACAGACTCGAATCTTTTAGAATGAAACTTGTTTTCTTGTTCTAATATTAATCATTTTTAGTTTCATGATTAAGAATTTAAGATGAATATGAATTCAGTTTTTTAATATAATTTAATTTTTACCGATAATTTTTATTTTGAATTAATATAAAATTTTAATTTTATCTATTGTCTCCAATTGAAGATGAAATTTAACTTTATATTTTCGTCTCTAAACTCACCTCAAATTTATAAGGTTGAGACGAGATATGTGTTATACGTGCATTATAAGTTATCGAGAAATTATCTCTATCAAATTATAATTCAATTAGAACATATCATCTATAACACAATATTCAAAAATCAATTAAATAACATTTTGAAGTACCTATTTTAATTTGTCTAAAGTTCAAAAAGATATTATATTTGTAGTATATAAATTTGTATATCTAAGATTTTATTTATTTCCTCAAGTCCATGCTTCAACAAAATATGGACACGCATCTTGGGTGAACACTTCAATAATTTTTATATACTTTTTATTGGTCCATATTAGATAGAAACTCATTCTATTTAATTATTTATTTAATCTATCATGCATTTAGAGTTTAGGGTTTAGAGTTCATGGTTTCGGGGTTAGAGCTTAGGGTTTAGGGGTTAAGGCTTAAGGTATCAATCTATAGAGGTGTTCATCAGTTCGGTTCATGTTATTTGGATATATCTAATCTAGTATCACTTTAATCCATGTAAAATAATGAATAAATGTTTAGAAAATAAAAATAAATATGTATATAAATATACATATGTATAAATATAAATAAATATATATATATATATAAAATAATGGCGGTTTTGCGGTTCGGTTTGGTGCGGTTTTGGTCCAAAACCATCACCAAACCAACTTTGCGGTGCGGTTTTCATTAAAAATCGAAACCACGGTTTGCGTAACGATTTGACGAAAACGGTTTGGTGCGGTTCGGTGCGGGCGATTTCAGAAAATTGTTACCCAGCCCTACCAACAAGTGTATATAATTCATATTAAATTTATATTCGAAATTTTTTATATACACATGTCATTCCTATGCGTGGTGTAATAGAAGATTGCAACAGTGTTTGCAATAGAAGATCCGAACTAGGTAAAAAAACATTTTTCCCCCAATGTATGTCAAGAACTTTGCCCACCTAAAATTTTTGGCACACAACTCCCCTACTATGTAAAATGTGATAGTTCAGATCATTTGACCGTTCCTGGTGGAATCTTTTGAAATATTCCTTCCGAATTTTCTAAAAGGTGTATTTTGCACCCTATTATATGACATTTGTGCACCCGACTTCCCATTCATTACATATTATATGCACTTTGCACCTTGATTCAGACGGAATATTCCGAAAGATTCCATTGGCGACAATCAAATGAACTGAAGTATCATTATTTACATAAGTTGGGAAGTTGAGTGTCAAAAACTTTAGATTGGGGTAAAGTGTTCTCATCAACATATATATGTTAGGGGAAAATGTCATGACCCAAACCTCATTTTTAATTAAATCATACATTAGTATAAATACATGCATTTTGGTAGAATAATGATTTTTGTAGATAAGTTATATAATTATGTATAGGTAAGATATTTTTTTTCATAAGAGCTTAGGTGTCATCTTGGAAGTGGTACACATCTACTGTAAAAATTTTAGAGTGAACAAAAATGTCTAGGTTAACTAAATAACCTCAAAACCGAAGCAGCTCTCAATTCAACCGAACAGACTGGCAGTTCTGTTCAACGATTTTTAGAAAATTCCACAAACCTCCTATCCTTACCAAATTTTGATACATAGTTCATAACATGGATATATACATACTCAAAAATTTTGGGGTACTTTACCTTAGTGGATGTCTAAGAAAGTTTTGTGTAAGGGTGTTACAGAAAATGCTCATTTCCTCCTTAGTAATTTAATAGGTTTACCAAATTTGATCATTTATGGTGATTTGAAGTTTAATTGCTCCTACTTAGGGCTGGCTCACTACATTCAACCAAATAATCAAGTCGTGATTTTAATGGCAATCATAAAATGTTTAGGTTGTCGATCTTTCATTTCATAAAGAAAAATAGTACGTACTATCCCCTACTTTATTGGTTATTGTAGTACAAGTAATAATATCTTTTATTAGCAAGAACTTATTGTAATTAAAACATTAACTCGTATAATAACTAAATTTTTTTATGTAAAATTATGATATACCAAAATATGGTATTTAGGCCCATAAGCACTAATACAAGTGTCTAGGGCCCAATATTGGCCCAAAACACATTATAGGACTAAAGATCCTCGCTAAGTAATAGTAACGGGTCGGATAGTTCCTTGACCCGACCCCACAGTCCAAGTCATCTACCGTTCAATGATTGCCGCTTGTCGTTATCTTACAAATGTCCACCAACCATCCCTACAGGGTGTATGTGCTATAAATACTCTCTCACTTCATTTACTGAGGGTTGAAATCTCAAGAATATTCTCTCTAGTATTAGCCTCGTACGTTCATAGTAACGAGTCTATAGACTTAGAAGTACGTTCTTTTACATATAAATTTGGAAGTTAGAATTGTGTTATCAAGTCGTAAGTACGACCCTGGCTTCATATCAATCTAAAAAACTACGTTGACTTGATCTTAATTAGGTACGTAGGTAGCTCAATCATCACCAAGTGCAATCTAAAATCATCATCACCCTACTCGCAATACGGTTCGAGTCCTTCCAGACTGGTTAGGTTCGAGTCCCCTCGAATTTGAGTTAGATCAGTTGGCGCCATCTGTGAAAAACTACTTTGAAGTTGCTGAAACTTGTTATTAGGAATTGAGGCTGGAAATCTGAAGACTCGTCTAATGCAGATTGAAGAGACAGTTGTGAATCAAGTTGTCGGTGATCCGCATGTGGAAGGAGGAACAAGTGCAGTTTTAACAATAACGAAGGAGGAGTTGGATAAGAGGATGAAGGAGTATGCGAATGAAGAGACGAAGAGGTACCTGGCTCGTAACCCTGCAACGCCCAATTTGCACGTTCGGATCCCTGCAAGATGGAGGTTATTTCGTGGAGAGGGAGACCGGGGTGGAGAACAGCAAGGAGAGTCGTTGGAAGATGACGAGGTCGTAAGTGTCAATCGAGGGCTTAGTGAAGAGAGAGGTAAAGCTCGTATGTTCGATTCGCCACTTAAGGAGCAACATGCACTGCACTACGAGGAAGGTGGATACCCGAGAGCGGATCGTACTACAAATTTGGAGCCAGTGATGCGTCCAGCACAACCGAAGTAGACCTCCAAGCTAATGGCCTATAACTCTCCTTTTGTGGCGGAAATTATGAAAAAAGTCCCTAATAGCCTCTTCAGAATGCCAAACTTTATCAAATTTGATGGGACAGGCGACCCGAGACCCCATATTACATCTTACGAGCTATTAATGTCTTTGCAGGGACAAACGGATGCAATCAATGCCAGAATCTTTATCAATACCCTCATGAGTCGGGCGTAGGACTAGTTTATAAGTCTTGCACCCGGCACCATAGGGTCGTATGCATAGTTGAAACAAAATTCAAAAATCTCTTTGCTAGTAATAAAAAGACGAAAAAATCTATCTCTGTGATAATGGGGCTGAAGCAAATCTGAACCAAGTCGTTGCGTGAATTTATAATCGCTTCAATCAATAAGCCATGGACCTTGCTAAGCTAAATAACGAGTTAATGTTAAGCTTCTTGATGAGAGGCTTAAAGAGAGGCAATTTTAATGACGCACTCTCTCATCGTCCTCCACGATCCCATGAGAAATTGATGGATTTAGCGGAAGAGGACATCAATGAAGAAGAAATGAATGAGTTAAAAGACTCGGAGAACTTAAGTATCATGAACGATCCAAGAGATCGAAAAGAAAAATTTGAAACTGATCGATACGAGGGTGCGGGATCACGAAGAGATCGTGATCGACCCCGAAGAACAAAATATGAGAACTATACATCCCTAAACTCGACTCGCACCAGAATTCTGGTAGTGGCTCAAAGGGCGAATCAGGTCCAAAGACCCAAACCGTTAAAAAGCGGTCCAAAGAAGAATATGCACAAATATTGTGAGTTCCACAAAGATCATGAACATGACACGGAAGAATGCTTTCAATTGAAAGACGAGATTGAGTGACTAATCAATTTGGGTATATTGAACAACTTTATCAATCGCACTCTGGCGGAAATAAGAGCCCCCGAAGCCAACCCTAAAACAGAGGTAAGACGGTCATGCAGTCGATCCCGTGAACGATCCCACGAATACCCAAATGAAAGGGATCATCGGACTCGTAATGACGAGTGGCCCAGAAATAAATTTCACAGAAATAATAATTATCGTCGTGATTACGAACTCCCTAGAGCCAATGAACAAAACAATGAATATCGTCGTAATGACACCCCTCTTAATTACGAGCGACGAGAAAAAGTGCAAGAAGAACCTAAAGGTGGCAATCACCGTGAACTTCACATGATAGCGGGGGGACCTACTGATGGGGACTCATCGAATGCAAGGAAGCGGCATGCAAGAGAGGTTCGTTCAAGTCATTACCGAGGTAAACCGACACGGGTACTCTCACTAACACGAGGGACGACTTCAAGGGACGAAGCTATCAACTTTGATAACAATGACTAAGATGGAATGACTAGCCCTCACAATGATCCCTTGGTAATTTCGATGGATGTAGCCAACTTTGTAGTACACAAAGTTTTAGTGGATACAGGGAGCTCAACGGATATTATATTTTGGGAAATTTTGAAGAAGATGGAGTTTGGTAGCACACAACTACAATCCGTAAGCACTCATTTGGTTGGTTTTACAGGGTCGCAAATTGTGCCTAAAGGATCGATTGATCTGGATGTATCCTTGGGAGCCGGGTCCACATTAAAGACGAGTCAGATTATCTTCTTGGCTGTGGATGTTCTCTTCACGTATAATATGATAGTGAGATGACCAATGTTGAATTTATTTGGAGCCATAATAGTCTCCACTCCGTACCTGAAGATGAAGTTCAAAACACATAACGGGATCCGTGAAGTGCGAGGAAATCAACTGGAGGCTTGTCAGTGCTACACAACCTCATTAAAAGTTAATTCATCGAAGAAGAGGAAGCATGAGGCCAACAGAGTTGAAGTTTAAGATGAAGAGGCGAAGAACCTGATAAAAAGTATAGATAAAAAATAGTAACCCCGAAAAAATGACTCAAATAGGAGGAGAAATGGATCCAGAGATGGAGATGAAGCTGGTGAATTCTTTGAGGGAGAACTTGGACATGTTTGCATGGAAAGCTGCTGATTTTGAAAGAATCGACCCTTCTGTCATCTTCCACAATTTGAATGTCAACCCGGAGGCAAAACCCGTTAGGCAGAAATGAAGGAACTTCGGCCCGGATAGGGATATGATCATTGAAGAAGAAGTTAAAAAACTTCTAGATGTAAAGTATGCGGACGAGATCCAATTTACGGATTAGCTCGCTAATGTAGTTCTTGTACCCAAAATGGGGGAAGAGAATGGAGAATGTATACTGATTTCACTGATTTGAATAAAGTTTATCCTCGTAACCCTTGTCCCTTGCCTCATATAGATTTACTCGTAGAATCTACTGTAGGTAGCACACTAGTAAGCATGATGGATGCCTATTAAGGCTTTAATCAAATAATGATGGCAGAAAAAGATGAACATAAGATTGCGTTTGTTACAGCACGAGGAATCTACTGTTATATTGTAATGTCTTTTAGATTGAGAAATTCGGGAGCAACATACCAAAGGCTCGTTAATATGACGTTTGAAGAGGAGATTGGAAGGACCATGGAGGTCTGCGTGGATGATATGCTCATAAAAATCCAAAATGAAAAAGATCATTTAGATCACTTGAGAAGGTCGTTCGCAGTTATGAAATAATATGGGATGAAGTTGAATCCTCAAAATGTACGTTTGGCGTACGAGTAGGAAAATTCTTAGGGTACACAGTAACTCAACGAAGAATTGAGGCCAATCCTGAAAAAATCGAGGCAATCTTAGGTATGCAGTCCCCAACGAGCTCAAAAGATGTACAGAAATTAATAGAGAGAATTGCAAGCTTGAATCATTTCAACTCACGATCGGCGAATAAAGGTCTGCACTTCTTCAAAATTTTGAGGAATGTAAAACACTTTGAATGGACAGAAGAATGTGAAAAGGCTTTTCAAGAATTGAAAGCATACCTATCGTCTCCACCACTGTTGACCAAACCAGTATTGGGAGAACCGTTGATCCTATAATTGGTTGTTTCCTTAGTAGCACTCAATTTTGTACTCGTTCATGAGGTCGTGGGGACCATCGTCTGGTTTACTATGTCAGTAAGTTAATGCAAGGAGCCGAGTTGAATTACTTGTAAATTGAAAAATGGGCATTTGCCATTTGCATTAATGAATGCATCCAGAAAACTCAGACCATGCTTTCAATCTCACTATGTGATCGTACTAACGAATCAACCGTTGAAACAAGTATTGGCAAAGACAGATGCTTCGGGCCGAATCGTAAAATAGACAATTGAATTGGGAGAGTTCAGCATCGAGTACAGGAGTCATACCTCGACAAAGGCCCAGGTAATGGCAGACTTCCTAGTGGAAACGACGACCAACCCGGATGTTGTGGCCTCGGTATCATCTTCAGATACGACTCCATGGTCCCTACATGTCAATGAAGAGACGAGGAGGTATTGGTATTTGGTCACTCTTTAGAAGAGAATGATCTAGAATTTGCGGTCAAGTTGAACTTTGACGTGACGAACAATGAGGCAGAATACGAAGCGTTAATTCCGAGATTGAGGATGGCATAGACTCTAGAAATAAAAATGTGAAGGTATTTACCGATTCACAATTGGTGTCAAGACATGTCTCAAGAGCGTATATGGTGAAATACCTACAAATAACGAAACAACTGATTGCAGAATTTGATAAGATAGAGTTATGCTAAATATCAAGAGATGAAAATCAAAGAGCAGATGCACTATAAAGTTTGCAAATCAAATTGTGAGATCACCGAGTCGTACGGTATCACTACTCGTATCGGAACACTCTGAATTGGAACCTTCAACTGTGATTATGCCTCTTGAGGAAGAGATGAGTTGAAGCGACTCATTATAGAGTATCTTTTGAATGGAACTATGCCAGATGATAGACTCGATGCTCGTAGACTAACGGGAAAAACAGCTCGTTTTACCATTTTGAACTACGAGCTATACAAAAGATCAAATGCTGGACTTTGCTTCGTTGTTTAGCCCCAATTGAAGCTGACTATGTCTTGAGAGAAATACACGAAGGGAGTTGTGGAAATCACTCCGCAGGACGATCAATGGCACAAAAAATCACAATACAAGGGTAGTTCTAGCCGACTCTCGTTAAGGACTCGCATGAATTTGTCAAACGATGCAAACAATGTCAATTACACTCTAATGAAATCAACCAACTGGGAAAACCCATTGAAGTAATTAAAATCGCATACCCATTTGATCAGTGGGGCATTGATATACTAGGTCCATTTTCTCCAGCCCAAGGTCAAAAGAATTTTATAATTGTGGCAGTGGAACACTTTACAAAGTGAATCGAGGCTGAAAAGTTGTGGCTCGTATCACGGAGAAAGTTGTTATTGGCTTCATTTGGAAGAACATTATTTGCAGGTTAATAAACCTAGAAAGACTGAATACAAATTACATTAATAATTATAATACTGCTTGGGAAGAACATTATTTTCAGATTTGGTATTCACAATGGGACTCAGTTTAATGGAAAATCCATCACATCCTGGTGCAACAAGTTGAAGTTCCAACAGAATTTCACTTCAGTAGGACATCCCCAAGCGAATAGATTAACTGAGGTTGTGAATCGTATACTGTTGCAACATTTGAAGACTCTACGTGATGGTATGAGCTCAGCGTGGGAAGAAGAGTTTCCAGGGGTTCTCTGGGCGTATCGGACAACCCCAAGATCATCTACAGAAAAGACCCTGTTTTGTCTCATATATGGGTTCAAGGCAGTAATTATAGCAGATATAGGAGTAATGACACATATAGTATCGAACTACGAGTCAGAGGATAATCAGCAGTATCATGAATTTGAGCTTGATGTGATAGATGAAACGAGAGAACGAGCCTATGCAAGTATACTGAGACTAAAGAGTGCCATTGCAAGAGTATACAACAGGCGTGTGAAACTAAGATACTTTCAAGTTGGAGATTTAGTGTTGAAGCGAGTGGAAGTTTCAAAACACGTGAAGAAATTAGAGGCTAATTGGGATGGCCCTTATAAGGTCACGAAGATAGCAAAGGGAATGACGTACAGACTATAAGATTTGCAAGGAAAAGATCTACCTCGTCCATGGCATATTAACAATCTAAGAAAATTTTATGCATAGCTTGTAAAAACGAGGTCAATGTTGTGCCAATTATGGATCTGTAAATCTACTTTGATCTTAGTTATATACAAGATTTAACTCGTAAAAATGAGGCTAATATGTTTGTTCTGAATTTGTTTATATGCACAAGACTTTAATCGTGAAAATGAGGCCAATGTCTATTTTTAATTCGTTCATACATGAGAATTACTTATAAACAAGCCTAAACTCGGTGAATTCAAATGAAATTAAAACAAAGCAACTAAAATAGTTTAAAAAACAACGAAAAACTAAAATAATTCGTTCAACAATCACAAACGGCTCAAAAGATGGACAACTTAAACTAGAAATAAATTAAGGCTCGTCTACAACATTATCCTCGGCCCCTTGATTTGATGATTGTGCAGCGTGTGCGGGAGGAACACGCCAAGAAGCCAGTGGAGCGAACTCTAGAAACTCGATAGGGACAAAGTCTGGATCCTCAATGGAAAACGAGTCTTGAATTAGCTTGAGTTCGTCGCACTCTTCTAGGCAGTGAATGTCGAAACCTTGCCTGAATGCCTCGAGACGAAAGCCATATTCGATACATTTGTAAAACTCATCATTCTCATCTTTTACCTTAGAGAGAAGGAGGCAAACAAATATGATGGAGGACATGAAATCACGAGTTCCACCAAAACGACTGTTGGCCAGCTTGTTAGCATACTCCTGAGAGGAAAGAAACTCACTCTTTCAGGCAGATTTGCCCACCTCGTATGTATCAACCTTTTCATTTTTTAGTTGCTCAATACGAGCCAAGCTATCCATGGAGTCAGCCTTCAATCAAGCATTTTCTTCCTCTAAAGATTTCATGCTTTATGATGGCTCTCCCTCTCTGCTGTCAGCATACGACTTTATGCGAGCAAAATAGCCTTCACAGTAGCAAAGGCTTCTCTCTCAAATGCCGTGTCAGCTATGTACTTCGCTAGCTTCGACCTTTCCACTCGGAGATCCTCCTTCAAGCCCGCACAACTAAGGGCAAAGTCGTGCATACAAGCGGAAGCCTACACAAGTCATTTCATAGAATGGCAAGTATTAAATGAATCTATACTTGAAAATAAACTAGGCAATTCACAAACTATGCAAGCAGTAAACGAGCCTTACCTTCATTAAATGAAAGACTCCCATTCTCTCCACAGCTGCATAGGACTGTTCAATCAAGATTCCCTTGTCACAAGGAAGTTGCATGTCGCGATACATCTCCAAAGCAACACTCGTACCCTGGGGACCGGCCAAAATAGAGCTCTGAGGATAGATTCTCCAATCTGGCACTATCGGCTCGGCATTTAGATCCTCCTCGCATTGATCAGGTACGCCTAGCTCTTGTAGTCGTTCAGAACTAGGGATTCCAGTTTCTCTACCAGTTGGACAGAAGCTGGATGAGTAACCGAAAGTACACGATCCTCTTCTGAAAGAATCGTCTCCCTTCGATGTTTCTGCCTGCTCGAATCAGTCAATGGGGGTCATTGAATAGTAGGTCCGGCAATGAGTTCGACCCCAGGACCCTTGGGATCTTTGTCATCGGTGTTGTCTCCCTAGTCGATCTCCACATGCGAGGCGGGAGTTACCCTCTCAAAATGGGGCTCAGAAATGGGTCTGGAGGTTCTGCTACTGGGAGTAACATTCCTCAAAGTGGTTGGTTCTCGTCCAAAACCACGAGAAGCACTTGGAGTGGTTTTAACAGGAGAAGTGGCGCCTCGTCATTGACCCTGAGAAGCCTCGGCAACTAATGCCTCTTCCTCATCACGCAGGGCATCAAGACGAGCTTGATGAGTCGTCATTTCTACAAAAGAACATGGATTTTACATTCAATAATTATGATAAAATTAAAATATTAAAAAAATGATTCTTACCTAGATATGGAACGCCAGGAACAGGTGTAGAGCTCAATCCACAAGAGACGAGTATGGACTTGTTAATGAGCTTTTCTATAATGAAAGAGATTTCTACTAATTGCTCTAAAAATCCTCGACCCCAAGTGGGGTTTCCTACATCTAATTCGATAGGCTTTGTATACCATGGCCTCGAAACTATCCAATTCTCGTCCTTCGGTGGTGAGATAAATATACATTTATCCTTCCATGCACCGAGTCATGAGTACATTCTTGGAACTTAGCATCTTAACGAGAAGAGAAAAAGAAGAAGCCACGCTGGGTTGGCCCCTTACAACGATTGATAAAAACATCCTATTAAAATTAGCAATACTAGCCTGTTTCCCATGGGCTATCATCAAAATTATAAAAAGAATTATGTGTTTGTACGAGTTGGGTAAGAGTTGAGTTGGACATAACCCATAGCTTAAGAGGATGTCGTTAATACTCGCATGAAGGGGAAACCTAACTCCGGATATTAAATGGGCAAGATGGAAAGTACAAAAACCTACGGGCGGTTTATGCATGCGGTCTGAGGCATTGGGGAATCGAATTTCATAGTTAATAGGAATAAAATATTTTACCCTCAGCTCGTATTCCCTAGACGACCTAACAGTTGAAGTCGAATTCAGCCAAGTAATATAGGTGTTTACATTGACTGGTCCCTCTAAAGCTACGAGTTGTTCCCTATCCTCATTTCTATGGGACGACTCAAGCAAATCACTCGGCGGTACGAACCCCTCAATCGAACCATCGAGGGCATCCGATCCAGCTTCTTCCTCGGAGGAACTTGGGATCTCATTATATTAACCGAGGCGGAGGACCTAATATGAGTCATAATAATATGGGGTGGGAAAGTGAAAATAAAAAATACGTACGAGTATGATGAAGAAGGAATTGATGACGGACGAACTGACTTCGACTCGTTTACCTCTCTGATATCACAATAACTCTCTTTGTGGAAACACTCTCTCTACAGAAATTCTCTCTCTAAAAAGTACAAATGAAAGTAAAAAGTGAATTGGGGAGGGCCTATTTATAGGGGGTATATGATGAGATGTGACGGTTGAGATCATTTGATGGGCAACACATCCGATGGTCCAAAAGAGCCGATGGTTACTATTTAAAAGTAACCGCCATGTCATTAAAATCAAATCACACGTCCTCTGATATTAAGGGACGTGATGGTCTATGCAGTAATTACCTCAAAAGACGTGACTCTTTACTGATAAAGCATCTATTTATGGTAAAAATGGCTAATAAATGCGAAAGTAGTTTAATTAATACTCATCATTAATATGATACGAGTACGAGTCCATAATAATTCAAGTCGTTAACTAATTCCCTACTTCCCCAGCATGAATTCAAGTCATTACACGTCCAATTCTTCTAGCTGATGAAGTGGGGGACTTACTGATATACCAAAATGGTATTCAGGCTGATAAACACTAATACAAGGGTCCAGGGCCCAATACTGGCCCAAAGCCCATTATAGGACTAAAGATCCGCGCTAAGTAAAAGTAACGGGTAGGGTCATTCCTTGACCCGACTCCACAATTCGAGTCATCTATCGTTCAATGATTGCCGTCTGTCGTTATCTCACAAATGTCCACCAACCATTCGTACAAAGTGTATCTGTTATGAATACTTCCTCACTTCATTTATTGGGGTTGGAATCTCAAAAATATTCTCTCTAGTTTTAGCCTCGTACGTCCATAGTAACAAGTCTAAAGACTTAGAAGTACGTTCCGTTACATATAAATTTGAAAGTTAGAATTGTGTTATCGAGTTTGACCCTGGCTTCATATCAATCTAAAGAACTTCGTTGATTTGGCCCTAATTAGGTACGTAGGTAGCTCAGTCATCACCGAGTGCAGTCTAAAATCATTATCACCGTACTCGTAATACGGTTCGAGTCCTTCTAGACTGGTTAGGTTTGATTCCCCCGAATTTGAGTTAGATCAAATTGAAACAAGTGATAAATCGAAAATAATATTAGCATTGAAATGTTATGTGACTGAAATCACGGGTTGGAACTCAACCCCAGCAATGTCATCATTCCCCCAAAAACTAAAGTAACTGTAATGTGATCGTTTATTATGCCTATATAAGCCACATATTTGGATTAGATGAAATTTAAGTTCACTAATCTTGAACTAATAAAATTTTTCTCTTGGTAAATATTAAATTAGCATTTTTCATTAAATTAAGATGCTTCAACTTTCATTATAAAGTAGCATACCATTAAAATATAATTAGTAATGAAGCCTAATTCAGACATGAATAAGAATAAATTTTGTAGCTAATTGAGGTTCGAACAAATATGCTTCATGAAAAACAATTAAGATTTTGATGTATATACATAAATAGAATAAAATCAAACCAAATGTAGTATATTCCGATCCTAATTTTTTATATCATTTTTTCCATTTAAAACGTATATGAGTTCTATCATAAATAATTTTTATCAGCAATTACGTACATTGAGTGTGCCATGTCACTAATTCTCGAAAAGCATATTTTTGTATTTTCTTCTTTCAATGTAGGTTTTTTTTCTCCCTTTCCTATTTATTCCAGCTTCCAATCTCCAACTTTCATGTATCTCTTTTCATTATACATTCCATAGTCTCCAAAATATATTGCTCTAGCTAAAAATAATTTTCAAAATCACTACTCTTTTGAAAATATATCTCATACTATTACATATAATATCACATGTATTTTCATGGGATTGCAAATTTATTAGTTGAAATTTGTATGTTATACACACTTTATGGTGTCTATAATGCTAAATTTTCAGACATTTCCATCTCCTTCCAAAACATAAAGAGAACAAAATTATTTAGTAATTGTTTTTATGTTCTTTAATGGAAACTGAGAAAAGTATTCATAAAAAAATTATTTGAAAAATATCATATATTCTCATTACTTATCAATATTGTAGAATAATTATAAATGAATGCAACTCTTAATTATATATCTAAAATATAGGTGCGTTTGAAAAAATAACAGATTTAGGGGAAAGTACAAAAAACTAATTGCAAAAATTATTTGATTGATTAAGATGTAAAAGCTGTAATTTATAATGTGTGATGAATTTATTTTTAGAGTTAGTGACGTCTCAAAAGAACATTGTTCCAAAAGCTCTAATGCATAAGTTTTTTAGTATTATATTAAGCAATCTCGTATTAATTAACTTCAAAAAAATCTTATTTCTTTCAATACATATTTACATTCAACATATCCTTTATCCAGTAAATTAAAGCAAATGATGTACCCAAAAAAAATTTGAACACTAATGTAGAGTCCCAAAATGCACAAACAAAAATTTCATTATATAAGTTAGTATATTATAACTTCAGTAACCAATGTTCTACAAGGAAAATAAAGTAGGCCACTGTTTAATTATTTTTTAGTGTCCATTTGATTTGTAGATTATTGTGCAATAATTAAACTATGTATATGCGGTAAAAAGAAAAATGATTGAATAACGAAATAATACCTTTTTTTCCTTTCAGAAGAATGTTAAGAATATCAAAAATATTATATTTTGTTAAGCAAAGTGAACCCATAAAATAGCAAAAAGAAATCAAAAATTACAATTAATCAATTTATGCTCACATGGCAACACATGGTCTAAGAATAATAATATGAGAATTATTTTTGAAAAAGTGATAATATAATTTGGAAATTATTGTGTTGTGAAATAGTAATATTTTGGTAATAAATTATTTCTTTTTCTCTCTGACACTCATTTTATCCATTCATCTCTAGATATACTAAATCGAAATATAGAATAAAATGTCACAACAAATAATAATTATTATTATTCTTATTATTATTATTTATAATTTGAATATTATTTAAATACACGTTTCCAATGTAGAGAAACATGCTGGTAGTAGCCGAGTACCATCAATAACTAACAAACAATAATTATCATTAATACTAACAAACGTTTATCATCAACTACTATAAATTAAAATACTTTAGTAAGTTACATCAAATATGATCAGGTTAAATAAATTGAGTCGAGCGGACGAGATCAAACTTGTCCGGTTAATTTTTATGGAATCAACCGTTATTTTAATGACTGTTTGGGTCCCTTCGTTTGGAATTTTTTATATTACAAAACCACATTTTTATAAAATTGAAAATTTCAACTTTTGTCATAACCAATTATGCCAAAAGGAGCGTTTGCAAACACAATTGATTATAAAAAAAAGTAATTATGAGTGGAAAATGATTAGAATTGAAAAAGAAAATCAGAAGTAGATAGTGTTTGCAAACATAAGTAAAAGCAGGGGGAAAAAATTGCAGAGGATTGTTTGGAAAAAAAAAGTGATTAAAAGTGATAAATATGTATAAAATATATGTCTTTTATAGAAATACCTTAACTAGTTTTAAGCACTCATTTATCGGACTGTCAATTGAGTAGGGTCTGCCCAAAGCCCAACGGCTCTATTGGTTTATAGTAGGGCCGAGTTTGATTAAATATGAGTCGGACTGATTGAACCTTTAAAATAGGCCATATAAATTTGTGAGTCGAGCTTGAGCTTAACATGATTCAACCCGAAATAAGACCGACTCGTTTAAAAATTTAAAATGTATATTAAACATTAATAATATTTTTTATATCAAACACTTAAAATGTCTATTGTCAAGCATTTTCATACTTTAACTTTTATATAAATAAGAGGAAAAAAATAGTGTGCAAATGTTGTTGTCATGATGTCCTACATTTTTAAGGCCTGTCAATTATTATTGGTTAAACAACTTATTTGTTTCAACAAATTCTCTAACAAAAAAGGAACTTCTGGCACTTTAAACAAAATATTGTAATTTACATATAAAGAAAATCCCAAATAAATTATGTATTGGCAATTTTCTTTTTCATTTTATTTCGTAGCGTTTGAAATAAGTATGCAAAATTAGTATTTTGTATGCATTTTGTTGAAGTAAAAAAAAATTATTAATTTGAGCCGGCCAGAAAATAAGCCTGAAGCTCGTAAAAATATTTGAGCCTAGTTCGAGCCGAGCCAAAAAAAAAAAGTAATACGGGCTGAGTTTGAGCCTATGGTCAATAAGCCCGATGCAATTTGAGATTGAGCAAGTTGAAGCTCCGTTCATAAAGCCCGAGTGACAGACCTACTCATTTACAAACTCAGAGATTATAGATTATATCATTCCCAATATAGTATTTTAAGTCATAAGTCGATAATCACTTATTTTAAAATTTTAACCCAACTTTTATCATAATCAATTATGTAAAAGTTGAGTCAAACTCACACTGTATACCGACGGAAGTCTCAAAATTTGAGCAAAAAGCTTCAAGTACGAGTCATTACATATGCAAAAAAGTGTTGGATTTCCTGCACTGTTAACCTGAAATATACTGAAAATATATGCGATGAACAAATGAAAACGAATCGAGACGAGAGTTGGACTCTCTATCCTTAAAGCTATATTGCCCCGCCTACGGTGGTACGAGATCATGCAATTAACTTCCCAAGATACAACGATTCCGTATTGTAATTGAACCACTTCAAGAACAACACTCCACGAACTTATTTTGCTCAAGAACTCTCACTGATGTGATGTATGTAGAATGCTTAAAACGCAGAAATGATTTCTGATTTTTGTGTGTTCGTCTTCTTATCTTTTCATTCATATGGGAGACTCTTTATATAGGAGAAAATCGGAGAAATGAAACGTTTTCACTAACCACTTTTAAAAGTGAACATTTCACTTATACTTTTAAAGTGAAAAACATTTCACTTACCACTTTTAAAGTGAAATGTTTTTCCCTTACCACTTTTAAAGTAAAATGTTTTTCACTTATAAATTCAAACGTTTTAAATTTAGCATCAAGAATCTTTCAATTTCTGACTGCTTTACAAATGAAACTTTTCAGATGTAATTCAACCTTCTGTTGGGCTGCCTGATTTCTTTGGAAAAGAAATTAGCCTAAATTAATTCTTATTGGCCCAAAAGAAGAAAATAATTAACTGGGCCCAAGTTAATTTAATTCTAAATTTTGCCCAAAAAGAATATATTTAGCCCAACGACCACCAAGCCCAGTCACGGCCCACGGCCCGCATACCAGCCCGATCCCGGACCCAGACCCGACCCGAACCTAGACCCGAGCTCGAGTCCGTGGTCCGAGGTTCGGTCCGGTCCACCTTATGGTTTATATCCAAAGTGGGATATCCACATTCAAACACTCAACAATAGCAATTAATTTCTCATTCGTTTCAATTCCGAATCGAGAAATTCGAAATGCTAACCTCATCTACTCCCGGAGTAGAATAATATTATCCAATAATATTTAGTATCCTCGATACTTGTGGTGTTCGAATTTCGTACCCAAAAGAGGTGTTCACACACTTTTCATGCATACACAATATTCATTCAATATCCAACAATCCCCCACACGAATGAAATTAATGCAATTGATGCAATGCATGATACTGAGAGTTCAAACGAATATTTATCACATCAGAAGAGGTAGCTTTTGGCTTTGAACCTTTCTTAGTGAGATATCATCGAATTTACTAGGCTACCCAATGAATATGATGTCTTGAATTGGTCAGCCGTTCGTGTAAAACCAGACAATGATATTCACATGATAAATTTTCTAAGCAAAATTTTAGTTCTCACTGTTGGGCCCGTTTTGGCCGTGGCGCCCCCTCTTGGTTTCATAAGTGTTTACATTTTACTCAATGTTGAGGTGGCCTACACCTCACACTTACATAGGTGATCTCCTATTTAAGAGTATCCTACCATACTCCACTTCATTTGCATGACAGTATAGGAATCATTAAAAGTTCCGACTTAACCTTTGCTACACTTGTAGGATGCACTTCTTTATCCTAGGCAATGGGTTTAGAGTTTATTAAAACTCTTAAGTCCCCTCTTGAATTTTCACAGCTTAGTTGTCCCATTGAACCATGATCTTGGGATCTCCAGTTAACATGGTTGGGTTACCGCTGTGTCAATTCTTAATTTGTAGTCTTTAACCCCATTCCTCTTGATAAGAAGTCTATTTGATCTCTATGGAAGTCCTTTCGTCAAAGGATCTACTTTATCCTCCATGATCAATGGAGATAATGCCATCATAGATCAACTGCTTAATGGTATTGTGCCTACGACAAGCTTGTCTAGACTTACCATTACTTATGCTACTATATGCCTTTGTTATTGCAGACTAATAGTCGCAATTGTATGCACGTGCTATTGCAGACTTATTGTCTCAATATATCAAACTGGGCATATGTGCATATTTCAATATGGGTGCACCATGGTTCTCCACCAAGTCTTTAATCACTTTCTTACAAGAGCACTGTTATGGAAACTATTTTCAAGTAAAGTCTCAATAAGACAAGTCTTTGGACCGTACCCATATCATTAATGTCGAATTCTTTTTCAACATCCTTTCAGTAGTCATGATTACTTACATAATCAACATATCAAACTTTCACACCAGAAAAGGTAGCTTTTGGCTTTGAACCTTAGTGAAATTTCATACTATGAGCTATGTGTTTTTTTAAAACCACATGTATCACGCTCGTTGATTATGAAGTCGTTTGAAAACATAATATTTTGTCAAACCTTTCATGCCACTACTTTGGAGCTATGTTCGAGTCCGTATACCGACCCAACATACCCCTCGGTTAGTTCCGTGAACTTCCTCATCTAATCCTTTGTTTAAGGAACGCAGTCTTAATATCCATTTCAAATATCTCATGGTTATGCAAATTAGCAATAACAAGGAATATTATTTAGATTTAATTCCCATTCCTGAAAACATGAAAAGACGATCAAGGTCTACCATTTGAAGGTTCCCTTCGGCTACCAAGTACGCCTTGTAACCTTGTTAAGGTTTGGGTGGTTTTACCTTAACCCACAGCCCCCACATTTGTAAGTAACTGTAAGAAATCTTGCCATCTTTCAGGCAGATTCTTACTTTTTACTACTATGTGGGACCGTCGTTCAGAATGTAGTTATCTAGGACCACGTCCCCCACAATTCTGAATTGATCCAACGCATCATTATCTTCTTTAGAGTATGATTTTGGCGTTCGGAAACCACACTTGCATCAAATTCTTTGAACGATGCACCATAGGATGTTTTATCGACTTTCTTGATTTTACTCCAATGGTCAAGTCCTTCGTATTTTTGACCAAGTTGTGTACCTCGTACACCACGTCGTCTAGACGTTTCTTGAAGAGAATATGTGCCACAAACAGTAGGACCGATCTCACTCAACAACTGTGACGACGTCCAAGTTTATGCACAACACCACTTTACCTATTCCAAACCACAAGTGACTTGATCAAGTTTTCCATAAACATCATCAGCTCATCAGCCGGAGTGTAAGATGTGCACTTGGTTTGGAACTCGGTTTGGAACTTGGTTAAAACCTGGTTTTTACTCTTATACGTCCAAAATTCCAACCTTGGTTCTCTTATAAATATTGTGTAGTCACTCAGCTTTTCCATCAACTTTATCTAAAGATATGAATTCTGACATGATCTATACAAGTTCATTTAGATGATTTCATTGACACTGCTCCTCCAACGATGGTAAACCAGAACCACTCGTGGACTTAGAGTTATTTGTGTCAGATATCCAGTATCCTCGAGAAAAGACAACGATTCTATATTCTATGATTTTGTCGTCATGAATATCAGAATTTCTTGACTTTGTGCACGAGATACGCTATGAAGTGCATATCCAATATGCATTCAACGGTCCTTGACCATATCTTACTTTGTTTGGATTTTCGATATTCCAAAACCTCCACATTTTCAAAGTCACATAGCCCGGGAAAACTTTTCTGATGTGCAAGATCAGATTAAACTGCAACCACAGAGCATACTCAGAATACCCGAGCTCTAATACCACTTGTTGTGGAACTCAGAGTCATATTCCACCAAATATAGAAATAGAGAGTTAATATTGTACTAGAAATCACACTATATTTAATTCCCAGGAAAGATTGGAGGCGTCACAACGGTCACACTTAAAACCCAATCTCCTCGACAGAATTAACTAGACGAATTTAATAGCACAATATAATACTACAACTATAACTAACAATGGCTACTTTTGAAAACATAGTTCGCTGAGAGGATCGTTTCCCTCCCCCACAATTCTGCGATACACCAAAATTGATTAAATCCCCTTATCTCCTTGAGATTATTTTTGGGATAAATAATACCAACAACTTTTGGTGATGCGATTTGTGACATCTAACGTTGCTATCCCCGATGAGCAACAGCGCTCCAAGCGCCATCATTTTGGTCATATTAAAATAAATCTAATTTATTTATTCATCAAACCGAAAATGATTACAACAAAATTAAAGCCAATTTAATTTTGATAAGATGATTAAATCCAATTTAATCAATTACCCAATTAAATCCCATTTAATTTAATCAATTGGGTCCAACCCAATTTAATTCAATTGAAATTCAGTGGCCCAAGCCCACTCTCATTTTAAACTTAAATATGTTGGGTCCAACCCAATTTAATTTAAAATAGGTGTTGGGTCCAACCTAAACTAATTTCAATTAGGATCTCTTGACCCAAGCTCACTCTCATTTTAAACTTAAATATTTTGGGTCCAACCCAATTTAATTTAAAATAGATGTTGGGTCTGTCATTCACTGAGCCCAGCCCAACACTATGCCACATAATTGACCAACAACACAATGGGCCGAGCCCGGCTAGTAATTTGAGTGCTTTGGGACAAGCCCACATTCCATTGTACTATCCTGGGCCAATTCTAGCATGAATTACCAAGTGGCCCCACACATTAAGAAACAAAAAAGCAAAAAGCAATTCTTTTCCATGGATGGCTACTTTAATACTTTTAGTATTAATATAATAAAAGACTATCATCACCATTGCTTTGTTAAAGATGAAGTTGTATTGCACCAGCAAATCTGAAGCAACAAACGCAGCTGCCTTTAACCAAAGCTTCTCCAAATTCAGTCAACGCGGAGTTGCAGCGCCGTTGACTGTGATTTCGCCGGGACGCCGCTGCCGCTTTGCTCCGGTCAATCACCACCATCGGAGCAATGCGAAATGCCCAACTTCGAAGCCTATTTCAGCCGCTAAAATGCGACTTCCATGGCTTCAAATCGGCGTTCTTGGATTGTCTCCGTCGATGTTTCAAGCGGCGTTAATGGCATCACCCTTGGTGACCCACGTCGACCAATATCACTTCACCAGATTCTCCGATCCGGGAGGATTTTTCAGCGAGATTCGTCGATCCTCGCGTTACCAGAAATTCGCCATCTCCGGCGGCAACCCAGCTTCGGTTTTCTTTTCCCAGTTTGATTTTTCTGGGCCTGGAACTTCCCATGGAACTTCCTTTTCTGGTTAGAACTTTCCGGAACTTCAATGACGTTTGCCATTGCTTGATCAGGAGCCCTCTTGATAGAAGCCTCATCTCCTTCCGTTTATGCCTTAGGTAGTTCTTGAATTCATTCCATGAGGGCGGTAATTTTTCAATCACAGACCCCACTTGAAAATTCTTACTTAAAGCCATTCCCTCGGCATGAACTTCATGTATGATAATCTGAAGCTCTTGGACTTGGCTTGTCACGGACTTAGAGTCCACCATTTTGAAGTCTAAGAACTTTGCGACCATGAACTTCTTCAGTCCAGCGTCCTCGGTTCTGTACTTCTTATCTAATGCCTCCCAGAGGTCTTTCGAGGTTTTCATGGACAGATAAACGCTGTAAAGCGAATCGTCCAAACCACTGAGCACGTAATTCCTGCAAAGGAAATCACAGTGTATCCAGGCATCATACGCCGTTCTCAGCTGAACATCGTCAGATGCTTCAGGGATAGAAGGGGCGTCTTCCCGTAAGAACCTCGCCAGGTTCAAAGTAGTTAAGTAAAAAAAAGCATCTTTTGTTGCCAACGTTTGAAGTCAGCCCCGCTGAACTTCGTTGGTCTTTCTGCTTGTGCCGGGATAACCGGATTAACCGGTGGTACAATAGGAGTTGTCCTTTCAGCTCGTGTCTGAATTACCGGATTAACATTAGTTACAACCGGTGGATTCGGACCAGAGCCTGAACCGGACCCAACCCCTGAACCCGAGGCGAAACCAGAATCAAGACCGAGACCGAGACTAGCTCCAGGTCCAAGGCCAAAGTCGAGAGTAGCAGCAACATTTTCATTAGCACCGAATTCAGCCATTTTTCAGAATTTTCGAAAATACAGAAATCAACAACAAAAAAAATAGCTTTAAGCTTGTTGGATTTCCTGCACTGTTAACCTGAAATATACTGGAAATATATGCGATGAACAAATGAAAACGAATCGAGGCGAGAATTGGACTCTCTATCCTTAAAGCTATATTGCCCCGCCTACGGTGGTACGAGATCATGCAATTAACTTCCCAAGATACAACGATTCTGTATTGTAATTGAACCACTTCAAGAACAACACTCCACGAACTTATTTTGCTCAAAAACTCTCACTGATGTGATGTATGTAGAATGCTTAAAATGCAGAAATGATTTCTGATTTTTGTGTGTTCGTCTTCTTATCTTTTCATTCATATGAGAGACTCTTTATATAGGAGAAAATCGGAAAAATGAAACGTTTTCACTAACCACTTTTAAAAGTGAAACATTTCACTTATATTTTTAAAGTGAAAAATATTTCACTTACCACTTTTAAAGTGAAATGTTTTTCACTTATAAATTCAAACGTTTCAAATTTAGCATAAAAAATCTTTCAATTTCTGACTGCTTTACAAATGAAACTTTTCAGATGTAATTCAACCGTCTGCTGGGCTGCCTGATTTCTTTGGAAAAGAAATGAGCCTAAATTAATTCTTATTGGCCCAAAAGAAGAAAATAATTAACTGGGCCCAAGTTAATTTAATTCTAAATTTTGCCCAAAAAGAATATATTTAGCCCAACGACCACCAAGCCCAGTCACGGCCCACGGCCCGCATACCAGCCCGATCCCGGACCCAGACCCGACTCGAACCCAGACCTGAGCTCGAGTCCGTGGTCCGAGGTTCGGTCCGGTCCACCTTATGGTTTATATCCAAAGTGGGATATCCACATTCAAACACCCAACAATAGCAATTAATTTCTCATTCGTTTCAATTCCGAATCGAGAAATTCCAAATGCTAACCTCATCTACTCCCGGAATAGAATAATATTATCCAATAATATTTAGTATCCTCGATACTTGTAGTGTTTGAATTTCGTATCCAAAAGAGGTGTTCACACACTTTTCATGCATACACAATATTCACCCAATATCCAACAAAAAGTTCTTGAAAAATACCTCACAATCGTGTTTAGCAGTATTTCAAAAACTTCTTTTTGGACTCTCGAACTTGAAAATGCCTCGGGGAAAAAAAAAATAAAAAACTCAATATTAGGACTCACTAGAAGCGTGGAAGTTGCAATCAAGCCCCACGGCCCCCACGAGGACTGAGAGTTCAACTTCCCATTTATTTATTTATTTACAAAATAACACCTACATCTGTCACTCATTCTAAAAAGTGCAAAATACACTTTTATCCCTAAATTATTCACTTTGTCATATTTAGATCCTTAAATTATCAAACGTAACAAAATGGTCTAATTTTTATTTGACTTATTTTGCTTGCAGTGATTTGATTTGAGGACCATTTTATTACGTTTTACAATGCCAGAACCTAAATACAAAAAGTAAATAATTCAGGGGTACAAGTAGGGGTGATCGCGGCTTTGTTTTGCAATTTTTTTTATTAATTTCAAATCAAATTTTCAAGTGCGATTTGGAGGAAATAAAATTTGAAATTACGATTTTGTAAATCAAAACCGACTATGCGGTTCGGTGCGGTTTGGCGGTTTTTCAAGTTAATTTATATTTTAAAACTAAATTAGCAAACAATGTTGGTCATCTTTTTCGTTAAACTAATTAATAAAAAGATAATGATAATTCATAACTAATATTTGTTCGAGAAAAATTTACCAAGATTAAACTTCATAAATTATTAAAAAGAACACTAGCATCATTACATATTATTATATAAGAGTATCATTCGTTTAGAATAGGAAAAAGTACTAATATATTACTTTAAATATTTGTTTAATTTTACACTGAGTATAAATATAATATGTACATATTTTATTCTATATATATATATATGAATATATAAAATAAATACATACTCATATATAAGAAAATGTATTAATCTAAGTCGTATGAAAAGTAGGATTTGTATATAAACAAGTAATACAAAAATAACAAGTTTGTAATTGTTTGTTTATTAAAATTTGTACACTAGAATCTACAAAAGAATGTTGTAAAAACTATTATAAGGTTATAAACAAAAGATGATCTAACGCATATATAATATATATAGGCAGTGGCGGTGCGATGCGTTTTTTTTAACACTAATTTTAAAACCAAACTGCATAGAGTGGTGCAGTTTCCATTTAAATTTTAAACTGCAATTTGATTAAAAAATTGACAAAAATTGTGTGGCGCAATCTGTTTGGATGATTTTTCAAAACTAATGCTCACCCTAGGTACAAGGTGTATTTTGCCCATTCTCACAAACCATTCTACACTTTTGTAAATATACATATATATATATATATATATATACACACACAATCATTGATATTGCCAGCGTGAGCTTCCTCTAAAACTCCCATCATTTAATATTTTTAGCTCTTCAACACGTTTCCCTCTCTGTGTCTCTGTGTGTGTCGTTATATATCGTAAAAGAAAATCACAATTTTTATATTGTTTGATTTGGAATTCAAGTCAACAATGGAGAATTGTTTGGGAGAGAAGAAAACAACAGAGGTGGAACTGGAATCAGAGCCTCTGTTGGAAGATAATAGTACTGACGAAGAAAAGGGTGGACTTAGAACTCTACCTTTCATAATTGGTAAATTCCCAGTTTTTTTATTTTCATATTTTATTATATTATATCAGATTAAAATGCCATTCCCTTTTATTTTCTTTTTGTATGTCTTATGATTTTTTCATGGGGAAAATTGCACTATTAGTCCCACATGATGAGGTTCGTTGCAATTTTAATCTCGTTTATAAATTTGCAAACTAAGTCTTGTATGATGCAATTTTATTTTATTTTCGCAATTTTGGTCTTCGTTTGTTAAAAGTTAGACGTAAACTCGCTTGTGTAATGCATGCGCCGTTTATTTTATTATTGATTATGTGGAAGACACATGACCAAAGCTAACAATTTTCATCCGATTTTTAATGATTGGGACTAAAATTGCAAAAAATAGGCATGTTATATGACTAATTTAGCAAGTTTGTAAACGATATGAAAAAATGCAACGAGCCCCCCCCCCCCCCCCCCCTCGTTTTTTTACACACTTCAACAGGTATTATTAATTAATTTATAAATTGGGTTTTATTTACTTTTATTTTTCTTGTATTTTATATTGTATAATTTTTGCAGGGTTTGATGCATTTGAAAAGATAGCAACTTATGGGCTGATGCCAAATATGGCTCTTTATTTGATGAATGAATTTCATATGGAAATGTCTAGTGCTTCCACTCTGTTGTTTTTCTGGTCAGCATCCATAAATTTCATGCCACTTATTGGAGCTATTATTGCTGATTCATTCTTGGGCAGATTTTATACAATTGGATTTGGATCTGCAATCTACCTCATGGTAATAATCTATTACTTTTTTTCTTTGAAAAATTGCAATATTAGTCGCATAAGATAGGATGTGGCGCAATTTTAGTCTGTTAGTTCACAAAATTACAACATTGATATTGTAGGATGTAATTTTTTTTTCCTTTTGGCAATTTCAGTTTCATCCTTTGAAAGTTGAATGGAAACTTGTGCATACATACGTCGTTACTTTCATTACTGATCACATGCAATGCGCATGATCAAACTAACAATGTCAGTCATTTTTTAAACTGTTGGGGCCAAAATTGCAGAAAAATGCATTCTACACTAATTCTGTAAGTTTGTAAATAACGAGACTAAAATAGCTACAAGCCCTATTCTAAGGATTAATAATGCAAATTCCCTTCTTTTCTTTTTTAGAAAGAAGTTATTATTCCAATTATATTACTTTTATGATAATTACCAAAAAAAAAAGGATTTTACTTTTATGGAATTAATTCCACTTTTGGTCTCATAGAACTTCGCCTATTTCAGATTTAGTGTTATTGGAATTTCAATAGCACTTTTGGTCCAGACGTCAAAAGATGGATGGGAAAAGTCTAGTGCCATACACTCGGTATCTCAGAAAACACAAAAAAAGACTCGTCTAGGGCACTTCCATCCATTATTTGGCGGCTAGGACCAAAAGTGCAATTAAAATTTCATTAGGACTAAATCTGAAACCGACAAAGTTCTATGAGAACAAAGTGAAATTTTCCCAACTTTTATGTATTATTCTATCTTTAACAGGAAAAAGGAAAATCACAATTATATGCTTCCACGAGCCCCTACCTTCTTTTTCTTTCTTTTTTTGATTAAGAGATACCTTTTTGACCTGATATTTTGTAGCATTATTGATGAGAGAAGTTATGTCGATGCAGAAGACAATGGTGTCATTGTCAATTTTATTGTTAACTAAGCAGTCTCGTTAATTAGTAGTTGGGGATATGTCAAAGTGGGGAGTTATTCAATTTTGTCTCTCAACTTTAGAGTCAGTCTCCCAACTTGTCAGTTTCAGACACATTCGGTCTTTGTGTTAACTTTTCATCTGAAATTAATATAATTAAATTATTTATAATTATAATTGAAAGTATAAACTATTTATTAATATTTTTTTAGTTATATTATACAATTTTGTCTCTCAACTTTAGAGTCAGTCTCTCAACTTGTCAGTTTCAGACACATTCGGTCTTTGTGTTAACTTTTCATCTAAAATTAATATAATTAAATTATTTATAATTATAATTGAAAGTATAAACTATTTATTAATATTTTTTTATTTATATTAATTTATAAAGAAAATTACATGTACACCCCCTCATTTTAGTGCAAAATTGCTGATAGCCCCCTAATATTTTTGAAATTACATAAAGTACCCTTCATGTTAAGATAATTTAACAATTACACCCCTTGTGTATTTGAAAATTCTTACAATCTCACTAAATGTAAACTTTAGGTGTTTCGTTGTAATTTACCAAAAGTCAGGGGTGATTTTGGTAATTATTAACACTAAAGTGAGGGGGTGGACATGTAATTCACCCTAATTTATAAGTATTATTTGTTAAATTTCTATATGTGAGTATGAATGTAAAACACATAGGGTATGTTTGGTTATGTTTTCAACTCATGTTTGGTCCAAAATTCCCACCAAACAATGTTTGGCTCTCACAATATTTGGTAAAAAATACACTACTTTTTGGTCCAAAAAAAACACAATAATTATTTTCCATCTTTCTACATCTACTTTGTCCCTACACTCCTCTCATAATATTTTCTCTCTTCTCTCTAACAGACAAAAACTTCATGATTTGACTGCTACAGTAACTTTTGTTCCCTCTGGAAACAAAACCAAACATTATCTCACCAAAAAAACACACCCAAAAACCAATTCCCAAAATAAAACCAAACACAATCTCATCAAACACGCACGTGTCCCCATAAATTTCTCACCAATAATTCTCACCAAAATACCATTCCAAAACATAACCAAACATAGCCATATTTTTTCATATACATCACATAAGTACATACATAAAATATTTATAATGTTAAACGAGTCGAGTTCAGGTAAAAAAACCAGAGCGCGAGACTAGCCCTGAGACCCGCTTATCATCCCAAAGCCTAGGTTCGTCGCGGGTCCTGCAGGTCTTAACAGGACATGTTGTCATTGTCATCCTAGATCTCACACACACAGATGGTTAGATGTCCGGTAGTGACTAAGAATCACTATTTCCTATAATAACATTTTCTAATTATTTTAGTTCATATATGGTTATGTGTTTGATATGTCAATGTAAACACTAGATTAGCCACACCAAGATTATGAAAACCATGAGATATGAAAAATGAAGAGTACTCAATTTTTTGTGTGAATTTATTCAGAAACATATACTTATCTCATGTAATTATTGTGTGATCTATTTGAATTTTATCATTTGAAGGGAATAATTCTCCTATGGTCAACAACAATAATCCCACAAACGAGACCTCCACCGTGCGATCTATCTAGTACCACCTGCAGCTCCCCCACGATCCTCCAGATCGCATTTTTGTGTGCATCGTTGGGACTGATTTCAATCGGGGCCGGAGGTATTAGGTCCTCTACCTTCGCCTTCGGGGCGGATCAATTGGAAAAGGGAGATTCCAAAACACAGTGTGGTTTGAAGGAGAGCTATTTTAGTTGGTACTATGCTTCGTACATGTTTTCCGCCCTTATCGCTCTAACTTGTGTCGTTTATATTCAAGAGAACGCGGGATGGGCCATCGGTTTTGCTGTCCCCCTAGTGCTAATGTTGATAGGTGTTGTTTTGTTCTTTTCGGCTTCGCCCTTCTATGTCAAATTGAAGAGTAGAACGAGCTTAGCTACTGGTTTTGTTCAAGTGGTTGTAGCGTCTTATAGAAATCGACATCTAAAATTGTCAGACGACACAAATTACGTGTGGCATTGCTTGAATGGATCGACTCATGTCTTTCCCAGCGAAAAGCTCAGGTACTCCTGCCCGACCGCATCTCATTATATATACATAATCTTATATGCATTTATGGTGTTTGGCTCCTTCAATTCGATTAGAATAACTTTTCTCTTTAAATTATGTCTAAAAAAAGTTTAAATATAGATATTGTTATATGGTATTTCAAATTTGAGAACCATTACTTTGATTTGAGAGGACTTACGATTACGAGACAATCTACATATTGGCATACATATATATCACTTCAGTTTTATCTTCTTTTCAGTCCAAACGCTCTCGAAGAGAATCCGTCTCTTGTTCTACATTGATTGAACAAAGTTTCTTTTCTCCACACTTTCTCTTACACGTTTTACTAACCTGATGCACTTCATTTCAGGTTTCTAAATAACGCATGCATTGTCAGGGATCCCGTGAAAGACTTCACCTGCGATGGGATAGCTAAAGATCCATGGAGTCTTTGCACCGTAGATCAAGTCGAGGAACTCAAATCCCTACTAGGGATTATCCCAATATGGTCCACGGGCTTGATCATGAATATAAACGGGAGCCAAAACGCTTTCCCGGTACTCCAAGCCACTTCAATGGATAGAAGTATTACTTCCAGTTTTGCAATACCAGCAGCCTCGTTTAACGTGTTTGTGGTTATAGCCGTTATACTATGGGTTTTGCTATATGACCGTATATTTCTTCCTTTGGCGTCGAGATTCATGGGCCGACCCGTTCATGTAAGCACTAGAACAAGAATGGGACTAGGGATATTTCTTTCCTTCTTAGCCATGATCGAGTCGGCTATAGTAGAGGCTGCCCGTCGAGCTCGTGCAATAGACGAAGGGTCCTTGGACCATCCACTAGCCGGCGTGTACATGTCTGCAATGTGGTTGATCCCACAGTATATCTTGATGGGCTTCGCCGAGGGTTCTAACGCTATCGCTCAAAACGAGTTCTTTTTTTCAGAGCTCCCAAAAAGTATGTCGAGTGTAGCCACGACGATGAATGGACTTGGGGTGTGTTTGGCAAATTTATTGGCAAGTCTGATAATGAATATTGTTGACAGTATCTCAAAAGGTAAGGGGGGTGAAAGCTGGATCTCTAGCAATATCAATAAGGGTCATTATGATTACTATTACATGCTTCTTGCTGGACTTAGTTTGTGTAATATGGTGTATTTTATTGTTTGTACAAGTGCTTATGGGCCTTTCAAAGAGGAGAGAAATAGGGAAGAACAGGAGGTTATGTATTGAGTTATTAGTTAATTAATTAGTAAATTTTGTTGGGAAAATTACACACAGGCCCCTCACTTACTGTGTGATTATCAAAATTTCCCCTTATTTATTGGAAATTACGAACACATCCCTTCAAGGGGTCTATTATAAGGTTTATCAGGGTAAATTTGTAAGAATTGTTAAGCACACAGGGGTGTAATTGTAAGAAATTTTTAACATGAAGGGGTGTTTTGGTAACTTTCAATAAGTGAGGGGGGGTTTTGGTAATTACATAATAAGTGAGGGGGTCTATGTGTAATTTTCCCAATTTTATTTGTGGTCAGAGTGAGTTATTATCTCATGGAGATCCTTTTCTAATTTCTATTTTAGAAAAACATATGATCAACGGCGGCGCGTGATTCTTTGAAAGTTTTGGACTTTTAGATCTAAGGTTATCTCCATCATATGAAGTGTGTGGTTTGCATGGGGTTCTGGATAATGGATGGTGGGAAAATCTCGAAACTTCCAAATACAAATCATAATCGTTCATGAAATGCTGCTCGGCTCACACGGACAAGAGTTGTGAACCGTCGATGATAATTAATTATCATTGTACATGATGAGGTTTTTTCACTTAATTAGTGAATATTATCATAGAATAGTGCCCTACGGGCCAATTCTAGATAGACTTTCTTTATCTATTCTTGTAATAAACAACTTTATTTTATATTATATTAATAAAAGGTATTTTTTCATCTTATATTTATATTGTTATAATTGTATGATGAAATTCCCTAGAATTCACACATAGCTATGGGGCTTGATATCTCATTTGATGGATATCATAAGACAAGTATCTAAGACTGTGATTTTTAAATACTGTCCAAGTCATAGAATTGTCAAGATGGGACATTGATCATTCGGATAGACTTGCACCTATGATGCACATTTTTAATTAGAGAATGTCTCGTTTTATAGACTTTAGTGTAGCTGACACACATGCACATACGCGGATGCTTGTTGAGAACAAGTTCACAGATTATCCTGACTGAAACTTCCTAAACTGAAATTATTTGTATATATATCGAATTAGGAGTTTCTTAATCACGAATTGTGCAAGTATATTTCTTTGACTTGAGGCATCACAGCAATCTTGTATATTGACTCACTGCACTTTAGTTCCTGTGACAGTTCTTTTACAAAGACACATATGAACTGGTGATTGGGTGTAGTGACTCGTATATAGAAGTTGGTATTGACAACAAAGGATTCATCACTTATCTAGATGAACAAGTGAATTTCTTATAATATTTTAAGTAGTTTGACTGAGTTAGTCCTTGGCCAAGGCAAGTAAGTAATTAATTAAGAAATGAGTTTCTTGAATTAATTAATCACTAGTCAAATACACTTGAATTATTAAGATTGAATTTACATGGATCTCGACCAATAAGATTCATCGATCCTTAATTCAATTGAAAAATTAGTTGATGGAAGAATCTTACTTGCATGGAATGCGTGATTGGAAAGGTTCACTTTGAATCGCCTACATCTAGGTTTTCAAGATAAGTAGCTAGAAACTTTTCTTTGATTTATGGGTATCTTATATTTAATGGAGATTAAATAATAAGATGGTCAATTAAAAATGTTTAATTAATCTAGACAATTTAATTGTCCAAATTAAATCATAAAGGTTATGAACACATTACTAGTATGTTAGTAACCTAAAGGGTCACACACAATACTCGAACAAATCCAGTTATTAGATAAGGATAAGGTTCCTAATAAATAGGAATCTACTTGTATTAGGAAACTCATTAAAGTAGAAGAGTTCTATTTAGAAAATAATTAGTCTTCTACTCTTACAAGAAAAATGATTATTGTAGAAGAGTTCTACATGGGAAAGAATTGCAAGAACTTAGTCCTATATATATGACTAGTATGGAACGAAAATAAGATGATGACTTTTGAAGCCAAAATTTTCGTTCCTTTTGCATAGAAAATCGTTTCTCTCTCTCTTTCATATAGTGTTCTTGAGTTCTTAATTACTCATCAAGATCTTGAATTCAAGAATTCTTCCAAAAATACTTAGAAAAATAATTTTTGCTTTCACCTTAATCCCATATATTATTCCGTAGAGTTAGAATAAACGTTTATAGATCAACCTAGCTAAAGATTATAAACGAGTGGGTATCCAGTGTGTGGATCAACTTTAGAAAAGAAGCACTTGAATCTCTGAAGTAAATCAAGAGGTCCATGTGAAACCTGCAAGGAGTACTTTGCGACCCGAGGTGCGACCAAGGGTATGTTTTATGTTGAAGCTAACTTATCTGTTAACGATACTTCTTGGGTATTAGATACCGATTGTGCATCACACCTTTGCAATAATTTACAGGCGATGACAAGAAGTAGGATGCTAGGAAAGGATGAGATCGTTCTGAGACTTGGCAATGGAACAAAAGTTGCTACCACAGCGATAGGGACGGTCAATCTGGCATTAGGCGACGACATTAGAATAGTATTAAATAATTGTCTTTACGTTTCTAGTATAATAAAGAACATTATCTCCATCCCTGTTTTAGATGGAGAGGGTTTTGAATTTTTAATAAAAGACCGAAAGTGTTCCATTATTAAAAAAAATTATTTACTTTTTATTTGTACTTTGGCGAATTGTTTATACATTGTTCAACCAATTAATTCCGTCTTTCACATTCAACATAGTAACCAAAAAAAAAAAAAAAGATAACTTAAATGTACACTAATGTGGCATGCTAGACTAGGAATATTTCCAAAGAAAGAATGCACAAATTGGCAAAGAAAGGTGTACTCGACCTTAAGGAAGAGGAAACCATGCCTACTTGTGAATCTTGTCTTAAAGGAAAAATGAACAAGTCACCATTTGTAGGACAAGTGGAACGTGCCACTCATCCTTTGGATTTGATCCACTCGAATGTTTGTGGTTCTTTTAGTACAAGTACTAAAAGAAGGTGTACTTACTTCATTACTTTTACCAGTGATTATTCAAGGTACAGATATGTGCACCTTATGAAATACAAATCCAAAGCTTTTGAAAAGTTCAATTAGGAATGAAGTAGAAAAACAACTAAGTCATAGTATTAAGACTCTTCGATCTGATCGTAGAAGGGAATACTTAAGTAATGAATTCTTTAGTTATCTTAAAGAGAATGAGATTCTTTCTCAGTGGACTCTTTCTAAAACACCACAATTGAATGGGGGTGTCTGAGCGAAGGAATAGAACTTTATTGGATATGGTCCATTCTATGATAAGTTTCACTGAAGTTCCTCCATCTTTCTGGGTTTATGTCTTAGAAACTGCGGTTTATCTATTAAATAGATTGTCTTCCAAATTTGTGCCCAAAATGCCTTATGAGTGTGGCGTGGTAAACCAGCCTCATACAAACATCTTCAAGTATGAAGTTGTTCTGCCTATGTCAAAAGGCAAGTGGAAGATAAGTTAGAGTCTAAGTCTAGCTTATGTAAATTTGTGGGGTACCATAAAGAAACTGAGGGGTACTACTTCTATGATCCATCGGAACAAAAGGTGTTTGTTTCAAGGAATGTTATCTTCTTAGAGAAGGAGTTTTTATTAGATAAAAATGGCGAGATCATAGAACTTGAAGAAGTTCAAGAATCACAAATTCTCTCACAAACTTTGGAAACACAAACACAAGAAAATATTGAAATATCTAACACACAACCTCAGAAAAGATCTGAAAGGATCTGAGTGCCACCTGAGAGGTATGGTCTATTACTAGAAAGTAATAAAGAGGAGCTTCAAGTGGATGAAGATCCAAGAAGCTACACAGAAGCAATATGTGATATTGATTCGGGGAAGTGGCAAAGTGCTATGGAATTTGAAATGGACTCTATGTACTCCAACAAGGTATGGACCTTGGTAGATCCCCCAATAGGTATAGTACCAATTGGTTGTAAGCGGATCTATAAGCGAAAGCTTGGAGCAAATGGAGAGGTAGTGACCTATAAAGCTAGGCTAGTGGCAAAAGATTACACTCAAAGAGAGGGTATCGACTATGAAGAAACCTTTTCGCCAGTAGCAATGCTTAAATCCAATAGGATTTGGCTTGCAATATCTGCTCATTATGATTATGAAATAGGGTAGATGGATGTGAAAATCGGCTTCCTCAATGGAAACATAGAAGGAAGAGATTTACATGAAACAACCAGACGGTTTCAAATCTAGTGGGAGTGAGCAAAAGGTTTGCAAACTCCAAAAATCTATTTATGGACTAAAGCAAGCATCCCGAAGTTGGAACATTTGTTTTGATGAAACTATAAGGATGTATGGTTTATTAAAAATGAAGATGAACCATGTGTGTACAAGAAAGTCAGTGAGAGTGTACTGACATTCTTAGTACTTTATGTTGATGATATTCTACTCATTGGGAATGAAGTAGGAATGATGCAATCGACTAAAGTATAGTTCTCCACCAAATTCTCCATGAAAGACTTAGGAGATGCATCCTACATCTTAGGAATCAAAATCTGTGGAGATAGATCAAGAAAGAAGATATGTTTATCTCAGTCAATGTACATAGACAAAATGCTAAAAAGGTTTAGCATGGAGGAATCAAAGAAAAGATTCTTGCCTATGAGTCATGGGATCTAGTATTCTCGATCCATGTGTCCTTAGACACCCCATGAACGAGATAGGATGGCTCGTATACCATATGCTTCTGCTATAGGAAGTATTATGTATGCAATGATATGTACAAGGCCTGATGTGGCTCATGCATTAAGTGTAGTGAGTCATTTTCAGTCTGACTCAGGTGAGTTGCACTTGGTAGCCGTGAAAACAATTCTCAAGTACTTGAGAAGGACTAAGGATTTGTTTTTGATATACGGAAGTGGAAGAATTGAAACTAGAAGGGTTCACTGGCTCTAATTTCCAATCTGAGGTGGATGATTTGAAATCAATGTCAGAGTTTGTATTCACACTCAATGGTGGAGCAGTAAGTTGGAAGAGTTCCAAACAGAAAACTACAGCGGATTCCACAACCAAAACTGAATACATAGCAGCATCTAATGCAGCAAAGGAAGTTGTTTGGATTAGGAACTTCATTCAAGAGTTAGATTCAGTCTCTAGCATTGTCGATCCAGTACCTCTGTACTGTGACAATAATGGCGCCATTGCTCAAGAAAAAGGAGTCGAGGTCTCATCAAAGATCCAAACACATAGAGTGGCGATACCATCTAATCCGAGAGTCGACACAACGTAGAATATAGCGGATCCACTAACTAAGCCCTTATCTCGTACTGTATTAAAAGAACATCTTGAGAAGATGTGTCTTAGATACCAAGGAGATTGGCTCTAGTGCAAGTGGGAGATTGTTAGAATAGTGCTCTGCGAGCCAATCCTAGATAGACTTTCTTTATCTATTTGCGTAATAAACAATTTCATTTTACATTATATTAATAAAAGGCTTTCCTTCATCTTATGTTTATATTGTTATAATTGTATGATGAAGTCCCTAGAATTCACACATAGCTATGGGGCTTGATATCTCATTGGATGGATATTAAATTTTTTATTGATTTGGGGATTTTCATAAAAAATTTAATATTTTCTTTTTAAAAGTTGTTTAAATCTGAAAATTAATTATGTAAAGAGTTTACATGGAAAATTGGAACTAGTATGATGTTAAGAGCATCGAACACTGATCCATCGCCCAGATTAAAGCACCATGTGAAAAGGCACAACAGGCTGTTTTGAATACCCTATAACATCGCTAAGATAGGTTGTTTTGAACAGCCCTTGGATGCCAAAAAATCAGGTTGTCCAAAACGGCCCCGCCCGAACGTCACCCAACCCGTCTCGCACGGCCCGAAAACCCAGCCCGATTATCGGGCAGTAGGTCATGACCTGTTTCCACAATTTTCGACACAAACAAACTCACTGGACTCAACTATTCTGATTGGCTTAGAAACCTTAAGATAATGCTCAACTCTGAGAATAGAGCCTATGTCTTGACTAATGCACCCCTCTCGAATCTGCCCGAGGGTGCTGAGGAGGAGGAAATCGAAACCTATAAGAAATGGTTAAACGATGACCGTCAAGCAAGGTGCACGATGCTTGCATCAATGCCGAATGAGATGCAAAAGCAACATGAAAATATGGCAAGTGCTGCTGATATTTTCAAACATTTACAAGAGTTCTATGGTGAAAATGTAGGAGGCAAAGGTACTTAGTGTCTAAAGATCTTTTCAGAGCTCGTATGACTGAGGGGTCAAATGTCGAAGAACATGTGCTTAAGATGATTGGGCTCATTGAGAGCTCCCGAGTCTTGACATTTTTCTAGACAATGAACTCTCAGTGGACTTAGTACTTCAATCCTTGCCTAGCTCATTCGACCCATTTGTGGTCAATTTT
The DNA here is from genome assembly GCA_019426215.1 of Buddleja alternifolia. Taxonomy (NCBI): domain Eukaryota; kingdom Viridiplantae; phylum Streptophyta; class Magnoliopsida; order Lamiales; family Scrophulariaceae; genus Buddleja; species Buddleja alternifolia. The sequence goes on from CM033394.1 coordinate 2,078,474, forward strand.
AACATGAACAGTCTGGAGGCAACCTTGCCTGACTTGTTAAGCATGTTAAGGACTGCAGAAGCCACCATCAAGAAGGACAAGTCAGTCCTACTTGTGAGTTCTGCCCATTCTAAGGCTAAGAAGTCAAAGAAAGAGAAAGGGAAGACTTCCCAAAAGAACAAGAAGCTAAAAGCTAAAGGTGGGGTTAAGAAGGTTAAAGCCGATAAAGATAAGGTTGAGTATTTTCACTACGGTAAACAAGGGAATTGGAAGAGGAATGGCAAGGAGTACCTTGCGACCCGAGGTGCGACCAAGGGTATATTTTATGTTGAAGTTAACTTATCTGTTAACGATACTTCTTGAGAATTAGATACCAGTTGTGCATCACACCTTTGCAATAATTTGCAGGCGATGACAAGAAATAGGATGCGAGGAAAGGATGAGATCGTTCTAAGACTTGGCGATGGAGCAAAAGTTACCGCCACAGCGATAGAGACGGTCAATCTGGCATTAGGCGACGGCATTACAATAATTTTAAATAATTATCTTTACATTTTTAGTATAATAAAGAACATTATCTCCATCCTTATTTTAGATGGAGAGGGTTTTGAAGTTTTAATAAAAAAGGGAAAGTGTTCCATTATTAAAAATTGCTCTTTACTTTTTACTAGTACTTTGACGAATTGTTTATACATTGTTCAACCAATTAATTCTGTCTTTCACATTCAACATAGTAATAAAAGAAAATAAGATAACTTAAATAATACGCTAATGTGGTATGCTAGACTAGGACATATTTCCAAAGAAAGAATGCACAAATTGGCAAAGGAAGGTGTACTCGACCTTAAGGAAGAGGAAATCATGCCTATTTGTGAATCTTGCCATCACTCTGACCACCTCGCGCCTCCACCCCTCTGGCTACCTCGCGCCGCCACCCCCTCCCACCCACTTGCACCACCACCCCCTCCCATCCCTAGCACCGCCTCGCTGCTGCAGTACTCACACACTAACGCACACACATAAAATCAAACGCGCACACACACAACACTAGTGTGTGCTATTATCCTCGTTATTCATCTGTGAAGACGATGAACAATGGTGTGTGTGTGTGTATATAATAATAATAATAGTATAACAATAAAACTAGGGAGGTGGAAGTAATTGAACAAAAATGAGGGAGGGGGTTGTATTTGGCTTATAAGTTAGGGAGTTTTTTGTAATTTTCACTTTTTATTTTTGGTAATTTCTCATAATATTTTCTTTTAATTAATATTTCTGTTCTTTCCTGGGTACAAAATTTCTTATCAGCACTTACTTCTTTTCTTCTTTTTTTTTTTTTTTTTTGGTTATTTATCAGTATAATTGACTTCTAAACCTACTTGCAGGTATACATAGTTGATGCAAACTATGCAAATTTCATGGGGAAAAAAAAAAGAATTGTATGCCTTCATGTACTTCTATAGTATATTAGTATATGGATTTACAATCGCGGTTCCAATATCATTCTAATCGGAAGCTCTTGGAATTGGGAATACTTGGAAAATAGCAACAATCATTTGATGGAATCTAAGTAGAGTACATTGCAGAGAGATTATTGTGATTACAATGAGACCTTAAGTTTCAAGAATATCACTCAGAATCACCTCAAACATTTTTTATTTTTTTAATTTATCCCGAAAAAGTTTTCAATTGATCATTTAAACAAATAAATTTGAACTATCACTTAGTGCTTTTATTATAGTTTTATTATGTCGGGTTCGGGTCTAGGGCGGTTTGTCAATACCCGATACTCCCGCCAAAGTTTTTATGAACTCAAGACCCATTCCAAACTTGTACCCGACGGTTGGCACTGCTAGAGTTGCCGGACGCACTTTGTAATTCTAAAAATACTTCGAAAAATAGTGTTTTGTAAAAAATTATTATCATAACTATCTAAATACTAGGAAATAAATATTATTAACTTAAAACATAAATTATCTAGGATTTTTATTTAATTTCTCTATTGTACTTTAAGCATGTTTTAACTTATTTATGTTGAAAGTATAAATTTTTTTTTCCTTCTTATTTTAATTTACAAGTGTACTTTGTTAAATCTCTATATGAGAGGATATGTGAAAAATGTATAATTTGGCATATACATATCATATATAATTATAACATGCATAAATATATTTATAAGGTTAAGAGGGGTAGATTAGGGTCCAGAACACCAAAACTGAGGACTTATCTAGAGACACATTTATCTTTTCAAAACCGCACCAAGCAAGGGGTTCCGGACAATTTCTGATTAGACAAATGTTTTCAATAATTCCTTATGAAAAATGATTATCAACTTGCCTATTACCCCGCCCAAACTTGTTAGCTTAGTGGTATTAGTTTTCATTTTTATGTGGGAGGTTTTGGGTTCAGTTTCATGCTGTCACAAGTTATAACTTTTCTCTCATTATTGGAGTCTTATAGAGTCTCTGTGGCTCATAATTAAAAAATTATCTACCGGAGTTTGTCGAGTCAGGATGTTCCCTTTATCTATAATTTTAAAAAACAAAAATTGCCTAGGTCTACCAAATTTGATAAATTATTCTGATTTGAACTTCAATTACTCCTACTTAGGGTTGGCTCACTGCATTCAACCAAATAACTAATTAAGCCATGAATCATGGCTTCTCTTGTAGGGTTGAAGCTTATAATAGCTTGGAAGCATAACTCATATCCATCGAGAAGGGGCTGGAGCTCACAGTACAATCAATTTGAAAATTAAGTTGTGGCCGACCATATATTTAAGGGATAATTACACTCACACCCCCCTCAATGATGGGGTAATTACACAAACTTCCCTTCGCTAATTGATAATTACAAACACACTCCCTCACGCTAAAGATTTCATACAATTGCACCCCTTGTGTTTGTAACAATTCTTACAATTGCATCCCCTGTAAACCTTACAAATAGACCCACTGAGGGGGTGTGTTTGTAATTATCAATTAGTGAGGGAGAAGTTTGTGTAATTACTCTATTATTGAGGGGGTGTGAGTGTAATTATCCCTATATTTAAAGTGTCTATTGCTGGCACGAATTTCTCTACCCTCATTTAATCATGAACTGTTTGAGATTGGAATTTGAAACAATCGTAATTATGTGATAAGACGTATGAAATTTACTTCATTCAGATGATTGTATTATAGAAATTTAAGATTGGAGTTTTAAATTTGCTGCATTTGATTGAGATAGAATAACGAGGGTAAAATTAAATTAATAATATAAAAAAAATCAAAAAATATAGGAAAAAGGGGGGAATCAGATACTAGTATATTACGACATGGGGTATGTCGTCTCAACTAAGAGACGACATACCCTATGTCGTCTCTTGTCATAGTTTTTTTATTTATTTATTTAGTGAGAGCTATGTCGTCTCTCACTTTTTATTTTTGGTATTTGACGCTGCAAATTTGCAGCCTTTGTCGGCCTTTTTTTTTTTAATTAATGAGAAATGACATAACATATGTCGTCTCTCATTAATTAAATTTTTTTTTTCCTATTTTCGGCTGCATTGTCAGTATAATAGTTTTCCCTTCCGCCTTCAGGTATGTTTCTTTGTCGTCTGCTTCTCTTCCTCTTCTCTCTACTTCTTACCACCATTGTTGAATGCACAAAATTTTCTTCAAAATTTGTCTTCAAGCATGAAATTATGGTAATTCTATGTATTATACTTTTAATTTTCTTAGATTTTGAGTTTGTATATTGTGTTTATTTTATTGTAATGTGGGTTGAAAACTTAATTTTTACGCATAAATTCAATTTGTTATGTATAATTTTTGAGTTATTTGGTATAATTCTCAAATATGTTGGTGTAATTATTGAATTAATAGGTTTTATTATGACTTTTAGGTTTAATTTTGACCTTTAGGGATAATGTCAATGTTTAGTGTTTTATTTATGGTTTGAACTTTGATGTAAGTGTTAGTTTGTTATTATGTAGAAATTTAAGTATAATTTCGAATTTATTGTTAGGGTTTAAATTTCCATATAAGTTGCAAATGAAATTTCAAATGTTTATGTGTTACATAGTATGTATAATTTCGAATCAGTAGTTATAATTTTTAGGTTTAATTTGTAATATATAAGTATAATTTGCATATATAAATTTTAATTTTGTAGGTATATAATTTCCAATTTTATGTATAATTTGTAGGTATAATTTTATTTTTTGACTATGATTTTGAATTTAATGTTTATTTATTGTTTGGATTTTGATCTTATCTAGAAAATGTCAAGGGCGAACACAGTTGATATTTTAGTATACACGGATGGTCAAATTATTGAAGACTCAAATTCAGTTAGATATAACACTCGTCCAAGCACTAACATGAGGATACGTCGTACAATCACATACGCTGAATTGTTGGAGAAGTTATATGCGAGAACAAGAACTAATCAGAATCATTTTTCATTAAAAGTAATTATAAAGTTTGAATTTGAAAAAAGAGAAATGTGATGAGGGAGAGCACAATGGAGATCAAAGATGATGTGACTTTAGTGATTTTCTTGGATCCTAATATTGTTCAGGACACGATCGAGCTTTATATCAAGAAAGAACCAATCCAACATCAGGGTCAACAGAGCTCGTTGTTAACCCAAGTGACGTCGTTAACGCCACCTCAATTCATGTCGTATTTTACACAGCCCACAGTTCCCGATTTGAATACGTAGTCACAATCCCAATTCATGTCGTATTTTACTCAGCCCACAGTACCGGATTTAAATACGCAGACGCAATCAAATGTGTTGGAAACTCGTGAGTATCACGATTTTTTTTTCAGGTGGTTTGGGGAGTTTTACAACACGATGTGTATCAAGGTAGTTTATTCTTATATTTACATTGTGTAGTTTATTTTAAATCTCATATTTGTGTAGATAATTTTCTTTTCTTTGCAAAATTGTAAAATAAGTTAACCTTTTGTGATTTGCATTTTTAGGTGCTTCTACAACTGGTCATTTGTTTGGGCGTTTTCAAAATGTACAAAACTCCCCTTTTATTCCTAACATGCAAGCAAATAATTATGAATCTTCTAATAAGTTTCTTCATTTGTTGTATTCATTTTAGTCGTGACTTGTTATTCTTATTTTTACATACTATCATCATATTTACTTTTAATTGTAGGTCCGTCTAGGCAAAATTCCCCTTTGAAAAATTCTTGTTTGAGGAATTTTCTAATTCCTGACGTGGGAGCAGGTAATTATGAATCTTCTAATAAGTTTCATAATTGTTATATTCCTTTGATTCATGACTTATTATTCTTATTTTTACATATCGTCATCATATTTATCTTTAATTGCAGGTCCGTCTAGACAAAGCCGTCATGACTTTGAGCATCCCAATTTTGGGTCTAGTGATTTTGCAAACGTTCAGAATGATGATATTTGGAGTGACGATGAAAGTGATACTGACTGTTCAATCCATCATCTTTCAGATCGCGAGTTGGAAGAAAACTTGGACAATGCAATGATGGATGAGGATGAAGATGCTGAGACTAATGTACCGATGAATGAAGATGTCCCTCCCACAAGTCACGAAGAAAGACTTCATGAAGTGATCCCATTCTATTCCACCACATCCCCTCGAAGAATATCATCGTCTACAAAACACAAAGCATGGTTAATCCTTTTTATATCAAACATATGCCAACCTATTCCCTCTTTCTTCCATTGCAATTCATTAAACCATTGGTCCAATTCAGGTGTAAAAAGTGTAGTATTTATGATAACAGGTAAAAATTCATTGTTGCTAAGAAGAGCGTACCTGAGATGTGGAGAAAGAGCTTTAAGTTTTACCTTCGGTGTAGAGGATATTACGGGATATGACTCTGATGGATCTCTTTTACCTTGAGGAATTTCTTCTTTGATGGCCTCTCCAAACACATCCACCGAATAGCATTTTTCTTCAAAAGATGGAAATTGCATCACTTTATTTAAGTTGAACTCCACCTTCTCATCTCCGATGTTCAACGCTAGCTTTCCACTTTCCAGCACGCACGTCGATGACGGTTCCCGCGGTTGTAAGAAATGGTCTTCCAAGGATGATAGGTGTTTTCAAATCTTCATCCATCTCAAGCACCACGAAGTCACATGGGATGTAGAACTTGTGAACTTTCACAAACACATCTTCAATTATCCCCATGGGGCGCTTTATACTCGTATCTTCCAATTGCAAGGACATATTTGTGTGTTTGAGCTTTTGAAATCCTAGTTTCCTGCAAATTGAATAAAGCATTAGACTAACGCTAGCTCCTAAATCACAAGGTGCTTTATCAAAGTGAAATTTTCCAATAGTGCAAGGAAGTGAAAAACTCCATGGGTCCTTTAACTTTGGAGGAATGTTTTGTTGGATTATGTCACTGCATTCTTCATTCAAGGAGATTGTTTCCACGTCTTTTAATTTCTTTCTGTTGCTCAATAACTCCTTGAGAAACTTCACACAGACAGGCATCGGAGCCCGAGCATCCGTGTATGGAATGTTGATGTGCAACAGTCTAAGTACTTGAAGAAATTTTTCTTGCTGCTTGTCCAACCTCTTGTGTTGCAACCTTTGGGGAAATAGAATTGGAGGAACATACGGCTTCGGGATAACCTTTTCCGGTTCAACCTTGTCTAAAGGTTCAAAGACTGAATTATCTTTCGTCACAAGTTCATCTCTATATACAGCATGTGGCTCAAATTCTTCAATTGTATTTTCGTTTATCAAAGTCACTGCATTACACTGTCCTTTCGGATTCTCTTCTGTTTGGCTAGGCAGTGTACCCTTTAACCTCGAATTCATAGAACTTGCCAATTGTCCAACTTGTAATTCCAGATTCTTTGTTGCTCCCACAACCAGATCAATTTTTGCTTCAAGATTCTCGAACCGTTTTGATGTTTCATTAGCGAGCTTTTCAATGGCTAATTCAATTTCCAAAGGTAGGCTGGTCCGAAAAAATAGTCAACAATCACAAAGCTCAACCCAAGAGCAAAATTGGATTTAAAAAAAAAAAAATTGGTGATGACATCATTAATTTCCGTACAAAAAGTTAACAGAAGGACCTCAATTGTTAGTCGAACAATAAAATACGGGAGGTGGAAGTAATTGGACAAAAATGAGGGAAAGGGTTGTATTTGGCCCATAATTTAGAGTTTTTTGTAATTTTCCCTATTAATTTTTGGTAATTTCTCATAATATTTTTTTTTTGGTAATTTCTCATAATGTTTTCTTTTTGGTAATTTCTAATAATATTCTCTCTTGGTAATTTCTAATTAGTATTTCTTTTCTTTCCTCTACTTCATACCACCAATACCCCCTTATCTTCGATGTGTGTGGTATTGCAAATAATGATTCAATAAAAAATATGCTTTGTATAAGACATACATTCTATGAAACAGATCATATTACTTGCAAAAAATAAATCAAAAAATATGATAAAAAATAATAATATTACTTAGTTTATGTTGCATATTCCTGCCCTGCAAAGTTGGCTCACAATCTTCCTGGAATCTGTGGCTCCATAGAGCAACATTCAGCTCCAAAAAACAGCATGAGCTGCTTCTCACCCTGGAAAATCATCTCAACCAAGCAGCAAAAATGTTTCTCTCCTAGGAAACTTCATCTTTCTAAAGAACCATAGGCTATTATCCTTATGGAATCTCCCAACATTCTTTCTGTAGAGCTAGATCAGCTTTGTGAACCAGCAAGGGCAGCACCTCGCTCGAAACTTCTTGATTTTCCTCATGCAGAGTAAGGTCGGCTATGCAAACCACCATGGGCGACTCCTCGCCTAGGAATTTCCTGATTTTCCTCCAACAGAGCTACTTTACGAACCAGCAAAGGCAATAACTCACCCTCGAATCTTCCTGATTTTCCTCATGCAGAGTAAGGTTGTCTATGCAAACCATCATGGGCGACTCCTCACCCTGGAATCTTCCTGACTTTCCTCCTGCAAAGCTACTCTATGAACCAGCAAGGGCGACACCTGGCCCTCGAATCTTCCTGATTTTCCTCATGTAGAGTAAGGTCGGCTATGCAAACCAGCATAGGTGACTCCTCGCCCTGGAATCTTCCTGACTTTCCTCCTGCAGAGCTACTTTACAAACCAGCAAGGGCGACACCTCACCCTCAAATCTTCTTGATTTTCCTCCTGTACGCCTGGCTTGCCAATGCCTTGATTTGTCATCGACTATAGTTGCTAGCACAACTCGAGTGGATGGAATAGGGACTTGGAATTTGATAAACTCAATTGGGCTAAAAAAAATCCAACTGTATGGCAATATTTTTGCAAACATCCTCAACCAAAAGTGAAATCTCATACCAAATATATTTGATCATGTCATGGAAGATAATCACTCAAATAAATTATGCCACTTGTTACGATACAAAATCATCTTGAAATAAATAACAATTCTTACTAAAGAATCATCTCCTTTTTTATTATTATTATTTGAATGGTACAATTTTAATACATCAAGAAAAAGTTCAAATACATAAAATCAATAAAATCACCAAGAGTCCATCATAAGACTCATATCCAGTAAGATTTATCTTACTCAAATTTAATTATGTAGAAATTGATGTCATGAGCATACTCATAATCTTATTTCTGTGAATATGTAGCTCCAATAATAATGCATCAAAGTGATTAATACATATTCTTACACATAAAAATAGATACATGAAAATAATAGAGAAAGATATCATCAAACTGTAGAGATCAAATAATGACGTCCGCATCACCATTTAAATTATGATTTTCTCACGCCTTGAACTCAACTTCCCACAGACGGTGCCAATTGATGCACTTGAGATTTACACCAATAAATCTATATATTATTGCGAGAAATTGAGTATAAAAACAATACAGTAATAGAGAGTAAAATGCGTAAAAGATGTAAAGTTGTAAGAGTTGTTTATTGACTTTCAATGTTGGATATTTATACAAGCTAGATGATTTCTATACAAGTATGGTAAGTTGAATCCTGCTGATTTCCTTTCTACCCTATTTATGGTAGCTGGAGCTATTACTGGAAGCTTTGGGGTGTCCTGAAATCGTCCTAAAACGCATCCAGTCTGGTCCATATCTGGCATGCCGAATCTTTCTGCTTTGTTAAGTGTTTGACCAATCCTCCTTAATTGATATTTGATTCGATATTGTTTGCTTGATTGATATCCTTCCTTTTAGAGCTCTAACTTGGGCTCTACTCTTGTTAATTGGATGAGGTCGAAATGTAAGTACATGGGCCGAATTAATATAATAAAATAAATAAATATATAATATTCTTTGGGTTTATTAGCTTGACCAATGGATGATATCTACCCACATCAATTAGGATGTAAAAGCTGTAATTTATAATGTGTTATGAATTTATTTTTAGAGTTAGTGATTTCTTAAAAGAACATTGTTCCAAAAGCTCCAGTACATAAGGTTTTAGTATTATTTTAAGCAATATCCTATTAGCTTCAAAAAAATCTTATTTCTTTCGATACATATTTACATTCAACATATCGTTTATCCAGCACAACAAAGCAAATGATGTACCCAAAAAAAATTTGAACACTAATGTAGAGTCCCCAAAATGCACAAACAAAAATTTCATTATATAAGTTAGTATATTATAACTTCAGTAACCAATGTTCTACACGGAAAATAAAGAAGGCCAATATTTAATTATTTTTTAGTGTCCATTCGTAGATTTTTGTGCAATAAACTATGTATATGCGGTAAAAAGAAAAATGATTTAATAATAAAATATTACTTTTTTTCCTTTTAGAAGAATGTTAAAAATATTAAAAAATTTAAACTTTGTTGAGCAAAGTGAACCCATAAAATAGCAAAAAAGAAATAAAAAATTACAATTAATTAATTTATACTCACATGGCAACACATGGTCTAAGAATAATAATATGAGAATTATTTTTGAAAAAGTGATAATTTGGAAATTATTTTGTTACGAAATAGTAATGTTTTGGTAATAAACTATTTCTTTTCCTCTTTGGTACTCGTTTTATCCATTCATCTCTAGATATACGATATTGTTTTCACTGTTAATGAAAATAGCAAATCGAAATATAGAATAAAATGTCACAACAAAATAATAATAATAATAATAATAAATATATTATTATTATTTATAATTTGAATATTATTTAAATACGCGCATCCAAATGTAGAAACATGCTGGTAGTAACCGGGTTCCGTCAATAAGTCTAACAAACATGTAATTATCATCAATATATCAGTAGGGGTGTGCACGGTTTGGTTAACCGACCGAACCAAATCGTAACCGAAAAATTCGGTTGGAACCGAACCGAACCGAGCCATTTCGGTTCGGTTTCGGTTTTTAATTTTTTGAAATTTTGGTTTCGGTTTTGCCTCTCGGTTAACCGAACCGAACCGAAAACCGAAATGCTTATAAATTATATATAATTTTATATTTATATTGAGATTATTGTGGGAACTTTAAAAACTTTAGGGGCTAAAATAAAAAGTTTCAAAACCCAACCCAAATTGACCAACTTGCGTGAAGGATAAAGAATTGAAAAAATAAAAAATCTGATGCCTCTTCCTCCTCTTCTTCTTCTTCCATTGACGATTGACTCGTGCTCAGATTCAACCTCCTCCTCTTCTTCTTCTTCTTCTTCTGATTGGTCGCCAAACAAATTTTGCATCATCTGATGCCTCTTCTCTTCTCCCACCATTGTTCTCGGTGTTTTCTGGTGTGTATTAGTGTGTGAGAAGGCGACTAATTTGAGGTTTTGCTCAATTGAGGAAGAAGAGCTCGGCTACTGCGTCTGCGTGCTGTGTTTGTTGTGAGTGTGTGAAATTGTGGATTTTGGTCAAAATTTGGTTAACCGAACGGTTAACCGAAAAAAACCAAAATCCAATCGGTTAAAACCGAACCGAACCAGCCCTTTACGGTTCGGTTTCGGTTCAGGATTTGGCCAAACCGAAATTTCAGTTTGGTTCGGTTCAATTGGGTTTGAACCGATTGAACAGCCCTAAATATATGCTGGAAAACGTTTATCATCAACTACTATAAATTAAAATACTTTTAGTAAGTTACATCAAATATGATCATGAGGTTAAATAAATTATCGAGCGGGACGAGATCAAACTTGTCCTGTTAATTTTTATAGAGGTTCAAAATTTGTTTTTGAATTTTTTTTTTAAGTCAAGATGAAGAGATTCCCTACATATTTTACCCGACAAACCTGGGTTGATAGTCATAATTTTGAGCCATAAAAACTCTATCGAGCTCCATAAAGAAGGGGATACCACAATTTGTGACAGCTTGGATTCGAACCCAAAATCTCTCACATAGAATGGGAGGTGAATACCACTAGACCCGGGTTGAATTTAACTTGATTGTTTTCCAATTAAATTCGAATGAGCTTTAATCGAGTCAACTAGAGCTGAACTCGACTAATTTGACCTTTTCACGCGCATTTCCATAAATTTATAGCTAAGTCATGAGAGGAGTTTCAAAGCTTATCTAACAAAAGAACGCGTTAAAATTGATTTGTTTTGTGAACAAACGATTTTGAAGGAATTGTAAGTGATCAATTTCAAATCAAGTATCGACTAGTTTGATTTATTTCTTACCTTAACGATGGTTTGGCTCAGCGGTTGTAAAATCTGCATATAGAGTCAAGCGCTATTTTAATGACTGTTTGGGCCCTTATTCTATAATTCCGTTTGGACTTTTTTGTGTTACAAAATCACGTTTTTCACAAAATTGAATTTCAATTTTTGTCATAATCAACTATGCCAAAAAGAGTGTTTGCAAACACAACTGATTACAGAAAAGTGATTATGAGTGAAAATTAATTATATTGAAAAAAAAATCAGAAAAGGATAGTGTTTGCAAATATAAGTAATAAGTGAGAAAAATTGCAGAGGATTGTTGCAAGAAAAAGTGATTAAAAATGATAGATATGTGTAAAATAAATGTCTTTTAATTATAGAAATACTGTTAACAATATTATTGTTATATTATTGTATCTTTGATATCTTTTGTATTTATTTATTTCCTTTGCTATAGATTAGGGTTTCTTGTACATCAAGACTTTGGTATATATATTTACCTTCATGCAATACAAGTTCTCTACGGGGTTTATACCAATCTAACATGGTATTAGCCAAAGGGATATTCTAACCCTATTCGATCCGTCATCCTTCCCAAGTCGTCGTTCCCCGTGCCGCAAATCTTCTCACTCATAAAAGCCTCATCTGCCGCCGCCGTTCTCCTTTATTTCTCACACGTCCGTGGCTAAGGTTTGATTTTCTGGTGCTCTTTATCTCTATTCTCTCCTATTATCATAACAGAAACAGCCCCCCCCCCCAATCCTCCTTCACACACCTCTCATTCCTCTTATACCTTAAATACCGTTTTCATCTTTTTAACTTTAAACTTTGTGAGGAAGACCATCGTTTCAAACTTTGGAAAACTATTTTCTCAGATATCTGTAGAAGTTATCGTGTTCATGATCATATCAATGGGAAATCTTTACCCAAGAATGATGATAATGAAGATTGGTACTCTCTCGATTCTAAAATTAAAACTTAGATGTATAATTCATTTGGTGTCAGTTCTGATGGCTGTACCGCCAAAAAAATATGGGATAATCTTGAAGCCTTTTTTAACAACAACAAACCCTCTCCCTCCCTTCAACTTCAAGATAAATTTCGCAATCTCAAAAAGGGTGTTCTCTCAATTTCTGATTTTTGTCGAGACATGAAACGAATTGCCCACAATTTAAAAGATGTTGATTCTCCTATTGGTGACAAAGAGTTAGTCCTTCAAATTCTCAGTAATCTTTCGGACTCGTACAATAGTATTATTGATGTTATTACTAATCAAAATCCCTTTCCAAACTTTTCTCAAGCTCGAAATATGCTTTTTCTCCATGAATCTAGAGAAGCCCAACCGCACCCACTACAACACCCAACTCGCCCATGCTCCTATATTCCCAAACCAATTCTCGTCATGATAATGGTATGATGGGATATAAGTGTGGAGACAAATCAAATTATCAAAAGGAATAGCTTTGGTAGGTGGAACCAAAGGTTGTTTGGTAGGTGGAACCAAGAGTTGTTTGGTAGGTGAAACCAAGAGGTTGTTTGGTAGGTGAAACCAAAAGGAGTTTTGGTAGGTGGAATAACTCCTATAAATAGGAGTGAATTTCCTTCACTTCAGGTATCCCAAAAACCGAGAGAAAACATAGAGAGCAAAGTGTGTGTGGTGTAGTGTAGTGTATACTAGGGAAAACAATTTGTGGTAGATACAAATTGTGCTACACGGGAAACACTTGTGGGGTTTTTCGCTCGGGGCAATACAAAGGGGGATGTGAGAGTAGTGTTCTATATAACTTTGAGAGTGGTTGTACAAGAGTGATTTTCTTGAGTTTGTCTATAAACTCAAGTGTGTATTTTGTACCGGTAAACTTCTCTCATAGTGGAAGAACTGGAAACTCTGGTGGACGTAGGCAAATTGCCGAACCACGTAAATCTGTTGTCTCGTTTTCTTGCTTTGATTCTTACTTTAAAGTTCTTTTGTACGCGTTGATTCCTAACAACTGGTATCAGAGCACAGGTTACAGCGATCCGTGGGCGAATCAATGGCGTCTGAAGATGGTAAAGTAAGAGTTGGGGAAAAAGCCTGAAAAGGTGACAGATGCAGACTGAGAGTTGCAGGAGATCATGCTGCAAGTTTTGGGGGTTATCCCGTTGAACGTTAACGAGAAAACGTTGACAATCGTGGTGCCAGATGCAGAGGCAGAGTCGCAACAGCGAAGGCAGGTTTATGTTGCCGGGTTGGGTAGACATGAAGCCAGTGGGAGCAGTTGCAGTGCCGGGGGCAGATTCCTATAGCCGGAGGTCAAGGGGCCAGACTCGTGTTACCAAGAGGGCGGAAGAACGAGCAAGCCAGGGACCGGGGAGGCGGAGTTACGGAGCCAAAAGCAGATCCGTATAGCCGGAGGTCAAGGGGCCAGACTCGTGTTGCCAAGAGGGTGGAAAAACGAGCAAGCCGGGGACCGGGGAGGCAGAATTACGGAGGCGTGACCACGTGGATAATCCATGAAGGCAGAAAACGGGGCCAAGAGGGGTTGACCGTGGAGCCGGAAGTCATGGAGGCAAGATGCGAAAAGCCGGGTTAGGCAGATTCGCTGAGCTGGGGGCAAGATGTGAAGCCGAGTTAGGCCTTCACTGAGCTGGGGCAAGATGCGAAAAGCCGGGTTAGGCAGATTCGCTGAGTCGGGGCAAGATGCGAAGCCGGGTTAGGCAGATTCGCTGAGTCGGGGCAGAACGCGAAGCCGAGGTAGGCAGATTCACGGAGCCGGGGTTTTGTTGGCGGATGGATCGGACATAGCTTGTGCAGTGGGAGCATTAAGCAGATATGTGGGGGGATCCGAGTTGCCATTGAAAAACCAAAGTATTGGCATGAGGATCAGACATAGCTCATGCAGTTGGCAGGGAGCAGATATGTTGGAAGAATCCAAGATAGTCAATGAAAAGTCCTTGGTGTAAAGGTGTCGAGAGACAGGATGACCAAGGTGAAAAGTCCTTGGTGTAAGGGTGTCGCGAGACAGATTGACCAAGGTGGAAAGTCTTTGGTGTAAGGGTGTCGCGAGACAGGTTGACCAAAGCGGGAAAGTCCTTGGTGTAAGGATGTCGAGAGACGGGTTGACCAAGGTGGTTATCCTCTTGTGGGGAGGATGGCAACGAAAGTTGCGGGGTTGTGAGACATGTTCCGGGTCTTGGGAGTAACCTATATCCAAAGGTCAGTTGGACCGAGATGGATAAGTCACGGTATTCAGGAGTTGGTTGATCACCAAAAGGAATAGGGTAGTGGCGGAGGTTCAAAGAAGGGGATCATCGTTCACAATGTAAGTCCGTCGAGTAGGAGTACTAGGGACGAATGGATTGATGAGACAAGGAGATGTCTCGGTTTTGATCTCCATTGGATTTGGGGATGTGACCTACTAGATTGAGGTTTACCTGGGAAAAGTGAAGGAATGATCGAGAAGATGGGATTGTGTCTTCAACTTTGAGTTTGGTCTCCAAGTGGGAGATTGATGGGATATAAGTGTGGAGACAAATCAAATTATCAAAAGGAATAGCTTTGGTAGGTGGAACCAAAGGTTGTTTGGTAGGTGGAACCAAGAGTTATTTGGTAGGTGAAACCAAGAGGTTGTTTGGTAGGTGAAACCAAAAGGAGTTTTGGTAGGTGGAATTACTCCTATAAATAGGAGTGAATTTCCTTCACTTCAGGTATCCCAAAAACCGAGAGAAAACATAGAGAGCAAAGTGTGTGTGGTGTAGTGTAGTGTATACTAGGGAAAACAATTTGTGGTAGATACAAATTGTGCTACACGGGAAACACTTGTGGGGTTTTTCGCTCGGGGCAATACAAAGGGGGATGGGAGAGTAGTGTTCTATATAACTTTGAGAGTGGTTGTACAAGAGTAATTTTCTTGAGTTTGTCTATAAAGTCAAGTGTGTATTTTGTACCGGTAAACTTCTCTCATAGTGGAAGAACTGGAAACTCTGGTGGACGTAGGCAAATTGCCGAACCACGTAAATCTGTTGTCTCGTTTTCTTGCTTTGATTCTTACTTTAAAGTGCTTTTGTACGCGTTGATTCCTAACATGGTAGAGGCCGAGGTCGAGGCCGTGGAAAAATTTTTGATCGCGGAAACGGTAGAGGTAATGGTGGCTCCGGTGGCAAATATTCCACTTACCTTCACACCAATTCCAGCAGCCCCTTTCGGTTCGTGGGTATCCACAACCAGTCGCACAATTCCCTTTGCGTATTGGGCCTGGTCCACACACTTTACCTGGCCCACCGATCCAGCAGCTTAATTACATGGCCTCCACTCATGGTCACTCCAGCCCCCAAGAATACTACTCTGGGCCCGTGTATGTGCTGGTTTATTCCACTTCTACTCCACCAGGTTTTACTCCTCTACACTCCAGTGCACCACTCCAGTAGCAACAACATCACTTCACCAACCGACAGACATCTCTACCCTCTTATCCACCATGTCCGTTCAGATGATGGTTGGTATATGGACACCGGTGCTAGTGCGCACATGACCAATCACCAAGGTAAACTCTATTCTCTTACACCTTGTGTTTCATCTAAATCAATTATGGTTGGTAACGGCGCTGTACTCCCCGTATCCCATATAGGTTATGCTTTTTATCCTTCTACTCTTTCTCCCTTACATCTCAATAATGTCTTAGTTTCTCCTAATATTGTCAAAAATCTTGTTTCTGTTAGACAATTTACTAGTGATAATAATTGTTCTGTCGAATTTGATCCTTATGGTTTCTCTGTGAAGGACCTCCAAACAGGCAATTGCCTTTTTCGCAGTGAGAGTCGTGGAGAGCTCTATCCTGTCCTCCTTTCCACCGTCCAGTCTTTTTCTTCCGCTGTCAATCTCGTCGCCATCTCACCGGTCATTTGGCATCGTCGTCTTGGCCATCCGGGAACATCTGTCTTTAAGTTTTTAGCTTCTCGCAATTTCATTAGTTGTCAAAATGATTTACTTTCTTTATGTCATGCTTGTCAGTTAGGTAAGCATCGTCGTTTTCCTTTTACTAGTTCTGTCTCCAAGTCTTCGAATATTTTTGAAATTATTCATTCGGATTTATGGACTTCTCCTGTGGTTAGTAACAATGGTTTTCGTTACTATGTTATTTTCTAAGATGATTTTTCTCATTTTTTATGGATATTTCCTCTGCATAATAAATCTGAAGTTTTTAACGTTTTTTAAAAAATTTCTGCATATGTTAAAAATCAATTTAATTCATCTATTACATATTTTCAATGTGACCATGGTCGTGAATTCGATAACTCCAATTTCCATTCTTTTTTTTAACTCTAATGGGATCGCTTTTCGCTTCTCGTGCCCACACACATCTCAGCAAAATGGGAAAGATGAGCGTACTCTCCAATCCATTAATAATATTGTGTGCAACTTACTTTTCCAATCTCAACTTCCCCCCAGTTTTTGGGTTGAGACCCTTCATATGGTCGTGCACCTCCTTAACCTCTTACCCACCACCACCTTATCCTATCGCACGCCTTTTGAGTTACTTTACCACATTTCTCCTACTTACTCTCATCTTCGTGTTTTTGGGTGCTTATGTTATCCCAATTTAACTGCAACTTCTCCTCATAAACTTGCACCTCGCTCTATTGCTTGCATTTTTTTGGGGGTATCCACCTAATCACTGCGGTTTTCGATGTCTCGATCTCTCCACAAACAAGATCATTATCTCTAGGCACGTTACTTTCGATGAGTCAGTTTTCCCTTACCCTTCGTACCATCACTCTACACCTCCGCAGGACTACACTTTTCTCTTACCTGATGATGATCCACCTCATCACGTCCAGCAATTTATTCTCTCTAGAGCTTCATTGCTAACTCCACCCACGCTTGTTCCCACTACAGCCACCACCCCGCCCGCACCGTCACTTCATCTCATCCTATGGTTACTCGTTCTAAAGTCGGTGTTTTTCAACGCCAACTTCTCAATCTCTCTGTCTCCAATCTCCCATTTCCTCTTCCCCGGTCTTATGTTCAAGCTCTACGAGATCCAGATTGGAAATCCGCCATGGAGAGTGAGCTTTCGGCTCTACGCTCCAACCACACTTGGGATCCTGTTCTGTGTTCCCCTAATGTGAACGTCGTTGGGTCTAAATGGATATTTCATTACAAATTTCGTTCCGACGGGTCCCTTGAGCCCTATAAAGCACGTTTAGTTGCTCAGGGCTTCACTCAACAGCCTGGGCTCGATTATGATGAAACCTTCAGTCCTGTTGTCAAACCTGCTACTATCAGCACTGTTCTGAGTATTGCTCTCTCTCATTCCTAGCCCATACACCAGCTCGATGTTAAAAATGCCTTCCTACACGGAACTCTTTCTAAAGTCATTTTCATGAAGCAACCACCTGGATACACTAGTCCTTCTTTTCCCACTCATGCCTATCGCCTCAAAAAGGCTCTCTATGGTCTCAAACAGGCACCCTGTGCTTGGTATCATCGTTTTGCTTCTTACTTGTACTCTTTAGGTTTTCACAGCAGCAAGGCAGATTCCTTTCTCTTCATTCTTCGTCACACCTCTAACACGGCCTATCTTCTTCTCTATGTAGATGATATTGTCTTAACCGCGTCCTCTACGTCTCTTCTCATGCACATCACTCATCTTCTCTCTTCAGAGTTTTCTATGACTGATCTTGGCACTCTGCATTATTTTCTCGGTATCTCTGTCTCTCAATCTTCCTCTGGTCTTTTCCTCTCACAAGAAAAATTTGCTCGTGAGATCCTTGATCGTGCCGATATGTCTTCATATAATCCCTGTGCTACGCCGGTTGTCCTGATACTCGTCGTTCTACTTCTGGTTATTGTATTTTTTTAGGAGACAATCCTATTTCTTGGTCCTCTAAATGTCAGCCAATCGTTTCTCGATCTAGTGCAGAAGCCGAATATCGTGGTGTGGCTAATGTTGTGGCCGAGACCTCTTGGCTCCGTAATCTTTTGTTAGAGTTACATTGTCCTCAGTCTAGTGCTACCATAGTTTATTATGATAACATTAGTTCCATTTATTTAGCCTCTAACCCTGTACAGCACAAACGCACTCTCACTTTGTAAGAGAACGAGTTGCAGAAGCCGAATATCGTGGTGTGGCTAATGTTGTTAACAATATTATTGTTATATTAATGTATCTTTGATATCTTTTGTATTTATTTATTTCCTTTGCTATAGATTAGGGTTTCTTGTACATCAAGACTTTTGTATATATAATACCTTCATACAATACAAGTTCCCTACGGGGTTTATATCAATCTAACAAATACTATAATCAAATTTAAGCACTCATTTATAAGACTGTCAATTGAGTCGGGTCTGCCTGAACCCCCAAGGTTCGGCTGGCTTATAGTCGGGCTGAGCTTGATTAAATATAAGATTTACTGAGTTTGAGCCCTTAACATGGGCTTGATAAATTTGTGAGCCGAGTTTGAGGTTAGCATAGCTCAACCCGAAATAAGCCCGAATTTTATACAAAGAAGAGGGGGGAAATTGTGTGCAAATGTTGTCATGATGTCCTAGTCCTACAGTTTTAATGCCCTATCATGATTATTGGTTAAGAAAATTATTTGTTTCAACAAATTCTCTAACAAAAAAATAATTATTGGTTAAGAAAATTATTTGTTTCATACTTTGACTTTTATACAAAAAAGAGGGAGGAAATTGTGTGCAAATGTTGTTGTCATGATGTCCTAGTCCTAGTCCTACATTTTTAATGCCGTGTCAATTATTATTGGTTAAGAAAATTATTTGTTTCAACAAATTCTCTAACAAAAAAATTATTTTTGACACTTTAAACAAAATATTATAATTTAAACATAAAAAAAATTCCAAATAAATTATGTATTGACCATTTTCTTTTTTATTTTATAGTGTTTGAAATAAATATGCAAAATTAGTATTTTGTATGCATTTTGTTGAGGTAAAGAAAAATTGTTAATTTGAGTCGGCCCGAAATAAGCCCGAAACTCGTAAAAATATTTGAGCCGAGTTTGAGTCGAGCAAAAAAAAAAAAGTAATACGTGCTGAGTTTGAATAAATGGTCGATAGGCCCGATGTAATTTGAGCTTTAGCAAGCTGAAGCTCCGCTCATAAAATCCGATTGACGGTATTACTCATTTACAAACTCCGAGATTATAGATTATATCATTTGCAATATATTATTTTAAATCATAAGTCAATAATAACTTATTTTAAAATTTTAACCCAACTTTTATCATAATCAATTATGTAAAACTTGAGTCAAACTCATCCTAAATACTCACATCAGAAGTATCAAAATTTGAGCAAATAGATTCAAGCACGAGTCATTATATACGCAAAAAAGTTCTTGATAAAATCCTCACAATCATATTTAGCAGTTTTTCAAAAACTTCTGCTATGTTTGGATATGTTTCCAAACCCAATTTGGTCCAAAATTTTAGCCCAATTGTTAGAATATATCTTCTTGTTTAGCATAGGATCTTTCCGTGTCGCTTAGGTAATTTTTCCTTGTATTTATCTTTCCTTATTTATAGCTTAGGGCTTTTTTGTTTACCAAGTCTATGTAACTCTATAAATATGTTACTCAATAATACACGTTTCCAACGGGGTTTTCTCTAATCTAACATGTTATCAAAACCATGGTTTCGAGCCATGGTATCTCGATCTCTCGCTTCCGTCATCCTCAAGTCGCCGACTCCGTCCGGCGCACCTTATCTGGTTTAGTTTAGTGTAGTTTTTTTTTTCTTTATCTTTGTTTTTATTGTCGCCGCTCACCCTTGGAAAAACAAAGACTTGGATTCGCCGCCTTATTTAATGATTTTCATACGAAACTGTTTCACATTGAGAAGCGTCTTCGTGGAACCGTCGCCTTAAGTTAATAATTTTCGGAAAAAACTGCTCCACCTTGAAAAACATATTCATTAATATCTCTCTACACCGTGCATAGCTTGGAATCTTGGAACTTTTCTTCGTCAGCAATAAGCCCGATTTTTATACAAAGAAGACTGGGGAAATTGTGTGCAAATGTTGTCATGATGTCCTAGTCCTACATTTTTAATGCCCTGTAATGATTATTGGTTAAGAAAATTATTTGTTTCAACAAATTCTCTAACAAAAAAATAATTATTCGTTAAGAAAATTATTTGTTTCATACTTTGATTTTTATACAAAGAAGAGGGGGAAAATTGTGTGCAAATGTTGTTGTCATGATGTCCTAGTCCTACATTTTTAATGCCCTGTCAATTATTATTGGTTAAGAAAATTATATGTTTCAACAATTTCTCTAACAAAAAAATAATTTTTGACACTTTAAACAAAATATTATAATTTAAACATAAAGAAGATTTCAAATAAATTATGTATTGACCATTTTCTTTTTTATTTTATAGTGTTTGAAAAAATATGCAAAATTAGTATTTTGTATGCATTTTGTTGAAGTAAAGAAAAATTGTTAATTTGAGTCGGCCCGAAATAAGCCCGAAGCTGGTAAAAATATTTGTGCCGAGTTTGAGTCGAGCAAAAAAAAAAAAAAGTAATACGCGCTTAGTTTGAACATATGATCGATAGACCTGATGTCCTTTGAGCTTTAGAAGGCTGAAGCTCCGCTCATAAAATCCGATTGACAGGCTTACTACTCATTTACAAACTCAGAGATTATAGATTATATCATTTGCAATATATTATTTTAAATCATAAGTCGATAATAACTTATTTTTAAAATTTTAACCCAACTTTTTCATAATCAATTATGTAAAAGTTGAGTCAAACTCAGCCTAAATACTCACATCAGAAGTATCAAAATTTGAGCAAATAGATTCAAGCACGAGTCATTATATACGCAAAAAAGTTCTTGATAAAATCCTCACAATCGTGTTTAGCAATTTTTCAAAAACTTCGGCTATGTTTGGATATGTTTCCAAACCCATTTTGGTCCAAAATTTTAGCCCAATTGTTAGAATATATCTTCTTGATTAGCATAGGATTTTTCCTTATCTTATATTTCCTTGTATTTATCTTTATATCTTAGGTAATTTTTCCTTGTATTTATCTTTCTTTATTTATAATTTAGGGTTTTCTTGTTTACCAAGTTTATGTAACTCTATAAATATGTTACTCAATAATACATGTTTTCAACGGAGTTTTTTCTAATCTAACGTGTTATCAAAGCCATGGTATCTCGATCTCTCACTTCCGCCATCCTCAAGTCCCCGACCCCGTCCGGCGCACCTTATCTGGTTTAGTTTAGTGTAGTTTTGTTTTTCTTTATTTTTGTTTTTGTTGTCGCCGCTCACCCTTGGAAAAACAAGGACTTGGATTCGCCGCATTATTTAATGATTTTCAAACGAAACTGTACCACATTGAGAAACGTCTTCGTGGAACCGCAACCTTAGTTAATGATTTTCGGAAGAAACTGCTCCACCTTGAGAAACGTATTCGTCAATATGTCTCTACACCATGCATCAAGCTTGGAATCTTGGAACTTTTCTTCGTCAGAATAAAGGAGCTCACTTCACACTTTTGCAGACTGAAGTGCCTAAGCATTCTTTATGCTCGGACTGTTGTAACATCTTTTTTTTTTGGATTTTCGGTCCAGTCTCAACGTTCGAAAATCTCCCATTTTGACTGCGGGGGAGTGTTAGAATATATCTTCTAGATTAGCATAACATCTTTTCTTATCTTATATTTTCTTTTATTTATCTTTATAACTTAGTTTATTTTTCCTTGTATTTGCTTTTCCTTGTCCATAGCTTAGGGTTTCTTGTTTACCAATTCTATGTAACTCTATAAATATATTACTCAATAATACACATTTTCTACGAGATTTTCTCTAATCTAATACCAATTGTGTTTTGTTAACACAATTTTGGATCAAAAATATGGTAAAAAAAAACACAATAATTATTTATTTAAAAATCTACAACCCAGATATTGTCCCCTATTTTTGTCTCTCCCCTCTCTCAACTTTCAATCATTAATTAATTATTAACAGGCAAAAATTTTATGATTTGACTGTTGCAGTAACTTTTGTTCCCTCTGAAAACAAAATCAAACACTATCTCACAAAAAAAACACTAAAAAAGCAACTCTCAAAATAAAATCAAACACAATCTCATCAAATATGCGTGTATCCAAGTAAGTTTTTCACCAATAATTCTCACTAAAATACCATCCAAAAACATAACCAAACATAGCCTTGATTTTGGACTCTCGAACTTGAAAATACCTCGGAATTAAAAAATAATAATAAATAAAAAAACTCAATATTGGGACTCGCTAGAAGCGTGGACTTGCAATCATTCAAGCCCCACGGCCCCCACGAGGACCAAGTCCAGCTTCCAATATATATTCCAAATAACACTGACATTTGTCGCTCATACTCAAAAGTGCAAAATACCCTTTTACCCTTATACTATTCATTTCATGGTATTTAAATATCTGAACTATCAAATATATAAAATAATTTCTCAACTTGACTTATTATGACTTGCATTGATTTGATTTGAGGTACCATTTTATTTCGATGACCATTCTACACTTTTGTAAATCACTCCACATATATATATATATTTAAAAAAATTGAAACTTAAGAAACTGCATTTCAATTAAATCAAGTATCTCTACTGACATAACCAATGACACTTTGAACGATCAAATAACGAATGAAGATTTTCATTACTTTAGTTAAGACCAATATGATCATTAGCTTAGAAATATATATAAAGAAAAATATCAAATTGAGAAGAATAATTTATTTGAACATGAAGTTATATTTTCTTCGACCATAAATCGTGTAAATGGAATGCCTAATCGAACTACTTCCCTATATTTCATCACATACTCTCTTTTATTTAACTATTTTAACGAAATAAATCATTCCAAAGGCTATATTGATCGAAGCTACTCATTAATAAATCTATCAATAATATCTTTAATATACATAAATAATATTCATATATATATATATATATATATATATACACACATTTATATCTCGATTGGTTTGTTAATCTTAGATGATTCTATGAAATTTAGAAACAATAAATAGAAAAAACTAACTTTATAGAATGAGATGCACTTGTAGTATTGACAGTCACCCTAAACAAATATATATAAAAGTTCGTCAGTAATTCAACCAAGAAAATTAAAAATAAATATAAGACGAAAGCAATAAAACTTATATATCCACAAAGAATAAATCCCACGTGAAAATTAGGAAGGTAGAATAGGCAAAAATAACTTTTTGATACTTTATCTTGGCGTGTTCACGATTTTGGTACTTTAATGTGAGGTGGGGGGGAGGGGGCAATTTAGGTACAGTAATGATATAAAAAATGGCAATTTGAGTACAAATTTGACCGGAAAATTGAAAATTGACCGGAAATTGTCGCATGCTAGGCATGTGACATCAAAATTTTGATTTGAAGGGAAAATTGATGATGTGACATCCAACTAGATAATAAATTGGTGACAAGGCAACCAATTGGACAAAGTGTATAATTTTTGCTTCAGATGAGGTTTGAACCCATGACCTTTGAGCTAAAATTTAACACTCTCACCACTACACCACATGCCACCTTGTGTATTTATTTACTTTCATTTAGTTGATATTCTTCTCTAAAGTAATTTTTTTTAACATAAAAACAATCAATATTTTAATAAAATATATCTATATTATAAATACATATAAAGATTTTAAAAAAATATATATCTAAGCATTTAATGAGCTTCAAAAAAAATTATATTAATTATTAATAATAATATATTTACATTATATATGTCAAATATATAATTACATAATTATTCACATAGATTATAATTAATCTAATTGCAGATTTAATAGTAAAAAAATAAATATATATTCGACATATATAGTTAGTTATTTATATTAATATATATATATGTCTAATATATAATTAGTTTATCTACGATTTATTATAAATATGCAATTATATTAAATATAATTTATGTAAATTATTATAATAAGTTTATTCATATATTTGTATGTCAGAAATAAAAATGTTTATAACTAACAAAATAGAAGGTAAATAAATCAACATGTGTGTTGTGGTAGAGTGGTGGGAGTGAAAGTTTTTATCCCCAAGGTCATGGGTTCAAATCTCATTGATAACAAAAGATTTCAATATTTTTTCATTTGACTGCCATGTCACCAACCCATTATACACCTGGCGCCACATCATCAATTTTCCCTTCAATTTTGAAAAATTCCCCATTTTGACATTTTCCGGTAGCCACTTCAGCAATTTTCGGTGTTATTTGGCGCCATGTCAGCAATTTCCGGCAAATTGTACTCAAATTGCCAATTTTTGTATCATTACTGTACCTAAATTGCCACTCCTCCACATTAAAGTACCAAAATCGCGAACACACCAAGATAAAGTACCAAGAAGTTATTTTTACCAGGTAGAAGCTTAGGCATTTAAACTATATATACAACTGGTGTGCTAGAGATATAAAAGAAACACTCGACTATAATTTGATTTTTAAACTAAACAAAATATCCTTAAAAAAAACTAAACAAAATATAACTAAGGAATTAAAAAAATAAAATCAAGGAACGTCTCAACAATGCATTAATTCAAAACAAAAATAGAAATCTATAAAAAAAAAATAGAAAGAAAGTAAAGTGGGGAATCAACTAAGAAACCCATAATTATTGACATAATAAGGAAAATATTAGAAAAAAGTGAAAAATAAAAAAAAATCTTTCAAAAATATATGAATTAACATGTAAATAAATGTTTTGATTAATGGCCATGATATATAAAAACCAAACAAAATCATGAATGTAAAAGACTAAAAGAATAAATATTTTTCAATCTTTCACGAACAAATTATCTTAGCATTGTAAAAGAAAATGCAAAATTAACATTCAAAAGCACATGGAAATACTTATTACTACCCAAAAAAAAATACTTATTTTCGACTTATAGAAAATTAATTTTTTAAAGATCTCTCCGCATTACTCATTCACCCATATTATGAAATTCAAAAACAGTAAATATAAAATACTAACCATATATGTACAGTCAATTGAAAAATAACCCTGATTCCAATATATATAAAAAATTGTCAAGTTTTAAGACTAATTCAACAAAGAAATTTATATATATATATATATATATATATGTATAGGATAAAAGCAATAAAGCTTTTATATCCAAAAATACAAATCATATGTAAAAAAAATAGTAGGAATGAAGAAATCTAGATATTCTAGAAAGAGAAACTACATATAGGACCCATATGCTAGAGATATAAAGAACACTCTACTACAATTTGATTTTAAACTAAACAAAAATAACTAAGGAATTAATAAAAATCAAAGAACGTCTCAACAAACTAATTCAAAACAAAAATAAAAACCTATAAATAATTTTTTTGTAAAAGTGGGGAAATCGACTAAGAAATCCAGAATTATTGATAGAACAAGGAAAATGTCGGTAAAAAATGAAGAATAAAAATCTTTAAAAAATATATAAATTAACAGATAAACGAATGTTGCGGTGAATGTGCAAAATTAATATAAATGTATATGTATAGAAACATGAAAAATTGAAACCCAAACAAAATCGTGAAAGTGAAAACAAAAATCTACATAAAAGAATGAAAGCAAAGTTAGGAAAAACCTGCCAAAAATTCGAAAATTATTAAGAGAGAAACATCAACAGAAAAGAATAATAGTGAGATGAAAAACATGTTACAACAATATAACCAAAGAGAAACCCAGAGAAAGAAAAATAGTATGAATTAAAAAGAAATAACTCGGAACCTTATTAATCTGAAAAGGATAGAACATATTGTGATAATTATAGGAAAATAATATACGAACATAAATAACAGCTTTTGGTTTTGTCCTTGACAATTCCAGCAACATGACATGTTCGAGCCCCCTGACCGAAATTTAGAAGAAGAAATGGGTAGAGATGCTCTGTAAAATTGGTTGTCCATTGCAATATTAATTGAGACATTTCCTCATTTTTTTTAGTAAGAGTAAATTCATTCATCAGTCATCATTGCTTAAACTTGGAAAACTCCAATCTTTTTGTTTTGAAGGGAGCGATAATATCATCGTATTACATCAATTGCAAGATAATATATATTACAAGTAAGCATCATGAACAAATTCTATAATAAACTATTACAAGCTATCATATAGGTAGAGAAATCAACCCACATCCATTAGTGGAAGTGTATTTAATGATGAAGAAAATACACTCCAATCTGAATATGGATTATTGGAGTGTATTTAATGATGAAGAAAATTTCAAAATTTGAAACTTAATCAATAAAACTTTTGAAGGAATAAAAATAATTCAAAATTCTAGAAAATTAGTATTTGAGTCAAAATTGCTCAACTTGGTCAATATTAATTGAGACAGTTCCTCTTTTTTTTTTTTAGTAAGAGTAAATTCATTCATCAGTCATCATCGCTTAAACTTGGAAAACTCCAATCTGAATATGGAATATTGGAGTGTATTTAATGATGAAGAAAATTTCAAAATTTAAAACTTAACCAATAAAACTTTTGAAGGAATAAAAATACTTCAAAATTTTAGAAAATTAGTATGAGTCAAAATTGCTCAATTTGGTCAATATTAATTGAGACATTTCCTCATTTTTAGGAGAAAATAGCAGATACCCCCTCAAACTATTAGGTGATATGCACTTTGCCCCCAAACTATTAAAAGTTGCAGTCAACACCCTAAACTATCATAAATGTGCACTTTGCCCCCTTGGTCAGCTTCGGGCAGCACAGAGAGGGCAAAGTGCTACAAACCGCATAGGTGAGGGGGCAAAGCGCACATCACCTCATAGGTGAGGGGGCAAAACGCACATCACCAAATTTTTTTATTTTTTAAAAATTTTACTAATTTTTTTATTTTTTTTATTTTTTATTTTTATACTTTTTTTATTTATTTTCGTGTTTTCGGATTTTTGAATTGTCTTTTTTGTTTTTAGAAAATTATGAATATTTGAATTTATACTTTTTTTCATTGTTTTCTTATTTATTTTCATGTCTTATTTTTATTTTTCTTATTTTCATATTTGAAAATTATTTATTTCAAACCTATAAATAATATTTTAAGAAAAATCCAAATAAATCTCAATATGCATGATTTAAATTGAACGATGAATGGGTAAAAAATTCCCCGAAGCTAACCGAGGAGGGTTAAGTTAATATTAAGAATATTTGAATTTAAAAAAAAAATAGCAGATACCCCCCAACCTATGAGGTGATGTGCGCTTTGCCCTCTCACCTATACGGTTTGTAGCACTTTGCCCCTGTGTGCTGCCCGAAGCTGACCGAGGGGGCAAAGTGCACATATATGATAGTTTAGGATGTTGAGTGCAACTTTTAATAGTTTGGAGGGCAAAGTGCACTTCACCTCATAGTTTGGGGGGGTATCTGCTATTTTCTAAGAGTAAATTCATTCATCACTCATCATTGCTTAAACTTGGAAAACTCCAATCTGAATATGGAATATTAGAGTGTATTTAATGATGAAGAAAATTTCAAAATTTGAAACTTAACCAATAAAACTTTTGGCCAATGAGGCCCGATTTAGTTGGTCAAGGTTTGAGGCTCCATAATCAAGTGATTGTGGGTTCGATTCTTACTGATGTATGTGGGTTATTTTCTCTACCTATATGGTAGTTTGTAATAGTTTATAATAGAATTTGTTGATGATACTTACTTGTAATAGATATTCTCTTGCAATTGATGTAATACAATGTGATCGCTCCTTTTAAAAAAAAAAAAACCAATAAAACTTTTGAAGGAATAAAAATAATTCAAAATTCTAAAAAATTAGTATTTGAGTCAAAATTGCTCAATTTGGTCAAAGGGGCCCCTTCAAATATATATAGTAATATATATATATCTTCCTCTAAAACCCCATCATTTAATATTTTCATTTCTTCAACACGTTTCCCACTCTGTGTCTCTGTGTGTGTCGTTATATATATATTGTAAAAGAAAATCACAATTTTTATATTATTTGATTTGGAACTCAAGTCAAAAATGGAGAATTGTTTGGAAGAGAAGAATACAACAGAGGTGGGAGTGGAATTAGAGCCTCTGTTGGAAGATAATAATACTGACGAACAAAAGGGTGGACTTAGAAGAACTCTACCTTTCATAATTGGTAAATTCCCAGTTTTTTTAGTTTCATATTTTATTATATTATATCAGATTAAAATGTCATTCCCTTTTATTTTTCTTTTTGTATGTCTATGATTTTTTCATGGGGGAAAATTGAACTATTAGTCCCACATGATGAGGTTCGTTGCAATTTTAATCTCGTTTATAAATTTGCAAAATAAGTCTTGTATGATGCAATTTTTTTTTATTTTTTTTGCAATTTTGGTCTTCGTTTGTTAAAAGTTAGACGTAAACTCGCTTGTGTAATGCATGCGCCGTTTATTTTATTATTGATTAGGTGGAAGACACATGACCAAAGCTAACAATTTTCATCCGATTTTTAATGATTGGGACTAAAATTGCAAAAAATAGGCATGTTATATGACTAATTTAGCAAATTTGTAAACGATATGAAAAAATGCAACGACCCCCCCCCCCCCCCCCCCCACGTTTTTTATTCATCAATAATTTCTCTTAGTTTCATGATGTTTACACTCTTTTTTTTTTACACACTTTAACAGGTATTATTAATTAATTTATAAATTGGGTTTTATTTACGTTTATTTTTCTTGTATTTTATATTGTATAATTTTTGCAGGGTTTGATGCATTTGAAAAGATAGCAACTTATGGGCTGATGCCAAATATGGCTCTTTATTTGATGAATGAATTTCATATGGAAATGTCTAGTGCTTCCACTCTGTTGTTTTTCTGGTCAGCATCCATAAATTTCATGCCACTTATTGGAGCTATTATTGCTGATTCATTCTTGGGCAGATTTTATACAATTGGATTTGGATCTGCTATCTACCTCATGGTAATAATTTTTTACTTTTTTTTTCCTTTGAAAAATTACAATATTAGTCACATCACATAGGATATGATGTGGCGGAATTTTAGTCCCGTTGTTCACAATTTTACATAATTAATTTTATAGGAGTTTCATTACTAATCACTTGCAAGACGCATGATCAAACTAACAATTTTCGTCATTTTTTAAATAGTTAGGGCCAAAATTGCAGAAAAATGCATTCTACACTAATTCTATAAATTCGTAAATAATTAGACTAAAATAGCTACAAGCCCTATTCTATAATCAATGGTGCAATTTCCCTTTTCCTTTTTTTTTTTTTAAAGAAGTCATCATTCCA
The DNA here is from genome assembly GCA_019426215.1 of Buddleja alternifolia. NCBI lineage: Eukaryota > Viridiplantae > Streptophyta > Magnoliopsida > Lamiales > Scrophulariaceae > Buddleja > Buddleja alternifolia. Next base: position 2,108,365 of record CM033394.1, read on the forward strand.
ATTATATTACTTTTATGATAATTACCAAAAAAAAAAATATATTTAGTTTTATAAGAAAAATTTCACTTTTGGTCCGAACTTCACCTATTTCAGATTTAGTGTTATTGGAATTTCAATTGCACTTTTGGTCCAGACGTCAAAAAATGAATGGGAAAAGTCTAGTCTCATACACTCGGTATCTCAGAAAACACAAAAAAAGACGCGTCTAGTATACTTTCATCCATTGTTTGACAGCTAGGACCAAAAGTGCAATTGAAATTCCAATAGAACTAAATTCAAAAGTTCTATGGGAACAAAGTGGAATTTTCCCAACTTTTATGTATTATTCTATCTTTAACAGGGAAAACGAAAATCACAACCTTCTTTTTCTTTCTTTTTTTGATTAAGAGATACCTTTTTGACCTGATATTTTGTAGCATTAAGTTATGCTGATGCAAAAGACACTGTCAATTTTATTGTTAACTAAGCAATCTCGGTAGTAGTTGGGAATATGTCAAAGTTGGGAGTTCTAGAATTTTGTCTCTTAACTTAACTACTAAGATAGAGCCAGTCTTTCAACTTGTCAGTTTCAGACACATTCGGTTTTGCTGTCAACTTTTCATCTAAAATTAATATAATTAAATTATTTATAATTATAATTGAAAATATAAACTATTTATTAATATTTTTAGTTATATTAATTTATAGAGAAAATTACATGTACACCCCCTCATTTTAGTGCAAAATTGCCGAAAACCCCCTGACTTTTTCAAAATTACATAAAGTCCGAGTCATGTTAAGATATTTTAACAATTACACTACTTGTGTATTTAAAAATTCTTACAATTTCACTCAATGTAAACTTTAGATGTTTCGTTGTAATTTACCAAAAGTCAGGGATGATTTTAGTAATTATTAACACTAAAGTGAGGGGGTGGGCATGTAATTCATCCTAATTTATAAGTATCATTCGTTACATTTTTATATGTGAGTATGAATGTAAACACATATTTTTTCATATACATCACATAAGTACATACATAAAATATTTACAATGTTAAACGAGTCGAGTTCAGGTATAAAAACCAGAGCACGAGACTCGCCCTGAGACCCGCTTATCATCCCAAAGCCTAGGTTCGTTGCGGGTCGTGCAGGTCTTAACAGGACATGTTGTCATTGTCATCCTAGATCTCACACACACAGATGGTTAGATGTCCGGTAGTGACTAAGAATCATTATTTCCTATAATAACATTTTCTAATTATCTTAGTTCATATATGGTTATGTGTTTGATATGTCAATGTAAACACTAGATTAGCCACACCAAGATTATGAAAACCATGAGATATGAAAAATTAAGAGTACTCAATTTTTTGTGTGAATTTATTCAGAAACATATACTTATCTCATGTAACTATTGTGTGATCTATTTGAATTTTGTCATTTGAAGGGAATAATTCTCCTATGGTCAACAACAATAATCCCACAAACGAGACCTACACCGTGCGATCCATCTAGTATCACCTGCAGCTCCCCCACGATTCTCCAGATCACGTTTTTGTGCGCCTCGTTGGGACTGATTTCAATCGGGGCCGGGGGAATTAGGTCCTCTTCCTTCGTCTTCGGGGTGGATCAATTGAAAAAGGGAGGTTCCAAGACACAATGTAGTCTGAAGGAGAGCTATTTTAGTTGGTACTACGCTTCGTACATGTTATCCGTCCTTATTTCTCTAACTTGTGTCGTTTATATTCAAGAGAACGCGGGATGGGCCGTCGGTTTTGCTGTCCCCCTAGTGCTAATGTTGATAGGTGTTGTTTTGTTCTTTTCGGCTTCGCCCTTCTATGTCAAATTGAAGAGTAGAACGAGCTTAGCCACCGGTTTTGTTCAAGTGATTGTAGCGTCTTATAGAAATCGACATCTAAAATTGTCAGACGACACAAATTACGTGTGGCATTGCAAGAATGGATCAACTCACGTCTTTCCCAGCGAAAAGCTCGGGTAACCCTGCCCGACCACACCTCATTATATATACATAATCTTATATGCATTTATGGTGTTTGGCTCCTTCAATTCGATTAGAATAACTTTTCTCTTTAAATTATATGTCTAAAAAGAGTTTAAATATAGATTGTTATATGGTATTTCAAATTTAAGAACCATTACTTTGATTTGAGAGGACTTGCGAGACTATCTCCATATTGGCATACATATATATCACTTCAGTTTTATATTCTTTTCAGTCCAAACGCTCTCGAAGAGAATCCGTCTCTTGTTCTACATTGATTGAACAAAGTTTCTTTTCTCTGCACTTTCTCTTACACGTTTTACTAACCCGATGCATTTCATTTCAGGTTTCTCAATAACGCATGCATTGTCAGGGATCCCGTGAAAGACTTCACCTGCGATGGGATAGTTAAAGATCCATGGAGTCTTTGCACGGTAGATCAAGTTGAGGAACTCAAATCCCTACTCGGGATTATCCCAATATGGTCCACGGGCATGATCATGAATATAAACGGGAGCCAAAACGCTTTCCCGGTACTCCAAGCCACTTCAATGGATAGAAGTATTACTTCTAGTTTTGCGATACCAGCGGCCTCGTTTAACGTGTTTGTGGTTATAGCAGTTATACTATGGGTTCTGCTTTACGACCGTATATTTCTTCCTTTGGCATCGAGATTCATGGGCAGACCCGTTCATGTAAGCACTAGAACAAGAATGGGACTAGGGATATTTCTCTCCTCCTTAGCCATGATCGAGTCGGCTATAGTAGAGGCTGCCCGTCGAGCTCGTGCAATAAACGAAGGGTCCTTGGACCATCCACTAGCCGGCGTGCACATGTCAGCAGTGTGGTTGATCCCACAGAATATCTTGATGGGCTTTGCCGAGGGCTCTAATGCTATCGCTCAAAACGAGTTCTTTTTTTCAGAGCTCCCAAGAAGTATGTCGAGTATAGCCACGACGATGAATGGAATTGGGGTGTGTTTGGCAAATTTATTGGCAAGTATGATAATGAATATTGTTGACGGTATCTCAAAAGCTAAGGGGGGTGAAAGCTGGATCTCTAGCAATATCAATAAGGGTCATTATGATTACTATTACATGCTTCTTGCTGGACTTAGTTTGTGTAATATGGTGTATTTTATTGTTTGTACAAGTGCTTATGGGCCTTTCAAAGAGGAGAGAACTAGGGAAGAAAAAGATGATATGTATTGAGAACATGAGGATATGTATTGAGTCATTACTTTGTAATTTTAGTGTGTTGATAGTGAGCTATTATCTCATGGAGAAGTTTGTTATTTTTAATTCCTATTTTAGGAAAACTATTCTCTGATTGTTCTTGAGAGGTCTCTGAACTTTCGCGTCTCGTTATTCTGAGTGTGAAGTTCAAATGGAGCTTTAGACAATAAGTGGTGGGAAAATTTCAGATGCTCCCAAGCACGACATATCAACAATTCATTGGATCGTATCTTTACCACTTGGGTAGAGATTGTGAATCGTAAATGACATATAATATTATCATTTTACACGATAAGATTATTATATCTTTATTTAATAATTTAAAATTGCACTTGGTTAGTACCTACATGAGTATTAATACCGAAACGGATAAGGTGAGATTTCTCCAAGCACTTTTTTCATGTTGTACATTATATTTGTAGGGGTGGGTACATTATATTTATAGGGTTGGTGGGCGGGTAATTCTATGACACATCGGGTCCAAGAAGGCCGGTACACCATACACCATTGGATGCAGAGACAAAATAGTAAAAACAATTTAAATAATGTATATCCAATTGTATTTAATAGATCGGCTCTATTGGACCAGATCTATTTTAAAATTTCCCGCTGGTAGACGTACTTACTATAAGTCTAAATTCCTAAGGATACATATCTATTTACTCCCCAAGAACCAAGGCTTGAGATATAAACTGCTTCCACATTAAGTCAATTATCAAATAAGGGAAAACTTTAGCACTATGTTTAATTCTTGAGGAAAAGAAAATGAAATATTACGCGTGCTTCAATTTATAATATTTTATAATTTAGTTTTCTATCATTCTTATTTTTTTCTTTATTTTTCTCACCAGAATTCAAGAACCAAACAGAGCTTAGAAGTTCGTAAGACTTGTTCGAGACTAGTAAAATTAAAACTATTCATATGTTAACTCAAGTAGGGTTCATTATAGGCAAATGTTAGTTATTATAGTGGAATCGGGAGTTCCAAGGAGTACTCTACATGAATATGGCTGAAAAATTAATCAACTTCGGTTCGAGATGGATTTATAAAATCTCAACCCGTCAACATATCAAACTGAATTGGAATATCTTTTTGTCTTCGATAAGTTCTGAAACTCGATCAAGCTCGACTCAATTAGTAAATTAATAATAAAATAGTGCAAAAAAATTAAACTACTTGAGTTTGCATTGTTCAGGTCGATTAAAGCTCGTAAGAGCTCTGTCACAACTAAATCAAGTTCAAACACAAATTTTGAGGCTCAATAATAATTCAAACAAGTTTAAACAGCACCGTGTTCGGTTCAACTCGATTCATTTACAATCATACATCCGGTCACTCTCAAATGAGGCCCATATACTAAAACTAGCTTAAATGGGCCGGGCCAATATCCAAAGGCCCAAATATTAAACCCAACCCAAATTTGTCCTTCTAAAGTGGGCCTTGTAGTCAATCCAGAGTTTCTGTTACATATGCGTCTTACATTTTCTGTTAGACGCATAAATGTGTGACAAGTATATATACTCGGGTTTCGTTTTATTTCTTATTTGTTGTCCTAGTAGAAGGACTTTAAATCGCGGTTACAAGATTTTCTAATCAGAAGCTCTTGGAATTGGAAATACTTGGAAAATAGCAACAATCATTTGATGGAATCTACGTAGAGTACATTGCAGACAGCTTATTGTGATTACAACGAGACCTTAAGTTTCAAAAATGTCACTCAGAATCACCTCAAACATTTCATTTTTTTTTTATCCTAAAGGAAAAAGTTTTCAATTGATCATTTAAACAAATAAAATTGAACTATCAACTTCGTGCTTTTATTATAGTTTTATAATGTCGGGTTCGGGTCTAGGGCGGTTTGTCAATACCCGACACCCCCCGCTAAAATTTTTATGAACTCAAAACCCATTCCAAACTTGTACCCGACGGTTGGCACTGCTAGAGTTGCCGGACGCACTTTGTAATTCTAAAAATACCTTGAAAAATAGTGTTTTGTAAAAAATTATTATCATAACTATCTAAGTACTAGGAAATAAATATTATTAACTTAAAACATAAATTATTTAGGATTTTTATTTAATTTCTATATTGTACTTTAAGCATGTTTTAACTTATTTATGTTGAAAGTATAAACTAATTTTTTTTCCTTCTTATTTTAATTTACAAGTGTACTTTGTTAAATCTTTATATGAGAGGATATGTGAAAAATGAATAATTTGGCATATACATATCATATATAATTATAACATGCATAAATATATTTATAACGATAAGAGGGGTTCATTCGGGTCAGAACACCAAAATTGGGGACATTTAGGCAAATAACAACTTTTTGCAATCCCTTTAAGGTAATAGCAACTCTTACTGTTGCATAGTACCTAACCATTTTCTTTTAATTGCACACGGGTCCAGTAACTTTTGATGACATTTAACTTTGGTCATTTTAAAATAAAACTTTACAAAAGCATACGTAATTAATAAAAAATGAACAGTGTTACCAAATTTTTATCATTTAACGAGTTAAGCATTCTATTCCAAAATTCTCATGTAAGAGGGTTGCTTCGTAAATCCGGTTGCTTCATAAACGAAGACTTATGTTGGATCTGGAGTAAAGTACCTATCTTACCCTTTTGAATTTCAAAATATAATCTTAACTTATTTAATAATTTAAACTCAAGAACACTATTATTATAAATAGCTTGAGAAAACCTTTCTGATGTGGAAGATCAAATTAAACTGCGACCACATAGCATACTCAGAATACTCAAGCTCTGATACCAGATTGCTTGCACACTGGGGGGAATTATCCCGTTTGTCTCCCGACCAGTAACACCGAGACAGTAAACAAAATCTTCCCAAGGCAGTATCAGATATTATTGAAAACAATAATTTGTACAGCGGAAACATATTTTTGGGATGATGAAAGAGTAGAATGTTACTACTGTTCATCATCATTTTTTATTTGGTTTTCAAGCATTTTTAATATTTTTGGATTTTGGATTTTTTAATGTTTTTGTATTTTTTGACCATGAGAGAGCTATAACATTTTTAAATAGTAGGGGAATCTCATCCCTAGGGGTAAACTACTCACTATGCATATTAATAAAGCATACAAACTTACAAGAGATTTTTGCACACAAAGTAGATATTTTATTACAAGAAAAGATGAGAGATTCTCTAGCAACCGAGAAGTGTGGGTTGGAGAATGTTAAGGTGCAAGTTTTTACAATGAAGAGAGAGGTCCTTTTATAGGACTCGGACATGAAAGAAATATACATCAAAATGAAATCCAAACTTGGATTCCATAACCGGTTCAGGTAAGGCTATACAAGGCCTGCAATTATTGTACTACAAACAGTACTCAAACAGTAAAAAAGTACATAGGTGGCAACAGTGAATAGTAAATATGGTACAAAAGTTGCTGAAAATATTAAAGGCTGCTGCTTCAATTTTAGTGCCTTGTTTGATAGCTGAATTATTGCTGCAAATTATTGTCCTTGCTGCTAGTACATTTATGGCTTTTGTCTGGGAAATGAATTATTTTGCTGAAACTTTGTCTTCTAGTATGTGTCTCGACTGGATCCTTCTATTCCTTCTAGATCTAGATTATACTTGGGCTGATAGTCCAAGCTAGGTGTTACTTTCTTTCCTAGTGTTGTAATATGGAATTTGCACCTGGAGCTTACTGGAATAAAAATACTCTGATGAGGTGCTTGAAAAATTAGCTGATGATATGGTGATAAGTCCATATTTGGTCTCATATATGGTCGCTGTGTCTTTCTTTTTATTTCCAGAGCTAGCTTGAGTTCTTCTGCGTCTGCTAAGGGGTTTGATACTACATGGCATAGTCTGAACATTTCTGATTTGGCTGGTTCCCAACTTTCATAATTTTCATTTACTGTTATGAAGGAATGACCCAATTCTACTCCTGTAGTGTTCCAAATTGAAGGTAATGATGATACGTCTAAATGGAGATTGAAAGCTCCTTGGCTGAACGAAAAAATGACTGTTTTTGAAATTTGCCTGCCTAAATGTGTTACTTGTTCTAGATGTGACACAAATATTTTTCCCACAAAGCCGTAGCTTAGTAGTTGTCATATGCTGATAAACTGATCATATATCCATCCTTCTCTTAAGAGTGCAGCGTCTATGTGAACATTAGGCCATGAAAAATACTTGATTGTATAAAATTTTAATGTTCCCTCATGGCGAATAGGCTCTCTTTTCCATTGCAATAAATGTGTTAAGGGCTTTATTTCTTCTATTTGCTGAATGATGAGGATTTGAGCTACTTTTAGCAATCTTGCATAAAAATTATCTTCTGCTTTCTGCCAAATAATGGGTTGTATTACTTCTGGTAAGGCTAAAGCTGTGTGACAGGGATAATGAAAGGTTCGAACATATAAGAATTGATAGCATTTTTCCTTGATTGTTTTGGGAACATCTATTTGTCTTGGGTTTGTTATATGGGCTGATAAATTTTGATGCTGGACTAATAGGTTTTGATAAAAAATTTCAAGGTTGGTAAACCGATTGGTTATGGTTTCAAGATCTTCTTCGAGTGATTCTACATCTGGGTTTATAGGTTGCTTTCCCTTTGAAAGTATTTTGGACTTTGCATTTTCGGCATTGGGCTGGATGTAAAAATTTGGGCCTAAAAGTCTCTTTGTTGCTGCTATTGCTTCATGAAATTGTTTAAAGGGCTCCAAGTGTCCTTTTGCTACCTTTTGAATGCTTTGTAACGCCATTTGATAGTCAGTAAAGATTCCCACGGGTTGTCCTCTAATAACTAGATATACCGCTGCTTCTTCTGCTGGAAAATTTTTGTTTTCTTTCTCGAAATAGTAGCACAGTGCGTTTAACGCTGATAATTTGTTGGATGGTAAATTGACTTCCCATAATGCATTTAGTAGAATACTTTGATATTCTGTAATATAGGGAGTATCTTTTGGGGGTTTGAAAGCATGTCTAATTGGAAGTGTTATTTTGCTAAAGGTTTTAAAAACATTTTGAGTGGCTGGATTAAAAAATTGTGTTTCAATTGCAAAGGTTGGTCTATTCTGAATATTTTGCTGAAAGTTAGGCTTGAAAGCTGGTCTTCGGGCTATTTGGTTGAATGGTATTAGAGCTGCATAGGGAGGTCGTGTTTGTTGGTTATCTTGGTCGTTGGAAGCCATGATCTGTTACCCAAAATTAAAGTTAATTGTTTGCTTAATAAATCTGTTATACTATTGTTTGATCCTTTAATATGTTCAAATTCTACCTTATATCCATTACCTTCTATTACATTTCTAAAATTTAACCATCTTTTATTATTTTGTTTCCTAGAATTTTCATTTTTTATGAATCTAACTACAGCTTCACAATCTGTTCTAATGGTAAAAGGTTTATTTAAATATAGTCTAAAATGGTCTATTGCTTTAACTATTCCTGCTATTTCATAATCTAGACTGGTCCAATTATTTCCTATTTTATTAAAGTTACCACTGGAATAAGCTGATATTTTTTCTTCACTTTTTGGAGAAAATTTATGAGATTTATATTTTAATATTGCTCCTCATCCTTTTATAGAGCTATCTACTTCTATTATGACATAACCAGTACTTAAAGGTAATTTTAAAGGTTTTAAATCTTTAACTATTTCCTTAATTTTTCTGACTAGGTTTATATCTTCCTGATTAAAGTGTCTTTGGCCTGATTTTCCTGTTTTCTTATTAAATGATCCGATTAATTTACTAAGTTTAGGAATAAATTTTCTAGAGTAATTCAATATTTCTAGAAATGCTTGTATTTGTTTTAAGTTTTCTAGTTTATCTGGGAAATCTAAAATCTTTTGAGCTATATGAGGTTGTAATTTAATCTGTCCATTTCCTATTTCCAAACCTAAAAAGCTTATTTTTCTCTTAAAAAGTTCTATTTTCTTTTTACACACTACTATTCTATTTTCTTCTATTAAATTAAACACTTGTTTTAAATGATATTGATGTTGTTTAAAATTTTCAGAAGCTACTAAAATGTCATCTATATATACTAAACAGAAATCTAAATTTTTAAATATATTATCCATAAATTTTTGAAATATTGTTGGAGCATTTTTTAAACCAAAAGATAAAACATTCCACTCGAAATGTCCTTCACTACAGCTGAATGTTGTCCATTTTTTGTCTTCTTCTACCATTTTAATTTGATTGTATCCACTTTTTAGATCAAATTTTAAAAAGATCTTTTTATTTTGTATAAGATTAATTAACTCATCTTTATTAGGTATTCTATAAGCATCATCTTTTGTATTATCATTAACTCTCTTATAATTATATAATATTCTAGGTTTTTCTCTTTTTATTTCTGCATGATTTCTTACTATAAAAGCTGCCGATCTATGTGGACTATCACTTCTTCTTATAATACCAATTTTAACATTTCTTTTATTTATGTTTTGAATTTTTTTATATTTTCAGAAGTATATTCTATAGCTGTTGTTCTTATTACTATATCGGGGTTTATGATTTTTAGTTTAAAAGTATAATTTACTTTGTTTTTAGCTAAATCATCTCCTATAAATCCTAACATTTCTAATTTATGCAAAATTCTTTCATTTTCTAGGTTTAAAACTTCTAATCCATTTTCTATATCTCTAATTTCTTCATATAATAGAATGTCTATGGTTTCTGATTCTATATTATTTTGTTCTAATTCTTTGAAAAAATCTAAATCATTATTACCATGTCCACCACGCTTCGCAGTTAACTCTGATTGTTTAATATATCTATTTGTTGGAAATGTATAATTATGTTTGCTAATAGTAATATAATTTTTTCCTACTAATATACTTCCATTTAATGCACAAATAAAGTTTAACCTTAAAAGGAATTCATGACTATTTATGTTATCTGGTGCTATAAGTACTTGTCCTAATGTATATTTGTTACTATAATTTCCTAAAAAATCTTTAAATTGTATTCCTATGTTAATTAACTCTTTTGTTATTCTCATTAATCTATTTTCTGCAGTTCTACTGGTAACAGTATAACTTAATTGTGCTTCAAACTCTTTTGGAACAAGACTAGAGCTAAGCATGCTTTTTGTACTTCCTGTATCTAAAATTGCTTTAGTTTCAACATATTTTTCTTGATTACACCATATTCGACAATCTAAAAGTATTAAACTACTAGTATAGGGTACCTGTATTTGGGGTTCATACGTTGTATTTTGTAAATGGGTTTCTTCTAGTTGTTGGTTAGGTTCATCAATTTCTTCTATAACTATACCTTTTCCTTTATTTTGATTACCGCTTATATTTTCATTATTTTTTAATTTTAATTCTAATACTTGTATTCTTAAGTCTAAATTTTCTACTTTATGACTTAGAATTTCTATCGTCTCTAGTTTTTTACTAGGTTTAGGAGATACCTCTGTTTCTATATTATATGCGTCTTTAGCACAAATAAAACAAATTTCGTCAAAACATGTATTGCACTGATATCTTAAATGCATATCAGGATATAATCTACAAATACTACAGGCTATACTCATAGTTCCTTTTCCATTTATATATTTATGTTCACATGAATTATTCATATAGGTATACTCTATTATATTTGGAATTTCTGGTCCTTCTTCACTTACTATACTAAATATGCTTTCATTATCACTTTCATTACCATCTATACTTACTACATCTTCATCTAATTGTTTTGCTATGGCTACTCCTTCCATATTAAATTGTCTTTTCGGGCACCTATTAGCTAAATGTTTAGAATCTCCACAAATAAAGCAAGTGCATTTCCTAGTTGATGGTTTTCTAACATAATTAGAGGGTTTTCTTCCTTGTCTATATTGTCTAAAATTAGATTTTGGTTTATTTGGTTTCCTTAATATCTTTCGTTTTGCCTTAAAATAATTCTTCTGTCCATATTGTTGTGGGGTATATATAGCTTTCTACAAAATTCATAAGATTGTTTTCTAATTTGTTCTCTAATAAATTCTTCTTTACACCATTCCTGAAGTTTAAAGAAAGTATATTATACTCTAGGTCCTATACCTAATCCTATAAGATTGCCATTGGTGTTTATCCATTCTTCATGTATTCTTTTTCCTAAATCTTGTGGTAATTTTGTAAAATATCTATTACATAATTCTTCATCAAATGCTTTATTAGTTTCTTCTATTAATCTTGTAAAATCCTGACTAAAAGGTATAATATATTTCATATCGGTTATAGTGAGTTGTTCTAGGTTTCTAAGTGTCGTATCTTGTATGAATGTATTTTCTCTTCCTGGATCTATTCCTATTATTAAAGTTCTAATGAAACTAGTAAAATTATAAGGATTATTCCCTAAGGCTTTTATTTCATTAATTCTATTAGGATCCTTTTTCTTCTTACTTTGCCAGATAGATAATGCTGTAGGTCCTAAGCATGTTTCTAAAAAGTTAAATATATTCATATCTGCCTTTTTATTTATTTTCCAATGTCTTACTATACATTGTTCCCATATATTTACTTCTTCAGACCACATTTGTGGACTTCCTAATTCAATTACTAACATGGTTTCATTCATGGTTTTTCCTATGGGTTGTCTTGCTCCTACATATTTATTTGGTTGGGTTGATCCATATTCCTATGTTGGATTTTTCCATTATGGTCTACCACTCATTTCTACATTTTTAGCTGGAACTTCACTATAATCTGGTTCTACTCTAGTTCTTTTTCCTATATTACTACTAGTACTTGTTTGGCTATCTGCCATAAAAGCTATTTCATTGCTACCTTTTTCTTTAAAGAAATTTTTAAATTCTACTTTTCTTGAACATATATCATCTACTAAATCAATATTATAATGTTGTTTAAATTCTTCTTCAGCTGATTCTAAATTTATATCTAAGTTCATTGCTTCAAAATACATTTCATCTACTAATTCTCTTAAATTATTTATCTCGAAATTTTTTCTTAATATTTCTTCCATATTTTTTGGTCTATAATCATTTTTAAGCTGACTTTCTAATTGTCTAATTTCTTCCTCTATTTCTTCTATATTTTCTTCCTCTTCATCTTCTTCGCTTTCTATGTCAGATATTATTTTCCAATTTGCAAATCTATTGGTTCTTCTAACTTCTTCTTCTTCTATTATATTCATATAACTTGTTTCAGTTTCGTTATCAGTTTCTTCTTCTAAATCTTCTAAGTTTTCTTTGGGATCTTGTTTTTGATAATTAATAAATCTAATAGAAGTTTGACCTCTACTATTTGTATACATTACACTTTCTCCTGGAATCTTAACAGTTTCATTTTCTTCTAGGTGTTTGGTTAATTCTCATTCTTCTCCATTTAAATAGTTATTATCTATATTTAAAGGTTTAATCATTTTTACTCCTACTGAGGCTAAACCATCTATTATTCCGTTTATATTAATTTTATATTGAGGAAAACTATTATTAGTTACTCTTCCTAAAAATGCTATAGAAACAACTAAGTTATTTCCATCATAAGATTCATATCCTCTAGTTTGTAATTATATAGTGATTTTATTAATATCTTTAATACTTTTCATCATATTTGGAGCTACATAAAAAATTCCTACATTATTAGTCATATCTATTTCCATACTAGCAAATACTGCTCTCCTAGCATCAGACCAACTTTTATCTAGTAATAAAACTAAAACCTTTCCACCGGCTCCTTTTCTAGTTAATCCTTTTATTCCTACAATAATTAATCCTAAATGTATATATTTTTGTTTTAACTGTTTTAATTGCTTAATACATTCCGGGCTAACTAAGCTTATATTTTCAGCATTTGTTGTAACTTTTACTTCTTTTTCTCTAAATTTCTTAATTAAATGTGTGTTAAAATCCATCTTTCCTACTTTGTATAATGTTTTAGGTTTTAATTTATCTATTCCTTTGTTATTATACAAATTAAGATTTTCTTCTACGTCTATTATTTCTTCTAATTCTACTTCTCTAGCTGAACTTTGGCTTCCGGATCCTCTAAACATTCTTTTAGTGAAAATATTACTTATTTTTCCCTTTTCTCTTTCTTTACTACGTGATTCACTTATAGTTCTACTAGTATCACTAAATGATCTCAACATTTTTTACCAATATATATATATATATTTTTAGGTTCCTTTTTAGATTTTTCAGACTCGTCTAGTGCTAGATTTGCTAATCTCTCTTCTATACTATCTTGTAAATCTCCTTTAATTACTTGAGATACTGTGTCTATTTTAGTGCTTAATTTTTCTAATTTATTTTCTAATTTATCGAGCCTTTCAAATACTTGTAAAATTAAAGCAAATTGGATATTCCAAAGTTTAGGATATAATTTATCTGAATTACTAGTTCCTTGATAGGTAGTAAATCCTTCTTCTGTACATAAATATTTATTTGCTAGTTCAATGGCTCTTTTATATTCTAATCTATTTTCTATACTATTCATCCGCTAACTATTCGTTCTATATTTTTTAACGTTTTATTAGTCTCTAAACTTTGAGCTTCTAATTAGTTTATTTTATCTATTACTTGACTTAGAGTTTTCTTAGTTTCGATTTCTATTTGTTTTAGCTTATTACTTCCCAAACTATATTTTAACTCTATTATTTCGTCTTTAGTAGGAAAAACCTTATTACATTTTTTAACAATTTTCAAAATTTCCTCAAACTGTTGTTTAATATAATCTAAATTATTACTTTCACCTGTTTTTAATATTTCTCTATTTATTAAAACAGCTTCTTTTAATGAATCTAAGATTTTATAAAATTTTGTGTTTTCTAACTCTAAGTTTGACGCTAGAGATATAAGTAAATCCGTTAAACTATTTAAATGTTTATTTTCTGAATGTAAATTATGTTTAAAGCTTGAATCAAATCTACAAATAAATTTATGTTTATCTAAAGAGATTATAGTTCTATCGACTAAACTATATTCTAGATCTAAATATTCTATTTTTTTATAATTAGAAGGATCTATTTTTAATAAAATGCTGCTATTAATATATTTAAAACTAAAAAAAAATTAATATAGCTTTGGTAATCTCGTGCTATAGGTGGTGTGTTAAAATAAATATTAACCCAATTATCTCTCCTAGTTATTAATTGGTTTCGTAATTCTAATATTAATTCTTCATTATTATAATCTAAGTTTTCTAAAGTATTAAGACAATCAATAAAGGAATTCAAAATATTATCGGGTACAGGCATGTAAAATAAAAGTAAATTATGAGTGCAAATAGAGAGTTTTATGCAGATTTATAAAAGTGGGTTGAGATTCCCTTTTCTTTAAAATGTGTATAATTACTCTCATGGGTAAAAATAATTCTACAAGAAAATAAAGGGACCAAACTGAAAATAAGAACAAAATATATATACTAAGAAAATAAATATTACCTGCCACGTGTCAATTTTTGCTTGGTTTTGGCTATTTTGACTTAGTCAAAAATAGTGGCTTGGTTGAGGACTAATTTGCAATTTTCATGGTGCTATGCCCTTAAATATTTTGGAGTTGGTTGCTATATGCTTAGTTATGCAAAATGTTGTTGTTGTCTTAATTTTCCCCCAAGATTGAGGACTTATCTAGAGACACATTTATCTTTTCAAAACCACTACTAGAAGATTTACTTTTGGCAAAAGCTAAAAGTGGTTGTCTTTAATCAATAGGCGTTGTCAACCGTCATTCACACAACGACTTTGCAATGGCTCATTAGCCGTTGTATCCATGAAGATTGCTAATACTATTACAACGGCTTTTCGCTATTGTGAAAGTATTCACAACTCTTGTACCAACGGCTTCAATGTCATTGTGTAAAAAGGCCAAAACATGATTTTGACCCCTCTATATATACGGCGAAAGAGCCGATGTGGATAAGTATATTTAGGCACATCAACCAAAGTTGTTAAGCCATTGCCAAGGTTTTATATTTTTTTCAAATTTTCTTTAATATGATTTAATTAGAAAAACTATATAACTAGAAATTACTGATTAGACAAATGTTTTCAATAATTCCTTATGAAAAATGTTTATCAACTTGCGTATTACCCCACTCAAACTTGTTAGTTTAATGGTATTAATTTTCACATTCATGTGGGAGGTTTTGGGTTCAGTTCCATGCTGTCACAAGTTATGATTTTTCTCTTATTATTGGAGTTTTATAGGGTTTGTGTGGCCCATAATTAAAACATTATTGGCCAAGTTTGTCGGGTCAGGGTATATCCCCTTTCATCTATAAATTAAAAAAATAAAAATTGCCTAGGTCTACCAAATTTGATAAATTATTGTGATTTGAACTTTAATTACTCCTACTTAGGGTTGGCTCACTGCATTCCTCTCTCCCAAGAAAAAAAAAACCCCAACCACCTTTTTTCTTCTCTTCTTCTCCGATGACGATGGCTTCACCACTTTTGTCACCACCATCGTCGGCGGACTGGATTGGAGCACCCTCTTCAAATTGTATAACCCAACTTCAAATCTGACGAAACGGTGATGAATCTAACGAGACAGAGACGGATCTAACGAGATGAAGACGGGTGATTCATAAGATTTTATATAGCTTTTTAGATAGTTAGTTTAGTATTTTGTTTTTTCTCTCGTATAAGAATTTGTTTTCTCTCTCTCCAATGAGAGTTTCGTCTCTCTTGAATAATTAGAGTGTGGTTTTGTGTTGTTTATTAGTTCTTAAGATTTGTTATCTTGAAAAACTTGATATTTGGTACTTTAATTGTTTTTTACTACATCGTTAGAGACAATCTCAGTTGTATTGTTCTTGACGTTGTAAACTGATTGTTGAATGAAATAAAATCACCGTTTCTCCTTAAAAAAAAAAAAAAAAGGGTCGGCTCACTGCATTCAACCAAATAACTAATTAAGCCATGAATCATGATATTAATGGCAATGATTCGGATGCGGCTTTTGAGAATTTGACTAACTCGCCTGATGGCATGGCGGGGGTTGGGGCGAGAAGCCATGAATCATGAATGTGGCTTCTCTTGTAGGGTTGAAACTTATAATAGCTTGGAACCATAACTCATATCCATCGAGAAGGGGCTGGAGCTCACAGTACAATCAATTTGACAATTAAGTTGTGGCCGACCATATATTTTTGGGATAATTACACTCACACTCCCTCAATGATGAGATAATTACACAAACTTCCCCTCACTAATTGATACTTACAAACACACCCCCTCAGGGGGTCTATTTGTAAAGTTTACAGGGGTGCAATTGTATGAATTGTTACACACAAGGGGTGCAATTGTAAGAAATTTTTAACATGAAGGGGTGTGTTTGTAATTATCAATTAGTAAGGAAAGATTTGTATAATTATCCAATCATTGAGGGGTGTGAGTGTAATTATCCCTATATTTAAAGTGTCTATTGCTGGCACGAATTTCTCTACCATCAATTTAGAAGCCACCAGTGACATTTTGAAAATAAATAAGGGGGTAATCATGAAGTGTTTGAGATTGGAATTTGAAACAATCGTAATTATTTGTGATAAGACATATGAAATTTACTTCGTTCAGATGATTGTGATATAGAAATTTAAGATTGGAGTTTTAAATTTGCTGCATTTGATTGAAATAGAATAATGAGTTATTCATAGTTGTATTTGAGATTGGAATTTGAAATAACGGTAATTATTTGTCATAGAATTGACATGGAGTTATTCATAGTTGTTTATCCCGGAATGGTAACTGGTTAAACTGGCAATGGCAAGTAAGCATCAATCACGTTTCGAGAGAAGCCAATCGCATGGCAAACCATTTGGCTAAAACAGGGCTAAATCAACAATTGTCGAGGTGTAACATCCCAGATATTACTACTTTTATTTTTTGGAACTAGATAAAATGGAGACCACTTAGCCTCGCATTATGATTATAATATCGGGTCTGTCGGACTAGTCTACTAAGGTATTCCCCAGAATCAAAAAAGAAATCTCAAATTTTGAGTAAGAAGTTTCAAGTTTGAGTCCTTACAAGAAAAAAAAATCTTGAAAAATCCTCATAATTGTGTTTAACAATATTTCAATAATTTAGTCTTAAACTTGCAAAACAAAAAAAAATAAAGGTAATATTTTTTTTTGGAAGGAGAAGCGTTGTTTTATTCCATTTAATAAACAGTTTACAACGTCAAAAACAATACAACTGAGACTGTCTCTAACGATGTAATAAAGAATTATAGAGCACCAAATATCAAATTTTTCACGATAACAAATCTTAAAAACTAATAAACGAGCACAAAAATACTCTTGTGCAAAAGACCACACTCTTATTCAAGAGAGACGAAACTATCATTCGAAAGGGAGAAGGCAAACTCTCATACGAGAAAGAAAATAAAATACTAAACAAACTATCTAAAAAGCTATATAAGATCTTATGAATCACCCGTCTTTATTTCTTCAAATCTGTCTCTGTCTCGTTAGATCCATCACTGTTTCGTCAGATTTGAAGTTGGATTATACAATTTGAAGAGGGTGCTCCAATCTAACCTGCGGACGATGGTAGTTACAACAGTGGTGAGGGAGGCGACTGCTTCACCAAGCCAACGTCGGCGGAGAAAAAGAGAAAAAAAGATGCTAGGGCCCGATTGGATGGATGTCTATTTCCAATTTCTCATTTTTCATAGGTAAAATAAGAGAAATTATTTTTAAAAAAATAGAAATATGAAAGATGAAGTGTGTTTGGATGAATTTTTTTGATAAAAAAAAGTGTAATAATTAAGTGTGATGTGATATGTTTTTTTGGTAAGAAAAAAATCTTTTTTGGTGGAAAATTAATATGGATGAGTTTTGTTTTTGTAAGAATATTTAACATATTTAAGCTAAACCCATCGATTAAGGCATAAAAAAATATGCAAAGTGGATCTTATTTCGTAGCCTACATCATTTCAAATAAAGATATGTGATTATTTTTATGATTATATCAAGATATTGGCGGATAAAGTACTTTTAATTATTGGGTGAACTGTCTAATCATGAATAGTAAAAATTCCGACTTTCTGAGAAAAATTTGAGAGAAATGCCAATTAATCCATTTTTCAAAGAAATTTGAGATTTTTTTCTAAAAAATTATATGTAGTATTTCTTTGGGATATTTTTGAAAAATGTCAAATAAATGAATTTTTAATTATTATTTTTTTAAGAAATTGAGAAATAAGAAACAGCATCCCATTCAATCGGGCCTAATTTTCTTTTTTCTCCTCTACGAGAGAGAGAGAGAGAGGCGGCTGTGGAAAAAAAAAAAGGTCTACATTTGTGTCGGTAATCAAAGTTAACAAGAAAGTGCGTGTCGTCGAGTACGAAGGATTATCGCTCATTTGTTTCACATGTGGCGAGTATGGACACCGGAAGGAAACATGTCGTATGGTCTCAGGTTTATTAAACCCGGAAAAATTACCCCCAGAAGCACAGGAGGATAAAGCTAAACCTCCCACCACGTATGGCCCATGGAATATAGTTCAGAATCGCCAACATCGAGGGGGCCAAAACAAGGTAATTGGTACTGACAGGCAAAAGGTACATAATGCTACAGTTTTTCAATTCGGGGCAAACACTCAAACAACCCATAAAACCGAAGTTGAGAAGGTGAATGAGAGACCCGGGAGGACAACGGTAAACATAGGGAACCATACACGAAAAGATAATGCACATACTCGTGCGATGGGGAACCATAAGTCGAAAACTTCAACGGAAACACCGAATGGGTCAAGGTTCAATGTCCTACTAGACACGGATGAGGAACTGGAGATAAATGGAAGTATGGCTACTAGGGATATGACGGGCAAAGTGGTTTCTAACACAAAGGAAAGAAAAGTTTGGAAGAAGAAAGACAAAGAGCCATGTAATCAAAGTATTGAGACTTTAGTGAACACAGAGAGGATCACACCTATTGCCCGAGGTACTACGTATCCCATCGTCAATAACCGCATTCATTCATCGATAGAGTTGGATCAGGATATGGTAGATTCTACATCAGTACATCAGAGGGACTGGGAAAATCCGCATCCAGTCAAAATTACTCGATCGGATTCTCATTTGGGGCCCACTCGACCACCGGATTTTCAGCAGGAGGGGTTAATAAGCTCGGATGAGGAATCAGATGATGAGCATGAAGATTCTGAGATGGACACTAATCAGGGAGATATAGGAATCCACAATATCGGAACGCTCGAGTTTTCAGCCAACTTGGAACAGGATGTTGTTATGACTACGGAGAGGGGGGTTTTGACCCCCCCCCCCAGGTATGATCTTTTTGTTCTTACAGAACTCCCCCCTCTGTTTGTTAATTATGACATCTATATTTTGGAATTGCAGGGGTGCAGTGAAACCGGAATTTCAAAATTCACTACGAGAAGTTCTTAATCGGTATAAGCCGATGATTCTAGTATTGGTGGAGCCAAGGACCCAAGGACACCAAGCAGATGTTATTTTAAAGTTTAGTAAGTTCGATAGGGTTGAAAAAGTGGAAGCGAGAGGCTTTGCGGGAGGGATATGGCTTTTTTGGAACACAATGGAGGTCGAGTTAGATATAGTAGAGGCAAATGAGCAAAGTATTACCTCTATAGTGAACCAAAAAGGAGCGGTACGATGGGTCCTTACAGCGGTGTATGCGAGCCCTCAGCTGGAGCGGAGAAATTACTTATGGGATTACCTTGTTCGGATGAGCCCTCATATTCACGGCCCATGGGTTATTGCAGGCGATATGAATGTTGTGACGTCTCAAGCTGAAAAAACGGGTGGGGCTCCTTTTCAGTTATACAAATGTAAGAAGTTTTTGGAGTGTGTCGACAAGTGCAGTTTTATTGATCTTAAGTATGTCGGTTCTCCATTTACTTGGGCCAAGGGGGGTAATTCAAATTTTCAGGAACGATTGGACCGAGCTCTTTGTAATGCTTCGTGGAGACTGAGCTTTCCGCAGGCCACAGTTCACCATCTTCCACGGATTGGCTCAGATCATTCACCGGTTATGCTGAGTCTTGCCGAGTCTCCGAACATCAGAACACGTTCAGATTATTTTCAATTCCAATCTGCATGGTTCACACATCCTAATTTTCATGACATGGTTTTGAAGGAATGGAGGGCAAAACGACAGTTTGGCTTACACGAGCAAATCCAGCATATTCGTACAGCGGCCCACTCTTGGAATCATGACACTTTCGAAAATATTTTCAGGAGGAAACAGTCCCTTGTGGCCCGTATCGTAGGCATCCAGAAGGCCCAGGGGATCCAATTCCGGCTGTCTCTTCGGAAATTAGAGAATAAGTTGCAAGCCCAATATGTCGAAACTCTGAGACAAGAAGAATTGTTTTGGAAATAGAAAGCTCGGGCTCAGTGGTTAAAGGCAGGGGATCTGAACACACGTTTTTTTCACATCTCCACTACTACTCGGCAGAACAAAAGTCGAGTTTGTAGTCTCGAGAGAGCAGATGGGAGTATCGAATCGGACACTATAGCTCTGAAACAGATGGCGGTTGACTATTATAGGGAGTTGTATGGCCCGGGGCAGCCGGTTCAGCCATACTACCACACTCCCGAGTTCCCGTGTCTGCGGGAACACCATTTGGACATTCTGGCTCATCCAGTTACCAAAGAAGAAGTCAAGCGAGCCTTGTGGGATATACATCCTACAAAGGCTCCGGGACCAGACGACATTCAGCCTATGTTTTATCAACGATGCTGGGACATAGTGGGAGAGGACGTCTATCGCTCGGTTCAGAATGCATTACAAACTGGTAATATCGATCCTTCTATGAACTGTTCTCGCATTGTCTTGATTCCTAAAGAAAAAAATCCAACACATCTCTCTAAGTTTCGCCCTATTAGTCTGACTAATGTAAGCTTGAAAATTATAACGAAAACCTTGACTAATAGAATTAAAGAATTTATTGATGAGTTAATCCCGCAGTCACAGAGTAGTTTCATACCGGGTAGACAAACGATTGATAATGTGCTAATTACCCATGAAATTATACATGACTTGCGCCGATGTAAGGGGAAGAAAGGTTTTTTTCTTGCTAAAATTGACTTTGAAAAAGCATATGATCGGATTAATTGGACTTTTCTTAGGAATGTGTTGGAAGAAATGCGGTTCCCCGTCACTTGGATCACGCTCATTATGGAATGTACCACTCGAGCTCAACTTTCACTTTTGTGGAATGGTGAAGCTACTGATTGGTTCGTGCATCAGCGTGGTTTGAGACAAGGGGATCCTCTCTCGCCTTATTTGTTTGTGTTTTGTGTGCAGAAACTAGGTTCTCTCATAGATATGGCAGTAAAGGACAAAAAATGGCGCCCCATTCCCACCTCTAGGTCTGGCCCGCGTATTTCTCACTTAATGTTCGCAGATGACCCCCTTTTGTTCGGTGAGGCCTCGGTCCCTCAAACTCGGGTGGTTATGCAAGTTTTGAAGAATTATTGTGACTTATCGGGTCAGGCTATCAATGACCACAAATCGAAGTTGTTCCTTTCGAGAAATTTGGGTCCGGAGATAAGAGGTAGAATTGGAAACTTGGCTAAGCTTGGGCTTACTGACAACTTGGGGAGATATCTCGGCGTCCCTCTTCACCATGGGCGGGTTCTACGGAGAGACTATGATTTTCTAGTTCAAAAGGTGAAACAGCGATTGAAAGGATGGAAGCGAAAAACGTTATCTTTAGCGGGGCGCGCGACACTGATAAAGTCGGTTACTGAGACTATTTCGTCATATCATATGCAGAACATGCGCCTTCCACTTGGTACGTGTGATGCAATTGATAAGGCAAATAAAAAATTCCTTTGGGGTGGATCTGATGAAGAACGTAAATTGCACTTGGTAAAGTGGGACACGGTGTGCAAACCTAAAGAACACGGAGGGTTAGGACTGAGAAGCACTCGAGTGACTAATATAGCTCTCCTGGGAAAGCTAGGCTGGCAGCTTCTACAAGATGAACAGAGACTTTGGGTCCAAGTTTTTAAGCAGAAATATATCCTCCGGCACAAGGCTAGAGCTAAGGCAGCTACTTCAACCACATGGAAAGGGATTTTATCGGTGCTTCCGATGATTAAGTCGGGCACGAGATGGATTGTGGGAAATGGCAACTCGATTAGCTTTTGGAATGACACTTGGGTGGGTAATTCACCCCTTAGCACACGGCGCACCCAACCTTGGCAGGAAAAGGAACGGGAACGCTCAGTGGCGAGCTATTGGATTCCAGGGCTAGGATGGGATTGGGACGAGCTGACAACCCTATCAGATGAGGACAGGATTGCACTGCTTGAGATTGACCTCGATGGAAGCTCAAATCATCAAGATACTCTTCAGTGGATTTTCTCCTCAGATGGGAAGTATAGTTGCAAAAGTGCATACAAGGCACTTACGGAGGTCCAGACGACTCCGGTGGAAGTTAAGGCTTGGTCAAAGTTGTGGAAAATCCCTGGCCCACATCGTCGCCGAATGTTTTTGTGGCTCCTCCGCCATAATAGAGTGATCACAAACTCGGAGCTTAAGCGGAGAGGCATAACGGATAACGACTGTTGCTCCATTTGTCACATTGCCGTTGATACTCCCTTGCATGCTATTAGGGATTGTGGTTGGATGAAGAATATTTGGAGCCAACTTATTTTACCTCAATTCCACTCGTCTTTCTTTTTAGGAAATGCCAGGGACTGGATCGATTGGAATCTCCGACATGCAATAAATAGGTATGCATCTTGTGATAATTGGTCTCTTGCTTTTGCTGAGACAATTTCTTTCATGTGGCAGGTTCGTAACGAGGTGACTCATGGGGTCCGAGATGAAGTCCCGCACGGGGGACTAGATATGATACTTAAAAGAATTGGCGGGAACATCAATACCCTTACTTTCGATCCAGACGTGATACAATGTCAAATGCACACCGGATGGACGAAACTGTCGTCGGGTTTAGTGAAGCTCAACGTGGACGCCGCGGTGGCCGACACTAACTCGCACGGCCACCGTGTTGGAGTTGGGGGAGTCCTACGAGATGAACATAGAACATGGATAAGGGGGTTCAGTGGTCACATTGACTCACGTTCGGCGCTGGAGGCGGAGATGCATGCCATTCTATTGGGACTAGAAATGGCGTGGGACTTGGGCATTAAAAAAGTCATCGTGGAGTCGGATTGCCGAGTAGCTCTGAAAAGCATTGTGGAGGCCTCCAGAGCACATCACCATTTTGAGGTGATCGCTAACATCCATCGTGTGCAAGCTCGAGACTGGGATGTCTCCTTTCAGTACATTTGGCGCGAAGAGAATCAAGTAGCTGATGTTTTAGCTAAGAGGGGCATTAACACCCCTGCACCACATGGATGCACCTATTTCACATATCTATCAACTTCTAGAGAACGATAGAGATGGCCTCACTTGGCCCCGTTTTGTGACTATTAACCCGAATTTGTCGGGCTAAGACATTTGTACTTGGGTAACCCCCATCATTTATTAAAAAAAAAAAAAGAGAGAGACAGTATTTGAACTATCTGGAATTGTGGACACGGAGTCTAACCTCCCATTTACTTATTTACTTCCCAAATAACACTTCCATTTCTCACTCATCCTCAAGCCATTCTACACTTTTGTAAACCACTCCAAAACAGGAAAAAATACTTTTGTAAACCACTCCAAAACAGGAAAAATATATATATATCACAATTCGCAATCACCAATATTCCCGCCAGCGTGAGTTTCCTCTTAAACCCCATCATTTAATATTTTCATTTCTGTGTCTCTGTGTGTGTTATTATATATTGTAAGAGAAAAGCACAATTTTTATATTGATATTTTTTTTTGAAATTCAGTTCAAAAATGGAGAATTGTATGGAAGATATGAAAACACGAGTGGAATTACAGCCTCTGTTGGAGGATAATAGTGATGGAAAGGGTGGAATCAGAACACTACCTTTCATAATTGGTAAATTCCCAGTTTTTATTCCCATATTTTATTATACTGTATCAGATTTATAAAATCCCATGTTTACTTTCTGTTCTTTTCTTTTTGTATGTTTATGATTTTTTTCATAGGGAAAAATCGCAATATTAGTCCCACGTCCATGGCAATTTTAATCTCGTTGTTTATAAATTTGTAAAATTAGTCCTGCATGATGTACTTTTTTTTCGCAATTTGGTCTCGTTCGTTGAAAGCTGGATGAAAACTCGTGCGTGTAATGCGCCGTTTAGTTTAATATTGATCACGTTGAAGACACGTGACCAGACTAATGATTTTCGTCCGATTTTTAATGATTGGAATTAAAAATGCAAAAGTGCATGTTATGGGACTAATTTAGTAAGTTTGTAAATGAAAATGCAACGAGCTGTTAGGGATAGTAGTATCAAAGCACGAAGAATAAACAAAGAAATAATATAAATTAACTTAAGCCTAAACATGAAGATAACAACACGAGAATTTTAACGTGGTTGGGCATACTTTGTCTACATCCACGAGCCAACCTAGACAATATATTTATTTCTCAATGAATGAATCCATCAATTACAAGGAGAGTTCTCATATTTATTATAGTGAAAAAGTCTAAACCTTAACACATTAGGAAAACAATCTTAATAAACAAAGGGGATAATTCCTAAACACAATAGGAATTAAATCTAATCAAACTAGAACTCAAATTTGTCAAAATTTGCCAAACTTGCACCCCAAGATAAAAACCTGCCAAAACTCGTCAACAACGCACACAGCTCGGGCACATCCGTGCATGGGCGCCAATTTTTGGTGTCTGGGTGCCACCATGGTGCGCTGAGCCTGCCTGGGCGCCGTTTCTGGTTCCTGGGCACCCCGTTGCGTGCCCCACATTACTCCGACTCCGTTTTTCGACTCCTTCACGACCCCCGTCTATTCCAACCCTATTTCGTAACCCCGAGTCTATCCCGACCCATCTCAACTTTATTTTATCTTCCTTTTGGTCAATTTTCTTGGCATTTTCCTTGGCTATTTGAAATCATCTCCACATAAACGAGCCCTATCTTAGGACACTAATGCTGCAATTTTCCCTTTTCATGATTTATTATTGATCATTGAACCCTTTTTCCTCCTGTTTTTATTCATCAATAATTTCTCTTAGTTTCATGACTTATAGTTTTGTTTTTTTCACACTTTAACAGGCATTAATTATTATGAACTGGGTTTTCTTTTTCTTTTCTTTTTTTACTTCTATTTTTCTTGCATCTTATTTGCATTTTATATTGTATAATTTTTGCAGGGAATGATGCATTTGAAAAGATAGCAACTTATGGGCTGATGCCAAATATGGTTCTTTATTTGATGAATGAATTTCATATGGAAATGTCTAGTGCTTCCACTCTATTGTTTTTCTGGTCAGCATCCGTGTATTTCATGCCACTTATTGGAGCTATTATTGCTGATTCATTCTTGGGCAGATTTTATACAATTGGATTTGGATCAGCTATCTACCTCATGGTAATAGTCTTTTACTTTTTCTTTTTTTGGGAAAATTGCAATATTAGTGATATAGGATATAGGCTCTGGCGCAATTTTAGTCTCATTGTTCACAAACTTACAAAATTAGTTTCGTAAAATGTATTCTTTTTTAATTTTATTTTACAATTTTGTCACAAATATTACTTTTTGTTCTAGTGTCAGTTTAAAGATGAGTGGAAACCCGGGCGTGCACACGCCGTTAATTTCATTACTACGTGCAAGGCGCGTGACCAAAATAACGATTTCCGTCCTTTTTCAAACTGTTGGGGCCAAAATTGCAAAAAAATGTATTTTACGGGACTAATTCTTTAGGTTTGTAAATAACAAGACTAAAATGGTGACATGCCCTATTCTATAGGAATTAGGAGTAATGGTGCAATTTCCCTTTATTGCTTTTAGAAAAAAATAAGTTATCATTCCAATTATAAGAAAAATTTCATTTATGGTCCTATCATTTCAGATTTAGTCCTATAGGATTTCAATTGCATTTTTTGTCCTCATCGTTAAAAAATGGATAGAAAAAGGCGAGTGTCATACCCGTTCCGTTATCTCAGAAAATACAAAAAACGGCGTGGGTAGGATATTTGCCTTTTTCCATCTATTTTTTGAGAGCTATTACCAAAGTCCAGCTTTTTCAATTTTGAAGGATCGAAAGTGTAATTGAAACTTAAATGGGACTAAATTTAAAATGAGCGAAGTTCAATGGACCAAAAGTGAAATTTTCTTTATGTATTATTCTGTCTTTTAACCGGGAAGAAACAAAGGGGAAAAGAAAAATAGAAAATTCCAATTATATGCTTCCACGAGCCCCTACCTATTTCATTTTTTGGGGTTAAGAGCCCCGACCTTTTTTTGAGAAATTCTATGTTGGTCTCGATCTAGTATGGATCATTGAATCTCCCGGAATTAAATTGGTAAATGACCCCTAGTGGGGGATCCAACCGTCATGATGACATTATTGATTCTATTGTTAAACTTTGAGGTGTCTCGCTAGTAGTTGGGGATGCGTGAAAGTGGGGAGCATAATTATTCGGAGATCTATCTTTTTATATATTATATTATAAATAAATATGTCTCTTTCTCTCTCTGTATATTATATATAATACACACAAAAGGGGCATGATTTGAATTTTGATGTCCCTCCTAAACTATTAAATAAAGTGTAATTACGAAATTTGTCTAGATGGCCACAACATAATTACAATTATGGTGATTTTCTTATTTTTATTTTTTATCATTTCTATTTCTCGTTTTTTTTTCTTAGGGAATGATATAGCTGCACCTAAAGTAATTCTTGAATTAAGAGAAACAATACTAATTTTATTTTTTTTGGGTTACACAACAATACTAATTAGTGACATAAATAAACATTCTTTTTTGTGAATTTTAGACGAAGGGGATATCCTGACCCGATAAAATCGAGCTGATAGGTTTTTTAATTATAAGTTACACAGTTCCCATAAGACTCCAAATAAGGAGAGTAAATTCACAATTTGTAATAACTACACAGTCCCCATAAGACTCCAAATAAGGAGAGTAAATTCACAATTTGTAATAACTTGAAATTGAACTCATGATTTCTCACGTGAAAGTAGAAGTTGATACCACTAGACTAATAAGCCTTGGATAAAAAATAATTTTTTAATAAACAATTTCTTGCCGTCAATATTAAATTACAACCCACAAATAAACACCAATTAATCAATTTATTCATCTCAAACCTGCAAATTATAATCATTTTTTTGCCAAACATAGTTGTGACCAGACACAATTTGGTCCGAATTTTGGGCCAAAATGGACCCAAAACATAACCAAACATAGACATAGTTTTCGCCTCTCAACTTAACTACTAAGATGGATTTGAGTTTTTGTCTTTTAACTTAACTATTAAGATAGATTTGGTCCTCCATGTTTCAGCTTCTACACATTTAATTTCTCGACTTGTCAATTTCAGACATTTTGGGTTTGTGCCATTAAATTTTCATTTAAAACTAATGAAATCCCAAAAAAAAAAAAAATCAAAGGATTTTATTAGATTTTTCAATGTGGGGATTTTCAATTTTCAAATCAATTGTGTCTAGGTGGACATATGACTTTCCAACTTGAAAAAACAAAATGACAAGTGGTCAAATTTTAATATGCCATGTGAAAAATTGGATAAAAGTACAAATTTATATATTTAGAATTATTAAAAATCATTTAACATTTTAACTAATATAACAAAAATAAAAAAGTAATATATAATAAAACATTTTTTTTAAAATAGTATAATAATATAAAAAACATTAATTAAAAATTGAAATAAAAATTAAAAAATAAATTAAGATAATAAATAATAATTAAAAATAATCCACGATTTGACAAAGCAGGAAATTAAAAATAAATTAACTTTTAGCCGTCTCCTTAGTCGTTGGAGATATGTCAAAGTGCATTGAGGGATCACCATTAATGACTTCTAACTTGATGTGATATTCTTTTATTTTTATTTTTTCTAATCCAAAATTATATTTGTAAAATTTTATAGTGAATTGAGTGTAATTCATTTTTACCATTAATATGATAAGAGCTGAGTGATGAAAATAATTCACCCAACCACGATCTAATGGTGAAAAACAGATCATCTATGTGGGGTTCCATTGTAGAATCATACTTGGCCCGTGTTGGAACCCCTATAGTCCTAAAATATCTAGGTCGTTAACATGTGCGGTCAGTGTCCGGATGGTAATAGGGGCGGGTTTTCGAAAACATGTGACCCTCCCCATAAAAGTTTGTGAACCAGAACTCTCCCCATCGGGCCTCAAATCTGTTCAGACTCATCAGGTTAGACCAGCTAGACCTGCTGTATAATTATATTTCAAAAATTTATTTTTTGGGAAAAAATTATTAACTATGAACTAACTATTTGCCAACTTATGTCTGATTTTTCAATAATTTTAATTTCAAGCATGTTTTTAACTTTTCTATTTTGAAAGTATAAATTATTAATTAATATTTTTAATTGTATTAATTTATAAATGTATTTTGTTAAATTTCTATATGTGAGTATGAATGTTAAACACATATTTGTTCATATACATCCAAGGTCTTAAATTTTGATCTAATGGTAGATATCGGTATAGTAAATTTACGAAAATTTCGATGGAAATTTCGAGGATATTCAAAATTTCGGTTTCGATTTTAAAGAAATTACGGAAATTTATAAAAATATTTGGAAATTTACAATAAAATTTTTGGTAACTTTAATTATCATACTTATGCATCTTTTACATCAATAATATTCTATATCTAATATATAGATAATGAATTTGTCAAATAATATCACTAAAAACTGTTGCGAAAAATATAAAATAAATATAATTTGATAGTAAGATAATAACCAAATCTCATGAGAATTTCATTAAAATAAAATGTACCAAAATTCAAGTAAAAGTTACTACTCAATACCACATCGAGTTTGTAGGAGGATCGAAATCGCTATCATTAGTATCTGTCCTACCTCTACGTTCATATTGCAAGTGAAAATTATTAGTTACATGTTGACAATATTTCGCCCATGACATGGAATGTTGGTAGTACTGCATATAATGATGATGTTGATGATATCTTTCTGGTGTTGAATCTTGAAGAACCCCAATGGAATAGTACAATTTCTTCAATTATATTCATTTTCAGTTTTTTGCTTTACTGCTTCTTATAGTTGGGGGATAAGTGATAGGTGTGGTCCTTACCAAGTATAAATATAATTTTCTAATTATATAATATTTAAAAATATATAAAAAGAATTATATAAAAATATAAAAAAAAAATTCGGCAGAAATTTCAGTTTCGGGAAATATCGGGTTTCGGTCGAAATTTCAATGGAAATTTGACAAAAATATTTTAAATTTCGAGAAATTTCGGGTTTCAACAAAAATTTCGGGAAATTTCAGGTTTCGGTCGAAATTTCGGAAGATACTCTGCAAAATTGGATCGAAAGTTCGATTTCGCTTCGGGACCCCCCGAAATTCAAAATTTCGGCGTTTCGACCGAAATTAAGACCATGTATACATCACATAAGTACATACATAAAATATTTATAATGTTAAACAAATTTATAATGTTAAACAAATTGAGTCCAGGTTAAAAATTCAAAGCGCGACGCTCGTCCTGAGACCCGCTTATCATCTCAAAGCCTAGGTTCGTTGCGGGTCTTGCAGGTCTTAACAGGACATGTTGTCATCCTAGATCCCACATAAATGGTTAGATGTCCCCAGAGTGACTAAGAATCATTTTTTCCTATAATAGCATTTTCTAATTATTTTAGTTCGTATGTTGTGATGTGTTTGATATGTCAATGAAAACACTAGATTAGCCACACCAAGATATGAAAACCATTAGACATGAAAAAATGAAAAATAGTCATTTTTTTGTGTGAATTTATTCAGAAACATATGTTTATCTTGTGTAATTATTGTGTTTGAATTTTATCATTTGAAGGGAATGATTCCCCTTTGGTTAACAACAATAATCCCACAAGTGAGACCTCCACTGTGTGATCTATCTAGTACCACCTGCAGCTCCCCCACGATTCTCCAGACCGCATTTCTATGCGCCTCGTTGGGACTGATTTCAATCGGGGCCGGGGGAATTAGGTCCTCTTCTTTCGTCTTCGGGGTGGATCAATTGGAAAAGGGAGGTTCCAAGACACAATGTGGTCTGAAGGAGAGCTATTTTAGTTGGTACTACGCTGCGTACATGTTATCCGTCCTTATTGCTCTAACTTGTGTCGTTTATATTCAAGAGAACAAGGGATGGGCCATCGGTTTTGCTGTCCCCCTAGTGCTAATGTTGATAGGTGTTGTTTCGTTCTTTTCGGCTTCGCCCTTCTATGTCAAATTGAAGAGTAGAACGAGCTTAGCCTCTGGTTTTGTTCAAGTGGTTGTAGCGTCTTACAGAAATCGACATCTAAAGTTATCAGACGACACAAATTACGTGTGGCATTGCAAGAATGGATCGACTCACGTCTTTCCCAGCGAAAAGCTCAGGTACTCCTGCCCAACCGCACCTCATTATATATACATAATCTTATATGCATTTATGGTGTTTGGCTCCTTCAATTCGATTAGAATAACTTGTTATATGGTATTTCAAATTTAAGAACCATTACTTTTATCTGAGAGGACTTACGAGACTATCTACATATTGGCATACATATATATCACTTCAGTTTTCTCTTCTTTTCAGTCCAAACGCTCTCGAAGAGAATCCGTCTCTTGTTCTACATTGATTGAACAAAGTTTCTTTTCTCTGCACTTTCTCTTACACGTTTTACTAACCCGATGCATTTCATTTCAGGTTTCTCAATAACGCATGCATTGTCAGGGATCCCGTGAAAGACTTCACCCGTGATGGAATAGCTAAAGATCCATGGAGTCTTTGCACCGTAGATCAAGTTGAGGAACTCAAATCCCTACTCGGGATTATCCCAATATGGTCCACAGGCATGATCATGAATATAAACGGGAGCCAAAACGCTTTCCCTGTACTCCAAGCCACTGCAATGCATAGAAATATTACTTCTACTTTTGCGATACCAGCGGCCTCGTTTAACGTGTTTATGGTTATAGCCGTTATACTATGGGTTTTGCTTTACGACCGTATATTTCTTCCTTTGGCATCGAGATTCATGGGCCGCCCTGTTCATGTAAGCACTAGAACAAGAATGGGACTAGGGATATTTCTCTCCTCCTTAGCCATGATCGAGTCGGCTATAGTAGAGGCTGCCCGTCGAGCTCATGCAATAAACGAAGAGTCCTTGGACCATCCACCAGCCGGCGTGCACATGTCAGCAATGTGGTTGATCCCACAGAATATCTTGATGGGCTTTGCCGTGGGCTCTAACGCTATCGCTCAAAACGAGTTCTGTTTTTCAGAGCTCCCAAGAAGTATGTCGAGTATAGCCACGACGATGAATGGACTTGGGGTGTGTTTGGCAAATTTATTGGCAAGTTTGATAATGAATATTGTTGACAGTATCTCAAAAGCTAAGGGGGGTGAAAGCTGGATCTCTAGCAATATCAATAAGGGTCATTATGATTACTATTACATGCTTCTTGCTGGACTTAGTTTGTGTAATATGGTGTATTTTATTGTTTGTACAAGTGCTTATGGGCCTTTCAAAGAGGAGAGAACTAGGGAAGAAAAAGATGATATGTATTGAGAACATGAGGATATGTATTGAGTCATTACTTTGTAATTTTAGTGTGTTGATAGTGAGTTATTATCTCATGGAGAAGTTTGTTATTTTTAATTCCTATTTTAAGAAAACTATTCTCTGGTTGTTCTTGAGAGGTCTCTGAACTTTCGCGTCTCGTTATTCTGAGTGTGAAGTTCAAATGGAGCTCTAGACAATAAGTGGTGGGAAAATTTCAGATGCTCCCAAGCACGACATATCAACAATTCATTGGATCGTATCTTTACCACTTGGGTAGAGATTGTGAGCCGTAAATGACATATAATATTATCATTTTACACGATAAGATTATTATATCTTTATTTAATAATTTAAAATTGCACTTGGTTAGTACCTACATGAGTATTAATACCGAAACGGATAAGGTGAGATTTCTCCAAGCACTTTTTTCATGTTGTACATTATATTTGTAGGGGTGGGTACATTATATTTATAGGGTTGGTGGGTGATTCTATGCCACATCGGGTCCAACAGGGCCAGTACACCATATACCATTGGATACAAGGACAAGATAGTAAAAATATCTTAAATCATTTATGATCTGACCCAAATCCGGAAACTCGAATCTACCAGTCTGGAAGGACTCGAACCCTATCCTCGAGTATGATTATGAAGATTATAGACTACACTCAATGATAATTAAGCTACCTACGTACCTAATGAGGATCAAGTCAACGTAGTTCTATATTAAAGTATATAGTCAGGGTCGTACTCGGATATCGATTCTAACTCCCAAATTTATATGTATATAGGATCGTACTTTGTAGTTTATAGACTCGCTAATAGGTAGATCCGAGGCTAAAACTAGAGAGAATATCTTCAACATTCCACTCCTCAATAAATGCTTTGAGGGGGAATTTATAGTTTTCACCCTGTACCAGTGGTTGGTGAGCATGTATAGGATGTCAACAGGTGGCATTCTTGGACGGTCGGATCTTACGAGTTGTGGTGTCGGGTCAATGAACGACCCGACCCGACCCGATACTGTTACTCTAGCGCGGATCCTCAGCCCAGAGTCGCGTTTTGGGCCTAAATTAGGCCTAGGACCTTTGTTTTCATACTATGGGCCTGAGGACCGTAATTTGGTATATCATTAAGTCCCCACTTCATCAGTTTAAAGAATTAGTCGTGTAATGACTCGAATTCATGCTGAGAAAGTAGTAAATAGGTAAGGAACCTGTTTATGTGAGTTACTTGTATCCATATACAAATTCAGTGGGTGTTCCAACTCAATCGTTTCTCCTTTTTCATTTATTGTTTTTTTATCATAAATGATTGTTTTATTATTAAATAATCTATATAAATAGGGATCATTATTACTCAGTCGTTGTGTCTTTTAACAACAATGGGCGTGTCATTTGGGAATTTAAAGCTTCTTCCGTCGTGTCTCTTTATACCGAGAGACGTGTAGCTCAATTAATGCCCAGTCGTCACATCCTTTAGCCTCAAAAGTCGTGACATTAAATGACATCAGTTACTTTTCATCTCAAGCATCCCTTCTCTTTAACCGTTAGATGTGATTAATCTAGACCGTTCACACCTCTTCCTTTTATCTCCCTATAAATAGTCCCTCAAGCTTTTTACTTTTTTACTTTCACTTGTGCTTTTCTAGAGAGAGAATTTCATAGAGAGCGAATTGTCTAGAGGGAGGTAAAATCTCACAGCAATAAACGAGTAGTGAAGAAGACTTCACTACTCTCGTACGTACTCTTCTCTTAATCTTTTATTACTATGGCTCGTACTAGATCTTCTGCCTCTGTTAATAATAACAAAATCTCAAGTTCTTCTAGTGAAGAGACCGGGTCAGATGCTCTCGATCGTTTGGTCAAGAGGTCGTTCCACCAAGTGATGTTCCCGAGTCGTCACATAGGAATCAAGCTCTAGGGTCGTCAAGTAGGAATGAGGGTAGAGAATTCATAGATCTAGAGGGTCCTGCTGATGTGAACACACATATTACTTGGCTTAACCAAGTTTCAACTGTTAGACCAACTAGAGAGAACGAGCTAAGAGTTAAATATTTTATTCCTCCAGTTTATGAAACTCACTTCCCAAGTCCTTCAGATCGTATGCATAAGCCACCCATAGGTTTCCGTACATTTCATATTGCTCATTTGATCTCTGGCGTTAGGTTTCCCCTCCATGCAAGTATGATTGTATTTTGTTAAGTTATGGACTTTGTCCCACCCATCTTTTACCTAATTTGTAGAAACATATAGTGCTTTTTATAATTTTAATGACTGCTTACGGGAAACCAGCCAGTATAGCCAATTTTCATAGAATGTTTTTCCTTAATCGCTGTAAGAAGTCGACCCAACGTGGTTTCTTTTTCTTCTCACCCCATCAATATGCTATTTTTCAAGCTCATATCAGCGATTCGTTTGAACGGTGGAAGGATAAGTACATTTTTATCTCACCCCCAAAGAATGAAAATTGGCTCATTCCTAGGCAATAGTGCGTCAGGGAACTAGATTTAGAAGTAGGGAACCCGACTTGGGAACGAGGATTCTTAGAAAAGTTAGTTTATGTTCCTTAAATTCCTGAAAAACTCATGACTAAGTCCATACTCGTTTCTTGCGGCCTGAGCTCAGCACCCATTCCTGGAGTTCCTAACCTAGGTAAGCCTCGTTTCTGTTACTGTTTTAATTTATCATGTTTATTGAATGTAAAATACATCTTCTCTTGCAGAAATGGCGACTCGTCTGGCTCGTTTGGCCACCCTCCTAGAAGAAGAAGAATCCTCCGCAGCAGAGGGTTCC
Organism: Buddleja alternifolia; assembly: GCA_019426215.1. NCBI lineage: Eukaryota > Viridiplantae > Streptophyta > Magnoliopsida > Lamiales > Scrophulariaceae > Buddleja > Buddleja alternifolia. Next base: position 2,143,010 of record CM033394.1, read on the forward strand.
TAAGGCCAACAAAGGGCTATCACTCCACCCGTACAAAAAATCCCAGAAACCTCACTTGGTTCGAGACGAGATCGAACTGCACTGAGGATCGTTACTCCTGGTTCTCGCCCAGTTTCTGCTACTCGTGGAGAAGCACGAGTCGAAATTACCCTTGACGACAGTGCAGGCGAGGGATTAAGTTCAGGAAGCGATGTACAAACTTGAATCAATTCGTTATTAAGTTCAGGAAAGCCTATGGCTTCTTGATTGAAGCGATGTACAAACTCATGCAAAGACTCGGTTGAGCCTTGCTTCAGTCCCATTATCACAGATATGGACTTCTTTGTTTTTTTGTTACTAGCAAAATGATTCTCAAAGTTGTATTTCAATTGTGAATACGACCCTATGGACCCGGGTGCCAGACTCATGAACCAGTCTTGCGCCCGACCCACAAGGGTGTAGTGGTAAAAATTCTTGCATTGATCGCATCAGTCTGTCCTTGCAAGGACATCAACAACTTGTAAGATGTAATATGGGGTCTCGGGTCACTCATCCCATCAAATTTTACAAAGTCAGGCATTCTAAAGAGGCTATTCGAGACTTCTTTCATGATCTTCGTGACAAAAGGAGAATTATGGGCCATCAGCATAGTGGTTGGTCTCGTTTGCACAGAATTTGCAATCTGACCCGCTCTCGTGTACCTATCCTCCTCATAATGTACTGCCCGTCGTGGCTCAATCGGTGACTCAAATACACGAGTCTTACCTCTCTCCGCTATAGGCTCCTGACGAATACTCACTACATCATCATCTCCTAGCGACTCTCCTTGATGTTCTCCACCTTGATTTTCATCTCGACGAAACAAACATCGTTTTGCCGAGGGTTCCGTACGTGGCTCTCTCAAGTTATGCGTCATTGGAGTACGAGTGAGATATTTCTGCATCTCTTTTTTTGCATATTCCTTCATCTTCCTGTCCACTCTTCCCTCGTCATCGTCACAACTGCACCCATTCCTCCTTCGACATGCGAATCACCGACACCTTGATCTAATCCCTCCTCCACCTAGACCAAACGAGTCTTCATAATGCCTGTTTCCATTCTTAATAACGAGTCTCAACAACCTCAAAGTAAGTTCCCACAGACGGCGCCAACTGATCTGACCCAAATTCGGAGAGTCGAATCTACCAGTCTGGAAGGACTCAACCCCTATCCTTGAGTATGATTATGAATATTATAGACTGCACTCAATAATAATTAAGCTACCTACGTACCTAATTGGGATCAAGTCAACATAGTTCTATATTAAAGGATATAGTCAGGGTTGTACTCGGATATCGATTCTAACTCCCAAATTTATATGTATATAGGATCGTACTTTGTAGTTTATAGACTCGTTAATAGGTAGATCCGAGGCTAAAATTAGAGAGAATATCTTCAAGATTCCACCCCTCAATAAATGCTCAGAGGGGGTATTTATAGTTTCCACCCTGTACCAATGGTTGGTGGACATGTATAGGATGTCAATAGGTGGCATTCTTGGATGGTCGGATCTTACGAGTTGTGGGCTCGGGTCAATGAACAACCCGACCGACCCAATACTGTTACTCTAGCGCGGATCCTCAGCCCAGAGTCACGTTTTGGGCCTAAATTGGGCCTAGGACCTTTGTTTTCATACTATGGGTCTGAGGACCTTAATTTGGTATATCAACTTATATCTAATTGTATTTAATAGAGCGGTTTGACCCGATCTATTTTAGAATTTTCCGTTGGTAGATGTAGTTACTATAAGTCTAAATTCCCAAGGATATAGATCTATTTACTCCCCAAGAACCAAGGCTCGAGATATGCACTGCTTCCACATTAAGTCTATTATCAAATAAGGGAAAAACTTTAGCACTATGTTTAATTCTTGAGGAGAAGAAAATGAAATATTATGTGTGCTTCAATTTATAATATTTTATGATTTAATTTTTTATCATTCTTATTTTTTTTCTTTATTTTCCTCACCAGAATTCAAGAACCAAACAGAGCCTAGAAGTTCGTAGGACTTGTTCGAAACTATTAAAATTAAAACTATTCATATGTTAACTCAAATAGGGTTCATTATATGCAAATGCTAGTTATTATAGTGGAATCGTGAGTTTCAGGGAGTACGCTACATGAATATGGCTGAAAAATTAATCAAGTTCGATTCAAGATGGATTTATAAAATCTCAACCCGTCAACATATCAAACTGAATTGGAACATCTTTTTGTTTTCGGTAACTTTTGAAACTCGATCGAGCTCGACTCGATTAGTAAAACAATGATAAAACAGTGCCAACAAAATTAAACTACTTGAGTTTGTTCAGCTCAATTAAAGCTCGTACGAGCTCGATCACAACTAAATCAAGCTCAAACTCAAATTTTGAAGCTCAATAATAATTCAAACAAGTGTAAACAGCAATGTGTTCAGTTCAACTCGATTCATTTACAATCATCAGTATGGGCCACTCTCAAAAGAGGCCCATATACTAAAAATAGCTTAAATGAGCCAGCCCAATATCCAAAGGCCCAAATATTAAACTTAACCCAAAATTGTCCTTCTAAAGTGGGCCTTGTAGCCAATCCAAATTTTCTGTTACATATGCGTGTTACACTTCCTGTTACACATATAGATGTGTAACAAGTATATACTCAAGCGATTATAATATGGAGAGAGAAATCTTAAATTTTTATCCATATTATATAATTTTTTCTCATTATATCCTAGCTACCTGTTTATATATTTATTACACATATGCAGCACCATCATTTTCTTGTCAGTGAAAACAAAGTCCCCACCTCTCCTGATCTCTGCAACAATCACCAATACATGCAAAAGAACAAACAAAGATGCAAAAAACCTAATGCATTATCACATAAATCTCTCTCTCTCTCTACTCTCTCCCTCTCTCTCATGAATTAGACCTTAGAGACCTTCTTCCGCCATGAAAACGGATCACCCAAAGCTCAAAACCACCCCACGTAATCCACTGTTTTCTTGTGGCTTCTTTCGCCAATGCACGCAGACTGTCCTAAGTCCCACCACCTCCACTCCGCCGCCACTCCCTACGGCGGCGCCGCCGCGTCCTGAGGCGCAGCAGAACCCACCAACATCTCAGCCCGAATCCTCCTCCTCTTCTTCTTCGAACACTTCTCAGAGTTTCACTCAATGGAGGTTCCCACTCGCCAACTCACCCATATCCAATAACTCGTATCCACAGCCCAAACCCGAGTCGGTATCCAAACCCGACCCGAAAATGGATGTACACGCGCCTCCACGCGCCGCCTTGGAGGAGCTCTTCCGTGTTGTGGCGGCCCAATTTGGATCCGGGTCGGATCCGGGTCGGGTCGGAGCGGTTCACTTGTTGGAGCGGTCCCTCGTCCCGGACCCACGCGCCGCCGTGGATGGCGGAGCGTGTCCGCCGGCGGTGGTGGGTGGGGTGGTGGCATGCTTGCGGGAAGGGGTGGCGCGTAAGGCGGCTAGCAAGGTGTTGTTGGCGCTTTGTTTGATGGAGGGGAATCGGCGCGCGGCGGTGGAGGCGGGTGCGGTGACGGCGGTTGTGGAGGCGTTAACGGATGCGGAGAGTGCGGTCGCGGAGAGGTCGTTGGCGGCATTGGAGCTTCTTTGCACGACGGATGAAGGGGCCGCGGAGGTGAGGGCGCACGCGCTAGCGGTGCCGATGATGGTGCAAGTTATGGGGAGGATGGAGGGGAGGGGGAAAGAGCACGCGATAAGCGTGTTGGCGGTGATCTACGGCGGTTTGTGTGAAGGGATGGCGGTGGCGCCGGCGGAGGCGGTGGCGCGTGCGGTGATGTTGGCTTTGCAAGGGGATTGTAGTGCGCGTGGGAGAAGAAAAGGGGCCCAGCTTCTGAAGATTCTGCAAGAGACTGGACGGGTGGATTTGACAGAAGAGGAGACATGAACGGTTTAGATTCGTTTGATTTCAGTCAAAGTTATGTGATGATAATGACTGTTCTGCGCCTGCATCTGAAATGTGCCAAATGGAGAGGGACATATCATTTGTTTACTTATCAATAATTATGTATCTTGTTCAAAAAATAATACTAATATAGATGTGTTTTTATATAATATTTCTTGCAAAATATTATATTTTCTTTAAAATTTCTTGCATTCCAATATTATATAAATTAACGTTCATCACCTCCTTTATGGTAAATCTATCTCGTGTTCCATATTTTATTTCATTCCATATAAGGATTTAGAACACAATTATATCTTCAAGAAATTCTAGTTCGAATTTGATTTTTGATTCTATATAAGCATGCAAAACACAATTATATTTATGAAAAAGTTAGTGTGAACCTATTTGTTCGAACTCAAGTATAATTCATAATATTAATAGGAAAACGACCTATTACATGACATATATTATTGCATTCGAAATGAAATATAATTTCGGAATGAAAAATTTTAAATGGTGATTACTTATGCTCGGCCAAATAGGGCTTTAGGTAGAATTTTTCTGTATATACAAGGTGATCATCACGCAGCGACAAGGATATGATATCACAACATATTATTATTATTGTGGTATGATTTTTATTGTTTGATCAAAACACCCGAGTATTTAAGGCATCAACAAACAAATGTATATATCGCATAATATAGTTAAAATAAAGATAGAGTCAAGTGAGACTTAGCACAAGTTATACAGAAAAAACATTCATGTATCGAATTAAGAACAAACAAAACAAAAAACTCTAAATATTTTGTTTGGTTCAAGGATTTTGATGAAAAAAAGAAAATGATAGGAAAAAAAAGAAAGTCAAAGAAAGAAATGACAACAATATGAAAAAAAATAAAAAAACTTTCTTTGTTATCTAGAGGGAAAAACTTCTAAGGAAAATGACAACAAAAGATAGAAATAACTATGAAACTTAATTATTAATTGTTTTCCAACGTCACCTAAACTTTTCTTTTGTAAAATTTATTAAAAAAATAATAAATCGCATTTAAAAAAATAGAAGTTGGGTGTAGGGAGAATACTGAGAAGATTTCTAGGGCTCTGTTTGGATTTCATTTCATTTTCAACCATCATTTTCTAAAATATATGGGGGAATGAGTTTTTTTATTAAAGTGAAAAAAGTAGTTGTGTTTGGTTGGGTTTTAAAAATGGTTGAAATTGGTGATTGTGATGTATGAAATGATTGAAAAGTAATGATCAGATGAATAATATTCACTTTAAAAATTTAAACTAGAGGAGAGAGAAAGATTTAAAAAATTAAAAGGAGATAGGAGAGAAAAGTGATAAAAATGATTGAAATTTATTGGAACGTAAAAACTAAAATGAAAATGAGAATATTTTCAGTTAAAAACAATGTAAAATGTGTATTTTCATTTTCAAATAAAATAAAAATGAACAAAGTAATTTGAAAACACAAACAGACGGGCCCTTTGCTTTCCACCATTTTCCTCACCAAATGATGAGGAAACGAAATTGTCTCAAATTAGTATTAAATTTTTTCTACTATTTTCTTTTCATTTTCATTTTCTCTATTAATCCAACAAGAGAAAATGATTTTCCTTGTGATTCCTTTCTTTTCGCTAGCACTTTTCTTGAACCAAACAGAGCGTAAAAGATGTAGGGAAAACCAAACACGGCCTTAACTATGTGTTTGGATTGAGGGATTGTAAGGAATTCAATATTCTCTATTAATCAAACAAGAGAAAATGATTTTCCTTGTGGTTCCTTTCTTTTCGCTAGCACTTTTTTTGAACAAAACAGAGCGTAAAAGATGTAGGGAAAACCAAACATGGCCTTAAGTATGTGTTTGGATTGAGGGATTGGAAGGAATTCATATTCTCTATTAATCAAACAAGAGAAAATGATTTTCCTTGTGGTTCCTTTCTTTTCGCTAGCACTTTTCTTGAACCAAACAGAGCGTAAAATATGTAGGGAAAATGGAACTTTATTTAAATGGGAATCCAAACATGGCCTTAACTATGTGTTTGGATTGAGGGATTGGAAGTAATTCATTGAATTCATTTGGAAGATTTCAAATTGTAATGGGTTTTATATACCTTGGTTAAGGTCATTTTCCTAATGGACCCGTTGTGCTAGTACTTACCTTTGTTACCATTTGGCTTCCGCAACATGCATTAAGGATGTGTTTGGATTGAGGGCTTTCAAACACATCAATAAGGTTATTGAGTTTGTTTGGATAATTTTAATTTGTAATGAATTTATCAAAAAAGTATGTTTAAATTTGTTATCGAAAAAGTATATTTAAATTTGGGAGTTTAGGTTCAGGGTTTGGAAGTTTTGGAATAGTTCAGTCTAGCGTTGGCTCTTGGCTGGGATGGATTCTAGGATTGAACTAGCGTTGCAGTTTAGCGAACTTTGACTCGCATCCCTTCGCCGAAGGTTGCCACAGTAGTTGGTATGACGGCCTCCTAAAATAATTAAGCCTATTTTTATAGCTTAAATGACTAAAATCTTCTGAATATACTTAAAACCATTTGTGGTTAGCTCATTACTGTATTGTTTAATGAAACCAAAACATTATGACATGTTTGGTGGCAGAAGGCCTGATCTATGATATAAGTGATCTGAAATATAAAGTTAATAACGTAATTCTTGAGAGAAACCTAGTAATTGAAGCTGAGCCACCCAACATGGCAACAAAAACCACCTCACTCACAGTGAAAGCAGATCCATCCAACATGAGAGATCTAACAGTAAAAACCACCTCACTTACGTTAAACCCGATGGTTTATGGTAGACCAATGCAATTGGACTCATAACTCACAACTCTTAAGTAGACTAAGTTTATTAAAGCCGGTCCACCTAACATCACGGGTTGCAAAGATATAATGGTAAAAACCACCCCCCATAACAATAATCCGATGATGTCATGGTAGACCAATACCAATAAACTCACTCCACCTTAAGTTAACCAATTTCCACCATAGAAAGCCACACCAAGAAAGCTAATTCTGATATTATGAAGCTATAAACTGACCTTGAGTTTTGCAGGAGGACAATAAATCAAGACCAAGTTCTTACCACAACCAGAAATTAATACAAGCCCCAGACGATTGTTGTACACGGACCTGGCCCACTAGTGATCATGAGCCATAGGATTATAGATCCTCCCATGAACCAATGGTTCGATGGACTAGGAGCAACACTAGAGATCATATGCGGTAGGATTATAGATCCTCCCATGATCCAATGGTTGGATGGACTGGAAGCATTGCTCCCCAATACATCCAAGAATTACACTACAATTCCCCACCTCCAAAATACACAAAGTGGTTAACATTCAGAAAACTAAACAGTCATCGACGCCTTATATAAGCCAAAAAAAAAAAAAAAATGGTTTTCCTTTCTTTCATTTATATAAGAGTTCGCTTCTACATGAAATGTACATCTTGCTAATGACAAGAAACCCGGCATATATAAAAAACACGAAAAGCAACACAATGCAGGCCAATCAGTGAAGCTGAAGAATATATAACACGCAAATATACCCACAAAAAAACTAAGCCGTGCAAAGTGAGTTAGCAAGCAAAATAAGAAAGGCCAATCAAAACACGCCATCGTCACATGCTCCCCATCCTACCTGGCGTTGTTTTTCCTGGTTTGAATTTAGAAATGTCGACAAGATCTCCAAACAGCTTGTCCTCTGGCTTCGAAGGCTTACCTGATGGCACATACGAGGAGGGAGTTGAAACTGAATAAGAATAATTTCTAAGGGCATTATCATCCCTCACGGATAATCCAGACATACTTTGCTGAAGAAATTGGGCGTTTTGCTGGCCATAACCATAGCCATAGCCGTATCCATACCCAGGCATTTGGTTTCCATACATCTGTTGAGGATACATATAAGCCATTTGGCCTGATTGCATTGGCTGAGGGTACATACTCGTGGGTCCCACCATTTGGTTGCTCTGGTTGTTCATTGGTGTGAGGTGGCCACCAGTGATTGGCTGCATGTACGGTCCGACTACCTGGTTATTTGTGGGAGTTTGGGGTCCGGGAAGATATGTGCCACTTGGCGATGGCTGGGAGTGGTTGGCTGCTATTTGTTGGGCTAGTATTTGTTGAGGCTGGCTAATGGCACTGTTGTCTAGTTGAGCTTCCCACGGGGGAGGTGGAAGGGAGCTGCTAACTTGAGTGCCTGTTGAACAAAAAATATAAGCAGTGCACATATTACATCTACAACAAAAGATTAACCCCGCAAAAACTAGTGGTTCAGTCGTGCAAAGAATTTTCCAAGAAGCATACAAGAGAGGGATAATGACATGCATCCCACTTACTTATCGGGTCATTACCATGAGCCTCCTAAGGTTTTGGAAATTACAAAAACATCCTTTGTCAGATCCTAACAACTCGAAGAATTGGTGGTGGGGGGGGGGGGTGATAATCTGCTTTTACGAACACTGATGAAATTGAAATATGCTTTTACTGACAGGGGAAGTTATTGTAATTCTCAAATTTAGGAGTGTCATAATTAAGGTCTTCACAGGGAGTTTCTAAGTAATTGACCCTACAAGAAAAGAAGAATTTCCTATTTCTTCTAGGAATCAAAACACAATTTATCTTCATTTGCCTCTCTCTTTGAATTCACTTTGGGGGTCATGAAGGGGTTATATCCAAAATGTTAATAATAATACCAAAAACTACTAAAATTCCTTCCCGATCCCGGTTTGGCTGAACCAAACTAAGCAAATGGCAAGTGTTACTACAATTTCCTTGTGATCGGTTATTTTGGAGTGTAGACTAATCACACGGCAAAAGTAATTCACTCGCCTTGTGTGAATGGTTGCGGTTCAGCCAGACCTGGTCCACGCTAGAATTTCCTCAAAAGGTATCAAATTCACGAAAGCAAAAAGCAAAGAATGAAGAATAAAGATTCACCGTAGGCAGGTGAGGATGGCTGCTGTTGCTGATTAATCTGACCATTCCAGGCAGAAGCAGATCCTTGAGAGTAAATTGACTGTTCATATTGCGATACCATAGGACCAGAAACACTTCCATTTGGATACAAAGAAGGTTGTGGAGATTGAAAATTCATTTGTTGCTGAGAATGAGGTGATGAAGGATAGGCTTGTCCAATCGAATTCGAGGATTGATTGTTATTACTCTGTGGAAACATGTCGACAAGAGCAAGAGCATTCTGCTGGGATGCAACAGGGCTCGCGGGCTGAGGCTGGCCCATAGGGACAAGTGCTAGTGAATTTGCTGTAGGTGAGTTAAAGTCATCTCCACTCAAAAGATCTATCTTAGGATCAGCCTTTGTTGGAGTTGTCAATTGACCATTACTTGCTGGAGGAGCGGGGAGTGATAACTGCGTCGCTAAGCTAGAACTGGATGTAGATCTGCAAATAAGATTAGCATATGAGATGACAAATATGACTTATTTAATAGTAGCAAATACGAGCCAGAAACTAGATATCATCAGAAACACCAAGAGCAACTAGTTTAAAAAAGAAAAAATCAGGATATAACAATAGCAAACATGTGGACAACAAATCTGAGCAGATAGACTGAAAACAACATCAAACGAGTCGGGCAAGAAACCTAGGCATATATTTCGCATTTCATTAGCACGATCAGAATTTACCCTTTGTTTTGTTGTTTATCACTAGTGTCAATAAGAGGAGCATCAACATTGACCAAGGCTTGAGCATGTTCAGGTTTTGGCTTCTCTAATTGAACAGAGACAGCTCCAGAGGCAATTGATTCATGCCTAGCCAGCACTCGTTGCAAGTCATCATTTAGTGCCAGTCCTTGGCATAATAGTGCTTCATCCCTACATCAGGAAACATGAACAGAAAGCATGATGGTTAACAACAACGTTATCACTTCGACAATAAGTCATCCAAAAAGACAGTATGGGATTCTAGAGACTTCACCCCACCCATACAGGGATTGATCAGTTTAAGACATAAGAATTCTTAGAGCACAGAATCTTATTTTTTTAGAAACTAATTTGTATCCACATCATTAATATAACAGGAACTTGGTCGAAATGATTTTCAAACACGTTGAACAATTAGCATACAACTGGAGAAAAGCAAAGTCAAGAGCCCACACTTTCCACAAAATAAAATTCTGCATTTATAAAACATTATTTCACAGAGAACGTATTTTGAGGCCAGCCTAACCTGCTACTATTTCCCTTAACAGAATTCATTTCCACCTGATATATAAATCTTTCAAACACAAGTAAGAAGCTTACAAGTATAAGAAAGTTCAACCAAAAGAAACATGGTGAGGGGAGTCGGGAAAAAGATGCTTGGGGCCAGATAATGCATTTGAAAGATGCCCAAAAATTATAACACTGAATTTGTTTCACAAACAGTTGAAGAATAAATAGACCACTTACAAAGGAACAACTGAACCAGAGAGAAAAAAAATAGTAGAGCAATATCCTTGACCATCTATTAGAAGCGATCTCATCTAGATGGTCATGTGTGAGGTTACACTGCTTAATTAAGTTAGTTATACATCTGAAAACTCTAATCTTTGTCCTGATTCATAAATAGAAGAACAAGCACACTAAGAAGATCGAAATCACAACTAAAAACTACACATGATTAAGTAGGAGCAGAAGTAAAACAAGGCCTTACGTGGTGGAGTTAACAAGATGGACCACTCTTTGTTTGTATGTACGACACTGTTCCACCAGATCAACAATGACTTCTTGCTTGAGTCCCTACACCAGGAAAAATAAAAATAGAATAAACTCTGAACAGAATAAAACATATTGAAATGGATAACATTGTAACACAATATGCAAGCCAGTTATGCTTCCCACAGCCACTAGAAGAAAGTACTTGTCAATCTTGTAAAAATGAAATATGTCAATCCCAAAACTAATCAAAACCACTTCACATGATTGGACGCGCAAAATTGACCCCCCTTGCACTACTATGTTGCTCAAATACTATGCCAGCAGCAATGGCCGATGGTCAGAAATTCAACATTCTATAATGTAATCATACCTCTTTGTTACCAGGACCTAAAGCATTCAGCATTTCTGACAGGACATCCATAATACCACGCGCATTTTGAATTTCTGTCAAGCTAACATCAAAGAAAATCAGATGTCAAACCTCACATAACAGCCATCAAGAACGTAATGACAATATTATAAGAAAGAGGATATAAGGCTTCACAGTTAGAGTTCACCAATGAAATGGCATAAATACATTCAGAAATTCAAGGCTCACCATACGAAACATAAAAACAAATTAAAGGCAGCAATAAAAAACGCCTCATTAACCTTACACATCGCAATATAGTTTTCTCTTATGAGATAATAAAAAGAACTGCGCTTAGCTCTATAACAGTTTCATTTTCTAGGTCAAGCCATCCAAAATCATCAACCCAATTCATACAAGCACTTACGTTTCTTAGGACTGTGTGAATTGTCCAATACAAAAGCACAACAAAAATTCAAGGAGATCATCCACTGAAGTCCAACAAGGTACCAAAATATTAATTAGTAGCTTCTTTATCCAAAATTTAGCACCCTTTTTACACAATTTGAACAAAATAAGGAAGAAAAAGTCCAGAGGAGCAGTTATTCTTGAAAACAATGATGTTCCAATGCATGAAACCCATATAACGAATTGGCCGAAAAACAATACGAGTCATCTCGCAATTCAAATAAAAACCAGATTGACATGTCAAAGTTTACGATGCAAAGGAAAAGGAAAAGGAAAGTTCAAAAATTTACCTCAATGTTGGAAACTCAGCTTCTGCAGATGACTCAGCTGCATCCGGTCTAGATTCAGGATTACGAAGATTTTGTGGATAAGATGTCAGAGGATGTGTTTGTGGTGGTGTGAGAACAGGTGCTGAGGTCTCAGATCTCTGAGGGAAAACTGCCCCCAGACGCTGATAGAAGTGCCAAAAGTTGCAAAGACATAAAGAAATAAAATCATAATTGCATAATCACGCATCAACAATGAACATGAACAAAGTAAAACAACAAGATTCGAGCATGACATACTAATAACTCTTGGTATGCTACAAAGTATTGGGGATATCTTGCCCTTGGTCCTCCAAATGCTTCTTGCCAAGTATCTATTAGAGTTAATATCTTCTCTTTCACATGAAAGTCCGGCTGCAATTACGAGTCCATAGTCACTAACAAAAGATCAAGAAAGAGAAAACCAACAGTAGCCATGATACATGAACTAATGTACCTTCTTTTTTACAATTTTCACCATCTCGTGAGGTAACTCTCTCTCAGCAACTTGCATATGGACAATGTCACCACAGTTCTTCACAATGGTCTCTAATAGCTAGAAAATGAAATGAAAACCAGCTTCGTATCACTTTATTGCACGAAATGCAACTTCTACAGACTTTCTGAAGTAACACTATCAAATTATGTAAAGCTATGACAACATGAATCCGCATAAATGCTCAGGTAACACAATCAAGCTTACTGTCAATGCAAGGAGCTGCGCTTTCGGGTTTCTGCTACCAAGACGCTTTTTTATACCTCTTACAACGTCTTTTGCTTGTCTGATACACACAAATAGTGTACGTAAGCTCAAACAAGGCATGATTCCTCAAAAAAACAACCAAAAATACATACTGAAGTGAAGATACAAGTGCACCAAGTGCGAGCATTCACCATGAAGAAAATAATACTATTTCCCTAATTACAACGAAAAAATAAATATTCCTAAACCTTCTACCAAACAAAAAATTCAAATTTTATTTTCATTCTCTGTTACATATATATGCTAAAAAGTAAGCAAAAATACATAAAATTTGAGAGTATAAAACATTACGCAGGATCATGATTGCAAATATCACAGATCTCAATATTCATCGCCCAATCTGGACCGATCAGCAGACTACTCGTCGCTCTTTCCACCATTGAATTCACCATTTTTTACCCTAAATTTCCAAAAACTTCACCGGAGCAAAAAAAATTATATTAAATCGGTAATCGCAATCCGAGTCGTCGCGACACTGAAATTACTCCAAGAATTGAACCTTCAATCTGAATATTGAAAAATAATTGAAGAAATACTACACAACAAAGTTGCGATCTCGGGGAAATCGATCACCGATTTTTGTAATTTCTGTTAAGATTTTTACTGAATCGAGGAAAGGGGGAAAATAATTGGGAAAAACCAATTATAAATGAACGCGTGGAGTTATATAGCGTCACGAGTTCATTGTTGCAAGGGTGGTAGATGCCGCCGACTATCTAATCCAACGGTTATGGTTCTTTATGGATAATTTTACGACAGATCGAGTCTAACGGGAAAGTTCACATTTTATTGAACGTCTAACATATTTTATTATTTAAATCGAACAAACTTATCTTTGTTTTATTATTTGAGTTGAATGTAAGTTTAATCTCAAATCTTGTCGAATAGAAAAATAAGTCCCCAGCTGTCGATCATATCATTTTAATTTTTTTTGAATCTTTATCAAAAGTAAAAAAAAAAATGTTGTTTAAATGTTAATATTGATGAGGTCTAACCTTATAAATTAGTATTAGTTATTATATATTGATTAATAATTCACATTTACGCGATATAATTTATACATACTACAAATTATAAAAAATGCTAATTGAATAGGGCTCGTACAAGTTTTATTAACCTCTAAAATGGCTCGAACATGAGTGAAGTTTTATTTTATTTCTTTTTGGTTGGATAGAGTCTGTTTCGATAACTTATCACGAGATAAGACAAGGTCGCTTTTCGGAGTTATTAATAGATTGTCCACCAATATAGTTCTTACATCGCCTGCCAACACTGAACTCACATCAAAGATGGAATCCAATCTACAAAATATGACCCTTTGGTTACAACTAAGCAAACATATATTGGCTAATAATTTTTTTTTAAGATGTTGGCTAATTAATTTGATTACAATCTTGATGTAAGTTTGGTGGGCCCTATGACCTTCCCTCTCATTATGGCCCAAATTTGTTTCTAAATTTGAAACCCAAGCTCAAACACGATTTGGTCGAATTCAAATATAATTCAGTACGATCAATAATATGACAATTGTAATTCATTCTCCTGGTGAATTATATTTATGTTCGTTCAGATCAGATTCAGACTATAATTTTTCAATAACTATAGCCCAATTGAATATGGGCCAAATCCAATACCCCGACCCAATAAAAGCCCAAATTAGCCGAATAACATCTTTCAATCTCCTTAGGGCAAAAAACAAAACAACACTGCTGCTCTCTCTCCCCATAACCCTCTCTTATCCCTCACACCAGAATCAAATCACCGCACCACCATGGCCGGCACGACGTCGTACGACACCGATCAACCTGCCTCCGGCGACTCCTCCGCCGCCGCCGCTGGATACGACCCTAACTACGTGCCGGACTCCGTGAAGTCGTTCGTTGTTCACATGTACCGCCACATACGGGAGAAGAATGTGTACGAGATCTTCCAGATGTACGAGACGTCGTTCCAGAGCATCAGCGATAGGCTCTTCAAGGATTCTCCTTGGCCTTCCGTTGACGCCGTCGCGACCTACGTTGATAACGATCATGTCTTTTGCTTGCTGTACCGTGAGATGTGGTTCCGGCATTTGTTCGCGAGGCTTTCGCCTACTCTCAAGCAGCGGATTGATTCGTGGGAGAATTATTGCAGTCTCTTCCAGGTTTGAGTGATTTTTGACGAATGTTAGTTTTTTTGGAGTGTATTTTCTGTGAATTTTGGTTAACTGAAAGAGTGTGTGTGTTTTAATTATAGAGTAGGAAGTTTAATTTCGGATGAAGAGTATGTACCTAGTTCAAATAGGAGGAGAGGCTTTTCGTCCAGACCGAATAGACTTTTAGCTTGATGTTAATGACTGAAAGAGTGTGTGTGTGTGTGTGTTGATGTCTTAATTTTGGTTTATTCTCTCTGAATTTTGGTTTATTGAAAGTGCGTGTGTTTTAATTGTAGAGTAGGAAATTTAATTTCGGATGAAGGAGAACTAGTACCTAGTTTATATAGCAAGGGAGGTTTTTTGTCCAGACGGAATAATGGCTTTTAGCTTGATTTTAATGATGGAAATTGTGTGTGTGTGTGTGTGTTAATGTCTTAGTTTTGGTTTATTCTCTCTGAATTTTGGTTTATGGAGTGTGTGTGTTTTAATTGTAGAGCAGGAAGTTTAGCTTCGGACGAAGGAGAACGTGTACTTAGTTCGTATAGGTGGAAGGGTTTTTGCTAGGCTGAATAATGGATTTTAGCTTGATATTAATGAATGAAGTTGTCACGTTTTAGTTTCTTGAACTTGTTTTGGACGCAGGTTGTATTGCACGGCGTGGTGAATATGCAGCTGCCAAATCAATGGCTGTGGGACATGGTTGATGAATTTGTCTACCAATTTCAGTCATTCTGCCAGTATCGTGCCAAGATGAAGAACAAGACTGAGCAGGAGATTGCACTTCTGCGGCAGCCTGATCAGGTATACTGATGCAGATATGAATGGTGTTATTTTTCGTAGCATGCCTCTGCTTGTATAAGTTGCTTAACAATTTATTAGATTTTGCTGTTTTATTGTCCTATGCTGTTTTTACGTAATTTTTATGATATATCTGTATGTTTGTTTCTCAGGCATGGAATGTGTATGGTGTCCTGAATTACTTACAAGCACTTCTGGAGAAATCCACGATCATTCAAATCCTGGAGCAGGAGAAGGAAGGACTTGAGCAGTTTACTGCTACAGATGGATATGATTACAATGGTGGAAGTAATGTCTTGAAGGTTTTGGGTTATTTTAGCATGATTGGACTACTTAGAGTTCATTGTTTGTTGGGTGATTATCAAACTGGCCTGAAGTGCTTACGTCCAATTGACATAACTCAACAAGGCGTATACACCAGTGTCATTGGAAGCCACATTACTACTATTTATCATTACGGATTTGCTAATCTTATGATGAGAAGGTAGGTTTTTCTAAAATTTTACTCTGACGTCTTTACACATAGCTTTATTTGCAGCAGGTGTTTACAAACCGATGCTTTTAAGTTTACTCCCAACTGTTCAACGTCATCATTGATTGTTTGCTTTACGGTTAGGTATTGATTTGCTTCTCAATACTTACATAGTCTTCTTGAGTAAAATTGGAACCACAGTGTTATTTCTTGGTTTCCTCAATGGAAACTAGCAATAGTCTTGCTTTCAATGTGAATACCAATTGCCTACATGTTGAAATTATGATATAAAGTCCAAATGCTCCTCTTTATTGCTGAGGTGGCAATACTTTATGCTGCAGTATTGTTAAAGCTTTGTTGCTATATTTCACACCACAGATAATCTCTTGCATAGGAAGGACTTTTATTTCCTTTTTGAGATACCCAATGGATGAGTAATTATAGCTTATTGAGCAAACGTATTTTGGAGTGACCTTGGGTTTACTAGACATTTTGAAGGATGCACACTATTTCTGCAAACCCTCTGATTCACGCATTTGCCTTATTGGGGTAATAAATGTGGCCACGCCTAACTTTCCTTTCATGCTGAGGTTCTGTTTATCAATCTATTTCTGCCTGTAATAACATTTGTCAGGGGCCGTATGCTACTGTCCCCGACAGCCAGTTATCTGTTCCAAGTGTTTATTCTTTGAAGATGTTTGGGAATGGCATATATTGACATTCTATAAATTTACATCATACTTGAAGTTTTATGATGAGAGACCATCGTTTACATTTTTATTTGAAAGGGACCTGTGTCCAAGGACGCATCTAGCATATTCTTATTTATGCTTTTACAGGTATGTGGAGGCAATTCGAGAATTTAATAAAATACTACTTTACATTTTCAAGACCAAGCAATATCACCAAAAGTCCCCTCAGTATGAACAGATACTGAAGAAGAATGAGCAGATGTATGCCTTGCTTGCCGTTTCCCTTTCCCTTTGTCCTCAAGTTAAGCTTGTTGAGGAGACTGTGAACTCTCAATTGCGCGAGAAGTATGGCGAGAAAATGTTAAGGATGCAGAGATATGATGATGAGGCATTTGCTCTATACGATGAGCTCTTCTCCTATGCATGCCCGAAGTTTATTACTCCCTCTTCCCCAAGCTACGAGGAGCCTCTTGTAAATTACAACCAGGTATAAACTTATCATTTAATGAACTCCATTCAATTTGTTTTCATGCTCTATTTTATGTCAGTTTCTCTATTCTCCTAGCCCATGTACACTTTTTGTATAATGTATTCTCCTTTGTTCATTTCCTTTCCCTCACAAAGGATTGTTGAATTGGATCATTTCAGGATGCTTATAGACTACAATTGAAGTTGTTTCTTTACGAAGTGAAGCAGCAACAACTATTGTCAGGGGTTCGGACCTTCTTAAAAGTGTACTCTACAATCTCTCTTGGAAAGCTCGCCACTTACATGGAAGTGGACGAACCTACTTTGAGGTCAGACATGAATTCTATCAATCTTGACTCCTGCTTAGAGTTATGTGTAATATAGTACGATTTTTTCTAACTGGTTTTGCATTATCTATCGACAGGACTGTCTTGATGACATACAAGCACAAGACACATGCAGTAGATTCTGATGGAAAAATTACCTCGAACGCTGATTTGGATTTTTACATCAGTGATGTGAGTTTTATCAGTGTTACATTTCATTTGCATCATAATTGTTGTCGAATTATGTTCATCCCTTTTCTTTAAAGTTAAAAAAAAAAACATGAATTGTTTATCGGATTTTTTCCTCGTCACATGTTTTTGGTTCCTTCAAATTCAGAACTTATTTGGGGCATTGGATCGGAATTTCTCTTGATCTGTCGAAATGATACTAAGTTATCACATAACAGAGCCATTTTTCAGAAACTACTGATTATTTTATACAAAGACACAATCCGCATGAATGATTCTTAGAGAGTCCCACACTCCACGTCCCGGTAATATAGTGGGCCCCACGTGGTTCTGCCACATGGATGGTGGTGATTACCCCTACGGGCATGTATCCCTCTTCAGTGCAATGATTAGAGTTTGCTGTTTAGGCATTCCTTCTTTCTTGTATTTCACATTATTCAATTAATTTGTTCCTTAATTTTCAGGATATGATTCATGTTACGGAATCGAAACCAGCAAAACGCTATGGGGATTATTTTTTGCGCCAAATTGTCAAGGTATGGTAGTAGCAGCAAACATGATTGTTCATTTTGTTTGCGTAAAATGCTGATATTATCGTTCCATTCTCTTTTTTGATCTTTCTGCAGCTTGAAGGGATAATGACTGATATAGACAGGATAAAGCTGGAGTAAGCATTAGAAGTTTTGCCCTAAGATTTTACGGTGCCATGCCGTAGCTTAACAGAGATTTTTCGATTTTGATAAGTTATCATTATTGGAATATTATTTAAATTTTGGAATGTACTTCTAATTCCTTTGTAATTCTGTCAAGAGAAAGAAGGTTGTGTGATGAAGTTTACCAGACTGAAATCAAGTTTTACCCATCCTCAATTTTACTTCAAATTAGATGATTAGATAGACAATGTTCCAAGAAATTGAGTTCCAATATTATTGAACTTGAACTCGTAAAACTTAGGCTATGTTTGGTTATGTTTTGGGATGGTATTTTGGTGAGAATTATTGGTGAGAAATTTATGGGGACACGTGCGTGTTTGATGAGATTGTGTTTGGTTTTATTTTGGGAGTTGGTTTTTGGGTGTGTTTTTTTGGTGAGATAATGTTTGGTTTTGTTTTCAGAGGGAACAAAAGTTACTGTAGCAATCAAATCATGAAACTTTTGTCTGATAGAGAGGAGAGAGAAGAGAGAGAGCACATAGAGAGGAGTGTAGGGACAAAGTAGGTGTAGAAAGATGAAAAATAATTATTATGTTTTTTTTGGACCAAAAAAGTAGTGTATTTTTTATCAAATATTGTGTGAGCCAAACATTGTTTGGTGGGAATTTTGGACCAAACATGAGTTGAAAACATAACCCAACATACCCTTACATTTTCGAAGGTGATTAATATTTTTAAAAGGGTTGCGATTGGATCGTCAATTATTTATTTATTTATTTATTTTTGCTAAATAAAATTAGAGAGAAGTTTTTGACAAGTATAAGTGGCAACCTTCTCTAGACATGGGAGTTTTCCGTGGCGAAATGTCTTAATTGAGTTATATTTGACCATTGACATTGGATGAATCCGTTCTTTGGATTTCAACTATTTGCATAATGGTTTGAACTTTGAACCTATTCAAAGTATTTGAAAATTGACATTGGATTATTTGGACCTAGTTGTTCGATTTGTTACTAACGTATGTCTTTTATTTTCAGTAAAATGTGTCGAAAATTAGACTCCGATGTAATTCATGAGATGTATGTGTGAATCAGACTAATCATGTAATAGAAATGAGTTATACTTCAATTTAGTGAATCAAGTGAAATGTATTCTTATAAAAAAAAAATAGATAATGAGATAAGAAGTAAAAAAAAGCAAAGTACATTAGACGTTTCTTGAAGAAGAAGTTAACATAGTTTGACAAAATTTCTTCGATCGACGTGCCTTAATTAGAAGAAAATATAAGAATCTCTTCTAGAATTTTAAAATTCGAGACAATCATAACTATTAACACCTATTTGAATTGGACTTTTCATTCTTACTCGTATCAACACAATTACAACAATTTATACAATAGAATTATCTTGAATTTGTACTAAACAAACAATTACGAGTATATGCTGAAAAATCGTATGGACCTAATTCCTCCTAGCTCACTTCTAATATGTCCCGCAATTCAGACTTTTAATTATGTTGTTCTGACTTTCGAGCCTTCTTAAAAATTATTATCTTATTTTTCGTGCTAATAAGACCATACACTACTACCTTTATTTTTTTATTTTATGATAATTAAAATTTATGTATTAATAAAACAGAAAAAAATTACAAAATTCAGTCCGACACCGTATACTTACTACCTATAAAGAGGTGATAAGAAAAGGATAAAATAAAAGATTATCCTAATTTAGGATATGCGAAAGCGATGGTTCTGTAGGGCCCATACCGTGCCACGTCATCGCTCCATGTTCCATAATACCATCAACCCCGCCCACCGAGTCAAAGCTTAGAAAAAGCGAAAAAGCAGACAGAGTACCAAAAGCGTAATTTAGCACAAGCCAGTGACATTTATATAAAAGAACTCGTTAAAATGCACAGCGGTAAAACTTCACCATTTTCATCATTTTCACCAGCCGATCGGAGGTTAAGCGCTCTGTATCGACATCTCGAAGGATCATCATCAATCGCCGCCATGGACTCCATCGCCGCCGCTCCAACTTCCGCTTCTTCCGCCGCCGGAGCTTCCGTGTTTGATCACGTTGTTCGAGGCCCCGAAGATCCGATTCTCGGCGTAATTCTTATTTTTTTCTCTCTCACTTTAATGTATGTATATGTATGTGTGTAGTGTTTGTTTGTTTGTGCGCGCGAGCTACGTATAGGTGTTGTTTAGAATTTGCAGAAATGTACAGTGATCAAGCGAACGGATCGCCGTGGAAGGCTTAAATTTTTTTGAAATTTTTAGAGAAGATGAAATATATATGCGTATTGTGGAGATTTGAAACTTAAGAGAATAGTTGAGATCGGTTACGAAGAATTTTATAGGCTTAATTGGAGTTTTTTTTGTCTTGTTTTCTGAAATTGATCGAGTAGCGAAGCAACTATGATCGAAGGTCAGTTTGAGATTATTTTTTCTGAATATTGTTGTTTCTGTGTGAATAGATACTTATCTATGCTTCAGATGGAATGGATCTACAAGTTATTCGATGTCTCCGGTGATATGTTTGCACATGCAGTTATTCATGGTTTCATGTAATACAAAGCTAAGGAAAATGTATTTCTTTGTGCTTTCGACCTAAATCAATGTCCAAAAAATGCATAAGTGTCACTGGTGTCGATGCGAATATGCTTTGTATAATTGTAGTAGAAAGATTTCTTTGGTAAATAAATGGTCACACTTAGATGATCTCCTGTTATTTAATAGATTAGTCATATTTTGGATGATTGTGCCCAAATGTGATCTTCAGATACTTTTTCATTCATCTTATTGGAGATAAATATGCTTGATCACTGAGTTATGCTTCTTTTTATCAATTGCTCTCAAGTATAGGCATTGAAATTTCAGTTCCCCTTTGAAAATTCTTTTACAGCTACATGATCTTCATGATTATTTTTGAATGAATAGGTTACTGTTGCATACAATAAAGACCAGAGCCCTGTCAAGTTGAATTTAGGAGTTGGTGCATATCGGACAGAGGTGATTATTCGATGATTGGCATTGTTACACTATTAGGTCATAGTTTGTCAATGCTATTCTTTACCTTGATTTTATATATTATCCGTGTGATAACAGGAAGGCAAACCTCTTGTTCTGAATGTTGTGAGAAGAGCAGAGCAGATGCTAGTGAATGACAAGTATGTATGGTTTTCCCTTTGTTACTTCATTTGGAGACAGCTTTTATTGGATTGATATCTAAGGCTGGCTCACATGCAGCTCTCGTGTGAAGGAGTATCTTCCGATTGTTGGATTGGCAGATTTCAATAAATTGAGTGCTAAGCTCATACTTGGTGCTGACAGGTAATATTGTCTTAAACATGATAGTGGCCGTTAAAATCTTTATAATGAAGTCTTAAATCAACTTTTGTTTGTGCCGGTGTTGAACATGATAGAGAAGATGCAAAATAGTTAGAATGATAACATTTTCTCCAGTTGACAAACTACGGTACCCTTTGTCTGGGCGCTGCAAGTATGTGTAAATAGTTTCAGCACTCACTTAATATATTGAACTTTCTCTTTTAACCATTTAAAGTTCAGGTATAGCAATGAGGGGATTTTTGAAGTTCATACTGATCTACCTTTGTCGAGAGCAAGATAAATAGTTATACTTGAATAATTTATTTGTGGTCTTGTTACTCTTTTATATTCATTGATTAAGACTTAGTAAAGACTATAATAAAATAGTTAAAGGGCATGTGCATTTAGTAAGCAACTTGGGTAGAGTTGGATGGTTATCCTGATACTAGAAATGGATAACAATGTACCACCCAGACGGGCCCAACCATCTCCCTTTTAAGGACTTGGGCTCTAATGTCACTGGATTAAGCCTAATGTTGACCACCCTATTGCAATATTTTTAACCTTTTTTGGGTGTGTGTGTGTATGTGTGTGTATGCTAGTAGCCTAATTGGTTGATTGTTTATTGCTTTCTAGAGATATTTTTGCATATTATTATCTCATACCTGTCCAATGAATGGCGTTCAATAATTCCTTCTTTACTTTCTTGGATATAGTCCTGCAATCCAAGAAAACAGGGTTACAACTGTTCAGTGCTTGTCTGGTACAGGCTCATTAAGGGTTGGAGCTGAGTTTCTGGCTCGACATTACCATGAAGTGAGTTTAAATCTTCTCATTGCATACTCTTCTTCAATAGCACTGTACAGGTACTCACAAGCTACCTTTTGTCCATGGTCTGCAGCATACTATTTATATTCCGCAGCCAACATGGGGAAACCACCCGAAAGTTTTCGGTTTTGCAGGGTTATCTGTAAAGAGTTACCGCTACTATGATCCAGCTACTCGTGGACTCGATTTCCAAGGTTCAGGAACTTTCTCTCTTATAAGCGTAGAATATCTGGATTTTTGTGGAAGGGGTGCGTATCTTTTATGTTGGTCGCCAATCATTGAATATACCTCCGACAAGATCTACTAAAGGCAGTAGCACGTCCTAATCAATAACTGAAAATTTGAAGGCTATGTTTGGATTCATTTTGAGGAAATATCTTTTTTTTTTTAACAATTCAAATATGAGAAAAACGAGTGTGTTTTGCTCATTTTCTAAGATTGTTTTAAGAATACATTTTCAGAAATAGCACCTACTTTTGGAAAAACCAAGGCTCCATTTTCAGAGAACACTCTTTACAGCAAGATTGAACACAAATGAACAATTTGACTCAATAGTCCAAACTCTTCCATGTTTGCGCAAAAACCAAGGAAATCTTATTTTCACATATTTACAAAACATTTCCACAAAACACACTGATGTTCCTTAGTGTAGCCAGCTATAGTGTTGGAGCATCTTCCCTCTGGGATATGTTGCTTGATTAAAACCATGTCTACAGCAAAGTACGTCTGATGATGCTTTATTCGCCTGCTATATTAGCTTTTAGGTAATATCTAGACATGGGCTTAAAGCATTCTTTTTGTTCATATTTTTCTTTGCTTCTACTCGATTAAGAATAATCTTGAACATCCAATGTTCAGATTTTAATGTGTTACCCTCCATATTTTGCTTTTAATAGTGGTCTATTGTGCATTCTTCGTCTACAATTAGTTATCATTTGATTGATGTATATACATGCACATGTTAATATGGTTCCCCATGTGTCCCTTTTGATTTCTATTACTGAGTGCATACTTTTGGGCAAACAGGCTTGTTGGAAGACCTTGGATCTGCTCCTTCCGGAGCAATTGTGCTTCTTCATGCATGTGCTCATAACCCAACCGGTGTGGATCCTACTCCTCAGCAGTGGGAACAAATTAGACAGTTGATGAGATCAAAGGCACTGTTACCTTTCTTTGATAGCGCTTATCAGGTAATTGAGCTATAATTGCATCAATGGCTTCTGAATCTGAGTGATGGACTTATTCATCAAGTACATATTTCAATTGATTTTCGAGACAAAATGCTGTAGGGTTTTGCCAGTGGAAACCTGGATGCTGATGCGCAGTCAGTTCGGATATTCGTAAACGATGGGGGTGAATGCCTTGTTGCTCAAAGTTATGCAAAAAATCTGGGGCTCTACGGAGAGCGTGTTGGGGCCCTGAGCATAGTAAGTGTTGTTTTTCCCCAAATATAGTAAGTTAGCAATAGAGGACCCTGTTGATCTGTAACCATATAAATATGGGACCTCCCAAAATTTTTGTATGTGTCAGTTACCGCCCCAATTACACCCATGATTAGGGGGAATAGATCTTCCACGACCTCCTTTCTTACCAATTAAGGGGAAAAAAAGTGAAAGACGGCTTATTCTAATTCTCCATGCTTTAGATTGCTGACTGTCAGCTAAATGAATTGCGAATTCCTCATCTATGCGGCCCAAGTTATATTGCATCTTGAGGAAGTTGACATAATATTCCATTCTTCTCTGTAGAGATGACTAATTGATTCCAGATGTTTTCTGCTTCTTTTGAAAGCCCCATTCTTTTTGCAATTTTTTTTGTAAAATCAATTTGTTATATTTTTTCAGCGACTGATAGTACGGAAATCATATACCTACAAGGGAAATCATTTTATTGAACAGATGATATTCTCAAAATTTTCATCTTAAATTTTTGTCTTTCTACTGTCCCCTTTTTGCAATCATTTTGAGTATGAGTGCAAATAGTCCTACATTACACCTTGTAAGGTAGTTAAGTGTATTAAACACGAGAGGTTATGCATTTGAAAAAAAAACTAATCCTTTGAAAAATCATCACTTTTCTAAGTTGATCCCATAAATTAGAATCTCTCATATTCCAATTGAAAGAGATAATAACAATTCTTGAAAATTGCTAAAAAAAGTTTCTAAATTTTCAGGTCTGCAGGACTGCTGATGTGGCAGGCAGGGTAGAGAGCCAGTTGAAATTGGTAATCAGGCCCATGTACTCTAACCCTCCTCTTCATGGTGCATCCATTGTGGCAACGATCCTCAAGGACAGGTCTTAAAAGTTTTTCTATAGAACACGTTCAACATATGCAATGTATATGTAATCGCTCCAAGCCACATGACATTTTTTTAATTTTTATATAAGAGTTATAGATATCAGTATAACACCAAACTGAAAAAGACTTGAAATGAAAAGAGTAGAAAGAGAATTGTAGATGTCTGACTTAAATATGGTAAGGTCAATAAAATCTAAATTGTACCATCATCACAATGCCTGCAGAAATATGTTCCAGGAGTGGACCATTGAGCTGAAGGCAATGGCTGATCGTATTATCACCATGCGCCAGAAACTATTTGATGCTTTATGTAGTAGAGGTAACTAATCTGTTTACTCTCTCTTTGAGCCACTATAGTGATAATCTGCAAGTTTAGCCTTGGCATCTGTCTAGTGATATATTGATTTGCGAAGATGCTTTAAATTTTTCGAAGGAATAGTTGCAGAATATTTGCAAGTACCACTTGGTACAACGCTGTGCTTTATTAAAAAATTTGGCTTATAATTAGAAGTTTTTCAGGCCACATGTAAGAAATGGCATTTGAAGAAGAAAGATTTATTGACTCTCTGTTTCATTAACAGTTAAGAAACTAGAAAAGTTTTTAAGACAATTCAGTGTTCCGAATCGGATTACTGAATTGATTGTTCTCCTTCTATTGGAATTTTTTTTCCTATTATCCTGCAAAATCAACATCGACTAGGGCATCAAATTGAAGAACATTTCTAAAAGGCATCTAAGTGATGAATCAAGAATTACATTGTATGCTAAAGTTGAATGTGTGTCGTGTAATCATTTAGTTTTGGAATTTGCTATGTCATGTTGGCAGGTACACCTGGTGACTGGAGTCACATTATCAAGCAGATTGGGATGTTTACTTTCACTGGACTTAACTCAGAACAAGTGGCCTTTATGACAAAGGAATACCACATCTACATGACATCTGATGGGTAACTATATTTATTCTTTAAATGTTGTATTATTCCTATTTCCCAACACCGCACACACACAGAGGGGGAGAGAGAAAGAGACACAGAGAGAGAGAGAGAGAGAGAGAGAGAGAGAGATCATGTATCGATCTTTGGATATCTCGTTGAATGACTATTTATGGATCAGCAGACCAAAAATCAAAGATTTAGGCAGGTCTAAACTTCTAAAAGGTAGCTTATCTAAACATTTAGCCTTAATATTGCAATTAAGAACTGTCTTTTTTGACTTCCTTTGCCTGAGGGAATAGTACTTAGACAAAAATGAGAGTTTTGATAATATGGTCCTCTCTATTTTTGCTTCTCATTGTATTTGGATCTCTAAGATATCAAATCAAAGCCAGAAGTTTGTAACTGTTAGTATTTCTCATATTGTAATTTTGTGCAGGCGAATTAGCATGGCTGGTCTGAGTTCAAAGACAGTGCCACACCTCGCGGATGCTATACACGCTGCTGTCAAACGAGCAGCTTGATTTTGTTGCCACAACATTCCTGTTCTAATCGTTTTATTCTGAGAGCTTTTAGATGATGTTGTAGGAATAAATTCCATGAGATTTATTTTAGACCAAAAATCTTCCATGGAAATGGAATAAGTTTT
Source organism: Buddleja alternifolia (assembly GCA_019426215.1). Taxonomy (NCBI): domain Eukaryota; kingdom Viridiplantae; phylum Streptophyta; class Magnoliopsida; order Lamiales; family Scrophulariaceae; genus Buddleja; species Buddleja alternifolia. The sequence continues at coordinate 2,169,277 of CM033394.1, forward strand.
ATGTTAGTACTTGAAACAAAATTATATATATTTCTCTTTTACCAGCATTACCCTCACTTTAATGCAAATTACCAAAATTCCCCCAACTTTTGGTAAATTACAAGACCCTCTCAAGGGCTTATGTAAGATTCACGATACGGCCAATACTTTTCATCAGCAAGTATCTACCATATTAATGGTGAAAAATAGATCGATTGAATGGTTTTCATTGCAAAGTTCCTCTCATATACTTGTGCATTCAATTCATTAGAAGATCATTCCAACTTTTTTTTGTACTCATTGCTAACACTTCGTAGGACATGTAATATCTCCCATCATCCAAGTATAATGCCACTTTTCGACTCTTCATTTCACCAAGGAAAATATTATCGAGAAAATCTTCCTCGTTTCAAATGGTGTATCTTTGTGCTTTGCAACTTTATTCTTTCTTTCCAAAGTTACTCGCTAAATCCTCGACCCAAACATGGATCATAAATGAAGTTGAAAATGAACGTCAACAGTAATCTAGAGGTTCGAGGAAACCCATTCTCTCCACGACTATTTTGTTCGGGGCCTGTGTGGACTACATAAATAAGAAAGGTGGAGATTACCCAGACCTGATCTTCTAAGAAACATCAGATAGCTTATTAACAAGAAAGCAGCAAAACAACTATAGTTATGAGAAAGCAACAATACAATTATAACATAATTAATTGAACCGAATACAAATCCATACACCCCAAGAATGAATGAAAGATATATATAAATTCCCACAAATTTGACAAAAAGTTGATCCCACTTTTTCATCGCTAAACTTTTGGCCAGAAGAAATCAAGATAAGCCAAATAAATCATATATAATAGATCAAATGACACACATATGTAGTATATATTATATAAACTACAAAGATATTACACATTATGATGCTTTAGCCATGAATAAGGAAGCCAGTCTTCCACTACCTGCAACCCTTTAACAGATAAGAAGAGGGACTTGAGTAACTTAAGCTGCTCGAAGATCTCCCGTTTTCCTTCCCAGGTGTTTCACATTGGCTAAAATCAAGCGTTCGTCTCTCAGTCTGCAAACGGATTTTTCTCAAGTAAATTACCAGAAGTAAACTGGAAAATGACTGTAAGAACACAAATATGGAGAAAACACACACAACATACAGAGTTGCAAAAACAAAACTGCCTATTTGATGAGGATATATGAAAACATAAAAATATATAGCAGCGTACATTGGACAACATGGAAAGACAATAAATATATAGGAAAATAACGTAATTTCTCAAATGTGTGGAATACTTTTTGACAAAAAACACGACTGAATATTCGTTTGACATTTAAGCAGTCAGGAGCTATTCTTCTTGCAACAGCTTAAATTACTCATTGATGATTTATCCATGTAATGCAGACAACTCTTATGTTATATTATTATCAAGTCTGTTAGAAAAAAGAAGAAACAAGGGCAAATTCATTGTAACAGTTCATGACAAACGTACCATGAAATTCGAAGTCGAATGGGAATGAGGTTCTGTCAGAGAGTTTGGACTGTGATTATTCTCCTTTTCTGCTTCCAATTTTGTGGAGCATTTTCCCTTCATTATTGTTTCCGGGGTTTCATCTCCCAAAACCTCCTGGGCATCAGCAAATGCACCAGCAGTCTGCTCTCCTAATTGCTTCATTAATCCAATGGCGTCATAACTTCGTTCGCCCGGGCTCAGAAAATAGCCAATGTCCTATAAAAACTCTTACAATCAGATATTATTGTGAGGAAGATGAAAAAATTGAGTTAAAACAAAGGATAAATTACAGACCCCCTACACGAGACCCTAATTACGAAAAATATCTTAAGATTTGAGAAATTACCGTAACTTCCCCGTCACGAAAAAGCATATAACACATTCACCCCGTTTTTGAGTTGTGAGAATCTGACAAGGGGCGTGTTGGTAATTTTTAAAATCTCAAGGGGCTTCATGATAATTACTCAATAAATGAGGGGTCTGTATGCAATTATCCCTACAACGAAATTATTCTACCAAAAGATTTTTCAAACCTCGATTGTTATATCTGTATCAACTCTGGGGCCTGGAACAAAAGTATTAATAAACCAAGGGGATTTCCATGCTGAAGGAGATTCCATACTCCTCTTCAACGGTGTCTCTACAAATCTGGAAACAAGAGAGAAAATTAGAAATACTAAAACCACCAAATAACGAAAAATATTGAAATTAGCAAGCTGCATTTGTCTTACATGCTATTGTTTTCGGAAGCTACACCTTTTCCAGAACTTTCGACTTTCTTCTCTGAAGGACTCAAGGACTGAAGAGATGTAGTTATGACTAAATTAGTCCCATCCTTCTTTGTACATAGCCGAGGAGAACAAAGAACAGAAAAACATGAAGTCTCAGAGGAGGATAAAATAGATCCATTTTTTGATGCAGCATCCAATCTTCTGGAATACTGATTTCCAAGGGCTCTAGCACTTAGATTGATTGCTTTATCGCTCTTAATGCCAAAACGGTCAGGTGAAAAGAATAGAAGGTCATTCATATCATGTTCAACAAGAATTCCAGAAAACTCCTTAGCCTGTCATGAGGAAGATCAGATTATAAATTTCAGCAATATTAAAAACCCAGGAAGGCTCATTTGATTCAGTTCTTCCAGCAATCTTGTGCAGTCCTATGATATGTACAAAAAAAAAATTCTATATATCAGTATGAAAGAGTGCTCACCGTTTCCACTGCATCATTACCACCACCATTAAATTTGACATCTCTAACAGCAGTCTGTTCAGTTATCTTGTTCAAACACTCACTGCCATTGAACTCTTCAGTTGACATTTTGCTTTCTGAAATGACAATGCTTTCGTTACCCTTGTTTTCTGCCTGCCCACAATCTGGGGTAACATTTTCTTTTTTTATAGACACTTCAGCATTTCCTATCTTGTCTATACATTCATCAAACATAGCCTCTAATCGAGTAAAATCGTTGTTCAGGTTGGAAAATGATTCTTGCTTAGAAGCAAATTCAAGCTTCTTTTCACCTCTCTTTTCTGACAAAGGAGACATCAAATCACGGTGTCTTTTCTTCAGTATCGATGGTGTGCCCGTAAAAGTTTTGGCAGCACTTTTCAGAACAGCCTGAGGGCTATCATCTCTAGATGGTGAATCCCACAGTTTGAATGGAGTCATGGAAGAGATCATCAGTTGACGGATACCAAGCGGACTGTATTCCTGATGCATGTCACTACCAGATTGTACAAGATCACAACTAAAGAATGGTATATCCAGGCTTGGAAAACGAGGAGGCTCATAGAATAAAGCTCCGGAATCCTTCTGTTCATTTTCAATTTTAACCTGATCTTTGTCCTTGGAAGAACAACATTGAGAATCATTGGCTGTTGCCAACACAAAATCATTAGCCGGAACTAGTTTTGGCGATTCCTTTAGCTCGTTAGAGTTATCTTCACAGGGAGAGCAATTAGACTCCTTGGAATAAATAAATGCATCATCTGTATCTGGTGGAATAGACTCCTGACCTGTATTCCCATGGGAAAAATAATTATACTGATCCGGAAACGGGAGAGATTGAGTAAAAGTATTTCCCAGCATATCAGACGGCATATAACAAGATTGTGAAGCAAAACCTCCATTTTCATGAATCTGAAATTTTGAAGAGTGATCAATGTCTTCAGGGGGACAACATCCATTATAGTCGCCCTCAGCGTATACCATCCTGCAGTCTGAATTAGCTATGAGATTGGGGTTATCAGGACCCGCGACAATGTTTACCATGGGAGTTGAAGCATCTAATGCTGTAGAAGAATCTTCTAGAAAGGATACTGCTTCATGGTTATGCTGGCCACTTAAGAATGGTTCTTGACCGAGATCCAGCAAAGATATGTCAGGTAGATCATTCGGATTTTGTGGCCAATCTTTCGCTGCGAAAGTCCCCCAATCAATAAAATCGTGTTCAAGAAATTTGTCATTTAGTTCACAAGGCGCTTCTGGTATAGCAAATTCGACTTCTTCAAACGACGGACGATAATCTTCAGAACATGGAATTGAACCCAATTCTTTGTTTGTAGATTGACTACATTCAGAAGCTTCTTCTGCTTCTAATCCACATTTAATAGCACTATCATCTTCACTACTCTGCTGTGCCTTTGAAGAAGAGGAAGCTGCCGAGTGATTTGGACGGGTAACAAGAGGTGGACCTTGGAACTGTGAAAGTAATCCTGAAGCCATATACATGTCCAATTTCTTTTTAACCGAACTATTCCAATGATTTTTTATTGCATTGTCAGTTCTGAATGGCATGTATAGGCAACGGAAACAATCAAAATGAGTATAGACATAAGAAATAACATTGTACATAGAAAATAGACAGGTGAAAGCTCTACATTTATTGCATCTGTAACTAATACGAATTCATGTACCTCCCAGGCAAGAACTTAGTTAACTCTGCCCATTTGTTTCCATAAATTTGATGGGCACGAATCAAAGCCAATTCTTCATCTTGTGTCCAAGCTTCTTTATTTATGTTGGGATTAAGATGATTGTGCCACCTGTAAAATGAATAACATCAACACATAAAGCATGCTGCAGAGACAGTTAACAAAAGAAATGAATTTGCACAGCAGGCTGAGGACAGGACATAAAATTTGCACCTTCAAAGACATTGCATAATCACAAAGCAGACATTGTCAAGTGAGCAAATCAACAATTAAAAGAAATGAAACATAAATCTTATATTCAAAGTTTCTGAAATATCAAATTTGAGAATCTTTTACTGTGGAAATCTATATATATGAACCAACGAGATCAAGAGAAGCTCTTGCAAGCTTACCTTTCTCGACACTGCTTTCCAATCCGTCCAGGAAGATGTTGTGCTATTGTGGACCACTTCTTTGGCCCATATTTGTTCACCAATTCAATTATTATTTCATCTTCCTAATCACATATTAAAAGAGTAGTTAAATGGGTTCTCATAAACTTGCAAAAGAAATTAGACAGACTGAGGTAAATGAGTAATAATTATACAGCATATTTACAGAAAAAATAAGAAAATGTTGCCAACCTCTTTCGACCATGGACCTTTGACAAGTTCTGGATTAAGAACCTTCTGCCACCTATGTAAGCACTGTACATCGGTTCTATCCTTGAAACACTCCGCTAAATATAGAATAACATTCCACAAAAATTAACAGACAATGAGTCAGATTTCGAGCTATTGAACGTCATTTTGGATTGAAGACAAATAAGCAACTCAAAAATCTGAAGTTGCACTGATATGTATAACTCGTTATAGTCCATGGCCACGACATAAGAGTCCTTTATGCAGCATCAACTCATGCCTCGAAAGTGATCAAGAAGAAATGAGGAGAAAGAGTTTTCACTAGTTAGGTACTTTAAACCACTTTATTGAGCTAAAAATGGTCCTCAAAGACTTTTTCTGTTAAGTCCAAGTACAATATAGACAATAAAACAATCCTGGATATTTGCATAAAGGATCAAAGTAACCATAAAAGAAAACTTTTAAGTGAAAAATTAAAGGAATGTACAGTCTTCCCCACATTTTATTGCTAGCAGGTTGGTCACTAGAATGAGGAAAGGTCTAACTATCACAGTACACAAGCTTAACATGGTCTCAATGAGAGAAGTTAATTCTATCCAACAGTACCCGGGAATTGCAATTCACTGCATCTGAATGTACATAATTCCTCTCCTATCAAATGAAATAGAGGAAAGCGTGCATAATTTCAGAAATACCTACAGAATTCAATTCACAAAATCTTACTCTTAATCATCTAGCGCCTGCTATCATGTGACCTTTCATTCATCGCGCACACTATTAAGTCCACTAAGCTCAATCTTTTCCAGTGACTCCAAAATTTACTTTATATAGGTCCTAACCTCACCAACTCACGGGTATCTCCATTTCTACTCTCTAACCACATATCCACATGATCTTCACTATAGTCTGTTACATAAAACTTATATGTTAATAAACAATAATCATCTCATATTATATTCTCATTTTTCACAATTTTAGTTGATTCGTCTATTTAACCAACCGTAGACTACCTCGAAGTTGATTTATGAAGCAGCCTTAGAGTCATAAGAAATTCACTGGATCATGATTACAGCAATCTCATAAATATCATTGATGTTAGCCACATACCTAGTCCTGACTCCTATTTCTAAAACCCCAACACCTTTGGGGAACCTTCTTGTATTATTTTTCTAGATCAAGGAAAACACGAAAGATCTACTTTACTCTTCCTAACAGTTAATCTTTAGATAAACAAATTCTAAAAGACAATTTTAAAAACAAATAGTTTTAAGTACTCTCCAAATCTAATATTCTTCCTGTAGAAATTTATGACAGAGCACCACTAGACTGAAGAAAACAGCAGTCAATATAAGAGGAAAAGGCATGCAGCATTAAGAATAGTGGGGAAAACCAGACGGCACTCACGCCCACTTCCAATTACACAAGTAACAAATGACAAGGTTTGAATTCATTTTTCTACCTATTTTTTTCCAGTTCTTTCCTTTAAAGCGCTGAACAGCCATGCGTAATATCTCATCCTGTGAAAAACAGAAAAAACAATTCTTTAGAATCACAATGATTTAATTTTCAGATTCTGTGATTATAAAATTAATTTTAACAGTAAATGAAAAAAAAAACTAGGAATACGCCAGCATATTTATAATAACTCATTTATCATACTAGACTTGTGAAAAAGGAAATCAAAAAGAACATAAACCTGAACTTTTTACCAAAAGACTGCACTCTATTATACATCAGATTTAGGTTGTTTTTGCTCTCTTTTCTTTTTTCAAATTTATTATCAGCAAGACAACCTAGTTCTAAACTCAGCTTTCTTATCTAGAAGTTTCATCACTAAACAAATTTTATTAATTTATTCGAAAAAAAGGTATTCCCCTCTCTTCCTTATGAACGAGCAAGTATGTAAAATTGTGAAAATCTGTCTTTTCAATTGGTAGAAATGATAGATCACATGATTTCTTTTAACTCACAAAAGCCAATGATATGATCAAAGTGCAGTATGCCACACCTTTCTACCTGAAACCACATGAAATCACTATGTTCTTTGACTTTGCTCTTCTACTATAAGGCAACTCTAAAATTTACCAGCCAAGAGCCAAATAGTTAGTAACTCAACTTTCAGATATCTATAGACATCACATTTGGTAACAATCGGTTTATGAAGAAAGTTCGCGTCCCAAATATCAAGAAGATGATTACTAACAAGATGGAAAAACACATTTACTTTTATAGGGCTGTTCAAAATGACCAAGGTGAGTTGGATGAAAACCATACCATTCTTTACCCATAAAGTTCATGAAAATATGACATAACAAAGGTATATTATCATCGGCAATATGTCCCTTAAGATTGTGTAAATGCATTTGCATCAAGGGATATCCACTATAGATAGCTTTCTTAAATATTCTCGCAAAAAGAAAAAAAATTACGTATATACAAGTTGCTCAAATAGATGATAAATTTTCATCTATAGAAAAGATACCAACCTCTTCTGCAGTCCACTGACCCTTTGTGGAACGCCTTGTGGGTCCACTTGTTCTCCTGCATTTCATCAAATGAAAGTTCAACAAATTAAAGAAAATAAGAAAAAATCTGAAGCCAATAGCCACCATGACATTTTCAAAATTTACAAAACGGCCCTAAACGCTGGTCGACTCCCAAACACATATAACTAATGTAAAAGAAACACCTCTACCTCCTCCAGGTTTTTGTTAATGTTTGACATAATAGACCATAAAACAGATAAAAGTAAAAGAGATACATAAAATGGAAAAATCAGCATTTCGTGTGCTTCAAAAAGTTACCCATGTAATGGTCGGGATCTTTGTAAACCACTTCTGGCACAATCTGATAGGGTATTGATGCTTGTCCTATCACTTTCCATATTTACTTGACAAACAGGCAAATCTGCATATGCCAATTCTGACACTTTGGCAATTTTCTCCAGAACGTCTTCCCCAAATCATTATATGCTACCTATAACAAGGTAGACACCGTCCGAATCCAGGATGAAGTCCACTAATGAATATGAAAATCAGACAAGAGAAAAGTCAGGGTGTATACAAGTAAAATGCAGATATGCAAGCAATAACTACGATAAGTAATCACTGAGGGAGCATCCACCTTTCCATACTAAATCACGGCGTCATAAGAAACCAAAAGTTGGTAAGTTTTTTGGAAATTGAAGAAAAAATTTCGCAGCTCTTGGGATTTGCTGCATAAACTATTCTGGAATGTATTCTATTGCAAAAATTGCATTTCTGTCACTGAACTGTACATCAAAACGACTTAAATATTTCTTCGGTTTTTATAATATGAAATTCAAATTAACATAACGACAAATAAGATTTAGTAAACCTACATTTGAGCGGGGAAATGGATATATTCAATTTAGAAAGTGCATTCTCTATGTCTGAGCTGTATACCTAATCACTTAAATACTTTCATCGGCTTTAATAATTTGAAATTTAAATTAGCATAACAATGACCGAGATTTCATAAACCTGCGATTGGGCGGGGAAATGGAAAACTCAAAATTTCAAATACCACCAGCTGGCTTCTCTACCAATGGACCTCAATTTCATCATTAACAAGTAGTTAATAAAATTTAGAATCCTGTGTAGAAGTGAAAAATGCATTATCTCATAAGACAAAAGACCAAGCCAAGTTACCCGGGGGAACCACCTGCTATCAAAGTTTCCTATCTCATGCTCAATTTTTTACTAAATTATAGAAAGCAGGCATTTTTCTAAAAATAACAAATTGAAACTCTCTCATCCAATCCATAAATAAAAAGACACTCAGTAGATATAACAACTTAGCACACAACCATAAGAAAGGCTAAGACGGTTTCTTAATAACAAAACCAAAACCTACACAAATTTAGGCTCAAAAAACCAGTCAGGCATATTAAAACGAATGAATCCCTAAATTACATTTATCAATAGCTCAAAAGGTAACTATGAAATTAAAAAGGTCAACATTCCGAAGCCAAATGAAAGTAATTAAACCATCTCAATCGAAGCGCAAAAGGGAAGATGTAAGGACGCTATAACCAAAAGATGATCAAACATTACAATTTCAAGAAACTACATATACACAGCAAAGAATGCAAACTCATGTATGAAAAATCCTAATCTCTAATTTCCGATACTAAGATCCTCTTAATTAGGTTACCAAATTCATCCGATTCTCAATACAAACATAACAATAATATCCAATAAATAAATAAATAAACTTCAACAGTTTCATTTGCATACTTAACAGAACAAAAAATAAGTGCGATTGAAAAATAATAAACTTACAGAACTGAGCTCAACAAATTTCAATTAGGCAACAGAAACACTCAAATTCCACCGAATCGCTTCAGCGCGCATTTGCAGATCCAGAATACGATACATACATATATATATACATATAACAATAGCGATCTGCAAATGCACGGTGAGATTTGGAGAGAAAATGAAAGCGCACAGAGCGGCTGTGTAGTGTGTGTATTCAGTGTGAATTAGTGTGTGTAACAATGGATTTTAGAGAGAGAAAACATAGATTTTAGAGAGAGAAATTATATATAAAAAACGGTCCTAAGAATTCAAAATAAAAGAGGGGGCGAAGAGTCGAGTTTCAAACTTTATGGGTAAAGGTCGAACAACTTTGTTGGTACCAACGGCTAAGATTACGCTACGTGCTGACGTGTGCCTTTTATGGTCAATGTCTATTTCAAAAGTTTAATTTCAACGGAATTATTTTTCCACATTTACAAGTAATTAATTTCTATCTGAAAAAGGAGATTTAAATTAATTGCTCTTTTATTTTCTTTTTCCCCCAATAATACAATTATTAATTAACCTTCTGTTTTTTATGTCCCGAAATTACCTCGAAATGGTATGTAATTTGGTCAATTTCTTCATCCTTTTAAATGAATTTATTTCTAAAATAGTTTTGCAAAGTACAAATTTTCGAGAAAAGATCTCTCAGAATCCATAATTTTGAGGCAATTACAATAATTCACCTACCGAAAACCTATACCGAGTCATCCATTGCCAAAGAATTCTTAGGAGATTTAGAAATACTACGTTGAATCACACTTCAATTACCAACATACTATTTTTATTTTTATTTTGGTTTTTTAAGGATTTATATTTCGAAACAATCACAATTATTCATATATAAAAGTCCCAAACTGAGTCACACTTCGCGGTTACCAGCGTTTTGTGTCACTCAAAAGCTTTCGAAGCCCGTGGACAATCATATTATTTGCATTCAACCCCCACTGAGTCACTAGTCACATATAGAAACCCTACATTGAGTCGCACTTCAATTATCAAATATTATCTTTCTTTGGGGATCTCTCAGTATTCATAGTGCGAGATAATCACAGTCATTCATATATAAGGGCCCCAAGCTGAGTCATACTTCGATTACCAAAGTTTTGTGTCACTCCGAAGCTTTCAGATTTCAAAATTATATAGACAATCACAATCATTTGTATTCAAACCCCACATTGAGTCACTAGTCATATATAGAAATTAGGAATAATTACAATCATTTGTATTCAAACTACACGTTGAGTCATCAGTCACATATAGAAATCCTACATTAAAGTCGCAGTTCAATTACCAGAATATTTTCTTTAGATTTCTTAGGATTCATAGTCCGAGACAATCACAATCACATGTATCAGAGCCCCAAATTGAGTCACACTTCCGTTACCAGAGTTTTGTGTCACTCGACGCTTTTGGGATTCACAATCCCGCTTGACAATCAGAATCATTCGCAAACATTATTGAATCATTCGCAACCGTTTGTATTCAAACCCCGCATTGAGTCACTAGTCACTACCAAGGTATTGTCCCACACTTGGGAGCTCTCTGGATAGATCCCCAGTTACACACAATATTTTCATTGGGGTATCGGGAAGCCCACATTGAGTCACTCTTCGATTACCAGAGTATTATCTTTCTTAGAAGCTCTTGGGATCTATGGTCCCGAGAACGATTCAAAATCGTTCGTGTATCGAGAACCCTACATTGAGTCGCACTACAATAATCAGGGTACTGATAGCTCCCGAAAATCAATTGAAAAACATTTTCCACAAGTTTACACCTAAACAAAATCCATCAATAAGAGCAAAACAGTTTCCAAAGTTCAATCCTCACAGAAAAACAACTGCAATAAAAAAGCTAACGATACCTCCAAGATATTCTTTAGCAAAGAACATTTCAAGACCCCCTATTAAGATTTTGCGATTGCGTAAGCAATCTCAGCCTCTCGTAAGCATCGTAACATGCGTGAGAATAATCCGACAGAGCTCGGAAAAGCTCAGGCAAACGGATCTTCAAATTCCCGAGCGATTTCTCCCTCACTTGAACACATAGCTTCCTATGTTGTTCCATTTCATCTTCCAACCTCTTTTTCAAGCTTTCCACCATAAATTGCCTATCGGCAACCGGGTCCTTACTATTTGTATCCACATTTTTATCCGGGTCGGTCTCGTCAGTTGGGCCCCTCCGCTGCATGTACTTTTGATACCATTCCTCAAAACCTTGTTTCTTACGCATGTACTCTCTTCTAGTTTCCTCATACTTCTCCTTCAACTTCATTTCTTCGTCCTGGTGAATGATAATGGTCTTTATCACAGCAGCAAATGACGCGATTGCGCTTTTCGCCACTTCATCCGGAAGCTTCTCAAGAAGGTCGTTCCAAGAGCGGAGGAGCGGTTGGATAGGTGGGTTCGCAGGTCTCGGGGGAGAGGAAACTTTTTCTTTCAAGCTGCTTTCGATTGGGACAAGGTTTAGTTTCAACCAATTGTTGAGCGAATTGATGTATTGTCTTTGGTTGGTCACGAGCTTTTCGAATTGTGAATGCCATTGCTCAACAACAGTGGCAATCTGCTTGGTACGCTCGTGATGATGTTTGCTAGTCTCAATGAGAAACCCGGAGACATCAAGGGATTTAAGGTCGGCCACGATCTTCAGCTGGCTATCGTGATGTGTGTACATGGATTCCCACATCTTGGCCATCCTTCAAGAATTTATGAATTAATCAAAATAATCTGAAGGGTAAATTACATAGATACCCCTGTGTATCATACTATAATTACGAAAAACATCTCAATGTCTTAAAAAATACCATAACATCACCTATCAATAAAAGCAGATTACAAATTCACCCCATATTTTACTTTTTCGATTAGTCAAGGGTGCACTGCGTTGGTAATTTGCAAAACCTCAGGAGATTCATGATAATTACACAAAAAGTGAGAAAGTGCACATGTAATTATCCCTAATCTTAAGGAACATAAACAACCAAGGAAAGTATAGTAAAATGATATGATGGGAAAAAAGAACTCGAGAAACTCAATGGTATGCCACTATATGTTAAAATTCATTATGTGTTATTTGCAAGAATCGAAGAACTAATGTCATCGTAAGATATAATTCTAAGAAAAAAATTCAACACGTAAGAAAACTAACACAGGAATTTACCCTTGAATGAGAGCCACAAGTTTTGGAAACAACTGCTTGTCACGTATATCATTCACTTCGGAGACAGTTGAATCCAAAGATTGCATGTCAACTATATATCGTGTATGCAAATGGCTAACAGCAGCTTTGGCTTTCTCGAGTTGTTCAGAACTCGCATTGCGCTTTTTCAGTCTGTTCAGCACGGTGACTTTCCTTTGATATTCAAGTTTCATAAGCTCTGCGGCCTATTAAGAGCAAAACACAAAAGAAGTTACAAATACTACCAATTACCGACATAGATAATGGTAAAAGAAACAGACATTCCAGCCTTGTAGTCATCACCAAAGAGATGAAGTACATTATACGGAAACTTTCAATCATCAACCTCAAAAAAAAATTATTCATTCAATAAAATGATGAGCGAGTGATTCAAGCTGAAAAGTGGTTTGTCATGCAATTCAATAGTATAGTCCCTCTGTTGCACAAAAGATGTTAAATTTGACTTTTTCTACTGAATAAGAAAAGTAAAATGCGACAACTTTCTTGGAAAATCACTTTTTTCTATTAGAAATGTAAAACCCAAAAGAGTTATATTCTTATATACGACTGAAAAACTTTCAGTTACAAATAAAATTACATATTGAATAAGTGAAGAAAGAAGTATTATTATCACTAGACTGGCTTCTTTCCATAATATGATGATTATAATATGGAAAAAGATGTTCAATATTCTCTCTCATTAAAAAAAAAGGCATAAAAAGGACTCGTATGGGTAATACTTACATTCAGCATAGGACAAATGTCAGAGGACAAATGAAAATAGAAACTCATACATCGTTTACGTGACAGATGGAGGATTCACTAATATGGAAGAAAAAGAACAAATAGTGGGTATGGACCGCATAAGGAAAAATAGAGTGTATCAATGCACCTTAACTTCTTCGTAGAGCTTTTTCTCCCATGCAAGCAACTTATCCAAAATGGTGGCATGTGTCTCGTAATCTTCTGCATCTAGGTTATCTTTCGTCCCATCACCATTAGACACGCCTCTGAAAGATTTGTTCCAAGTAATAACTTGCATGACCCTCGCTGCATGGTCGATGTGTCCTGAAATATAAACGCCATTTATATATCAACGGTAAGACAACGCCAGCTAATGTATTATTTTGGAATCGGTAAAAGAGCATACGGCTCCAATTCAAATAATTCAAAAGGAAACAGATTTCATATCAGAAAATGACACGATGCTAATCGAAGAATAGAAATTACTTGGTCATAACGTCAATGTCACTCACAAGAAAATCGAGAAGCAATAGGCTTAAAAAAAAAATTGACATTGTCCTCTATAGAAACATTATTTATTATTGTTTTTTCGACAAGATATGCCTTCACGAGCGATTCAAATATGTGTTACACAAGGGTAATATTTAAATCGAACAATAGATCCACAGCCACGTGCACTAATGCAATTACATATATTTATGTGTATGCCTAATAATTGTTCACACAAAATTTGAGTTAACCGAATGATATACAATTTACGTCCCACTAACCCATGTATTTGCGTCAAGGATTCGTGGTAAATAACTATACTAAATGTAACTTCCAATCTCGAACAAGAGTCTCCTCCAAGTATACTTATAAAATTTACATATGAAGCAACAAAGTGATCACTAACACATACCATTTCAGTTTCCCATCTTTTATCCAAGAAGGAAACAATACACAAAACCAAATTACACATCTATTATTTTAAAGCCCAAACTATAAAATTATATGATTACCTCGATTATCTGCAAAATTTGAATGGTAATGCAACCTTGTAGCCTCCAGCGTCTTGGAAACCTCCTGCGAGCTTTGAGAAGCCTTAAGGAAATGATCATCAACCTCACTCAAAATCTTCAACAAATCGACGCCATTATTACTGCCCAGCACATTTCCCTCATTTATTCCACCTCCTCTCATCGCAGCCGGTGCTGTATTTGAGTGCAGAAACTGCTTCTCACTTGGCTCACTTGCTGGTGTCTCCTCCGGTGTCTTAAACTCTTCAATCCTTTCAAACCCTATTTTTTGCTTCTCCGGCGTTATAAAATCCACATTCCCCTGCACATTGTCGAAATTCCCATCAAACTTTCCACTTTTACCCTCCACGTAATTTTCGTCTTCCTCTTCAACCTCATCCAACGTGGCTCGAGTCATATTGTCCATAAAAAAGTAATCCCATGCCATCCCTCTAACCTCCGGTGGAGTAGTTGGATTAGGAGGAGCCCTTATCGGCGTCTCCTCGTCGTTTTCTACCCCTTTCTTCCTCCTATGAAACGCTCCTTTCTCCTCCTCCTCCTCCTCCTCCTCCTCTTCTTCAAAAATATCATTCTCATGCATTGCAATACCCTTCATCTTTCCCTTCATAGTCTTCGATATTGCTGGCATTGTCACAGAACGCTGAAGGGGTGGCATAGGCGAAAAGCTAGGGAGTGGCGGGGGAGGGGGCGGGAGGCTAGACTCCATCGGAGGGGGCGGCGGTGGCGGAGGGGGCTGCTCTGTAGTAGGCGGGTCGGTGGGGGCCGCAGCCTCCGGAGGAGGCGGGGGCACCTCACCTTGAGCATAATCACTCAAGGCAGCACCTGTATCCTTAAGGGATACAGAATAGCCAGAATGGGCCGATGCAAAAGCATTCCTCACAGAAACAGCCTCTTTCATAATATTCCTCCTCTCTTTACATCTTGAAACTGACTCTTCATTCTCTATTTTTGATTGTGCACACCCCATTTTGGATTATATTTGGCCTTGAATTAAAAAGGGTTTTGTGGGTTTACATAAATTAATTAATTAAGCAACATTAATATATAGATATACATACAAACTCAAAAATCACAAAAAAAATGAGCAAAGTGGAATCTTTTTAGATTCTTTCTTCTAAGGGCCTGAAATCCAAAAAAAGGTTTTGTGGGTTTTACATAAATTTATTAATTAAGCACATTAATATACAGATATACAGACAAACTCAAAAACCACGGAGAAATGAGCAAAATGGAATCTTTTTTGATTATATCTTCCAAGGGCTTGAAATCCAAAAAAGGGTTTTGTGGGTTTTTCATAAGAAATTAAATACTTATATGCATGTGCAAATGTACAACATTAAAATCACACAAAAAAAAATATATAGATATGCTTAAAATAGAAATCTAGCTCTTAAAGGGTTTGATGTAAAACGGGTTCAAATGTATAAAAATGTGTTAATGTTTATGTAAACATCACCTGAGAGCTGTTATCTATCTGAAACTCCGGCCACCTTAAACAAAACCGGCGATGTATAGATAGATACAACCGCTCTGTATCTATACGTCAAGATTCAATTTTTTTCACCTTTTTTGAGGACGGTGGAAATGATGAATGCTGATAAGGAAAGGAGAAACAGACAAATGTTATGCAGAGACAATGCACTGAGAGCAGTACATAGCGGCAGAGAGGGTGGGTCTGGATTGTCTACAGTTTTGGTTCGTGCAGTTACGTCTTTTTCCAACTAATTTTATTTTTATTCTTTTTTTTTTTTAATGCAAAGAGATCCTAACGAACTAGTCCGACATACTCGGGATAATAGTCGTTCATCTTAGCCATGTAAAATCATTTCGATCTTGTTCTAAATTATTCCAAAGACTCGGACTAGGGGATAAAACTAACTGGAGGGTATGTGTCAACCCTTCTTTGGCAAGTCTATTTGTCACTCGATTAGCCTCTCTCAATATGTGCAATTTTTACGTGCCAGTTCATTTTCATACTTTGACCTTATAAATTCGGACCAATAATTTTTAATATGGCTCATATAAACTCTATAAAATTTCAAATGAGAAGAAGTGAAAAGTCGGAGTATTATTTTTAATTATAGTTCACACAAATCCTTTAAGAGCCCAAATAATGAGAGAAAAATTATAATTTGTAACATTCTGAATTGAACCGAGGATTTCCGTTGTAAAGTGGAAGTTAATATCAACAGGTCTCGAGTCTTTTTTAAACTAATTGCCGGTGTATATTTAGACTTTGTTAGATAGAACTTGAAAAGAAGGTAGCGACTTTTGATATTTGTAATAAAAAGCGCTTTTGTTAGTAATTGGAAAGTTAAGGACCGTAGGGGGAAATGCACTTGAAGTTTTTAAAAGCAGGAGTAGTAACGGTCACGAACACCGAGGCGGCACGGTGTCGTTTTACGCTCATTGGGTAAAAGATATGTAATAAATGTTAAAATAGTAGTAATTGATTTGTACCACATCTTTTTCTTTGTTATATCACCATCTGAGTTTCATGTTATTAAAATTAGTTGTTGAATATTTCATGCCTGTGCTTGAGATTAAATAAGTACAAATACAAATAGTCAATTTATTTGTTATTTTGTAATATAAAATATTAAGTTATCTTACATGTTGTTTGAAATTATGCAAGCATAAATCTTTATTTGTAATTTTTTGTTGACATTGTAAGTAGTTAGATATTAATGATAGAGAAAAGTAAAATAATGTTCGGAGAAGAATAACGGGAGAAAAAAAAGAAGAGAGAGCAAAGAAGGGGGAAAAACAAGCATGACAAGAAAATATTGAAAAATGTAGAAAAATCTTTTTGTTTTTTTTAACACTTGATAAGTATTTGGAAAAGGTAAGTGGTCATACCAAAAATTGAACAGACCTCTATGATTTTTCTAAGATTTGGTGCTTTATAAAAGTGTATGTATTGTTGGTTTAATCTTCAATTATTGATTCTTTCATTTATTATCTCATAAATCGATGTCGATTTTTATATCTTTTATTTATAAGTAATATTAATAAGTAATGATGTACTCCATCTAACCTCAAAAGATTGTTCCCTTTGATTTTTAATAAGAAATAAAAAAAAGTCAAAATTATAACCATTTGTTCTCAAATTACCTCTCGTGTAAAAATAAATAAACATCAATTTTTTATAATTTACAACAAACTTTCCTAAATAACATTCCACATTTATTAATTATTCCTAATCTAAAGCACATATATATGGAAATTGCAAGTATATATGATTAATTTAAGAAATGATTTATCAAATATAGGATTCTTTGTTTTGTTACCAAAATAAGGTTATTAAGTATATATAAATAAAGGGGATTAAGTATATGTAAATAAAGGGAATTAAGTCTAAAACATTAAATATCAATTTTAAGGGCATAATAGGCATTTAGCTAATAACTACTTTCTTTTTAAAGTAAGTAACAATCTTTTTAAGACAAACAAAAGTGAAAATGTGGACATCATTTCTGGGACGAATCGTGATAATAACTGAGGATGATTTGATAAATGCCAAAATAAATTGGAGATATTATGAAATTAATTTATTAAGGTCCATTATCAATATTTACTAATTGTGCTAGCTAAAACGGGCTTCAACTCATAGCCCACATGAATACTATAAATATCAGGTAATTACGAAATTACGAAGAACAAATATAATGGAGATAAATACATTGCCACATACAAGAGTGATTATTATCACTTTCAAATTCAAAGTGAACAAACCTATAGAATAGCATTTCTCTCAAAGTGAACAAGCTATGAAATGGTATAAGACATTAGCTCATTTGTTTATCAATGAGTCAAGCATAAATGTTTGGTAAATCGTGAATTAGTTATATTTGGTCAATTACAATTTGACCAGCAATTTTATATTTTATTTCAGAGATACACGCTTAACAATGTCATTCTTTCAACTTTGTTTTATAGAATTTAAGACTAATTACAAATATTTATATGATGGAGACCATGTGTGGTCTACCATACACGAATAATTGTGATTATATTAAGACTAGAGTTCCAAAACTTCTTAAGAATCACCTTGAATTACACATGTATTCATGATCATTATAAAATATATGTGGAAATACATAATTAGAACAAAAGATTCAAATGATTTTTATCCACTAATGACCAGTGTCTTCAAGTTGGGATCACAAGGAAAAAGTTTTATACACTCACTCTAATCAATTCATGGGGCAAACATTGTGATTACTAGTACCCACTCCACAAAATTATAGCAGGTAGGATAAACGGTTGACTTTGATACCGATTGATATGATGATAAAGAACTCAATTAAAAGTATCAATTGTTAAGATGTAGAGTCCAAAATCATGTACCGATAAAGTCTAGCTCTATTGACAAAGCTAAGACCTTAAGATATTAAAGGTCTTGGGTTCGATTCTTACCGAAAGTGTGTGAGTTTTTCTCTCTTTCACAATAGTTATTGTTAGATGATTGTATCATGTAATCGATTCATGAAAAGGGAAAAAAAGTCCAAAACCATGCAATCCACCCACATTGGTATCCCTTGATTTTAATATTGGGCCACAGGGCCAGTCTTATATCTTGTAGTTTGGACTAAAACATAATTACATAAACAATTTTCTTCATGTAAATATTGGGCCCAAGCATTTTGAATTCCAACCTAATACTGGACCATAACACAAATGTACAAAACAATTCAAACAAGAAACAACAAAGCGGGGATAGCTCAGTTGGGAGAGCGTCAGACTGAAGATCTGAAGGTCACGTGTTCGATCCACGTTCACCGCATTCCCTTTTTGTTTTTTTTTTCTGTTTAATTGGCAAAAAAAAAAAAGGAAGAAAAAAGCAAAAAAATAGTTCTCTTTGTTACACTTTTCTCATAGTTAACATATATCACAGCTTATTTATCTTTGTCTAGATGTTCAAAAATTGAAGTTGTTCGGAATTTGAACAATAATTTCAAATTGAATATTTGTTTAGAGTGTACACAATTTGAATATTTGATCACAATCTAGTCCGATCTGGAATTATCCATAAATAAATGTAAATAATCCTTTCTTGTTCAATCATATTTTTTAAACCATTTTTTTAATTCTTAAAAGATATTTTACTCTATTTCTTTAAGATTTTTTTTATAGATGAATATACCATTCAATTAAACCCTAAACATTACAATTATATTTCGATGTGTTTTTCATTTTATTTTCAACCGTCATTTCCTAAAATCTAGAAATTTTTTTATTTTTTGTGTGAAAATTAGGCATGGTTGGTTGTTAATATTGCCAATATCACGAGAAAATATGATCTCAAAGAACAAGAATAGTGAACAAGTAATAGGGTACAAAAGATCATCCTGAATCCCAACTTTCGAGAGCCCCCAAATATCACCCAATTGGTAGCTCAAATTTCTGACATTATTATTATTCTCATATTCATAGATCACGAGTGGAACATCGCTTTTGCAATTTGTATATAAAGAGCTGGATAATATTAGCTTTCAACAATCAATTATGAATATATCATTGAGTATTTTGATTCAATCACAAAATAAAGAAATTGACCACACCCACTTGTTATATTGACAATGATAAAATTCTCTTAGGCGTGTAGAACGAAATGAGCTAGCTCAACATAAATCCGAATCGAGTTTGCGAGCAAGACTTGAGTTGGGGCTTGAGCTAGAGTAAGTAGGCTTGTTTGAGCTTGAGTTACTCTCTTGTTAAACAAGCTCGAACTAAGATTAAAAAGAACCCTATCCTTTGTCTCTCTTTATATATTTTAATTTACAACGAAGCGAGGGGTCATAAATAAAAACTAGGTCAATGTAATCCAACTAAATAATTAGATGGTTTCTCCTTTCTCTATTAAAACCTAGTAGTTCCAAGTATCTTGGTGACAAAAAGGAGAAAAAGAAAGATTATGGCTATGTTTGGATATGTTTTTAAACTCAATTTGGTCCAAAATTTTAGCCCAATTGTGTTTGGTTAACACAATTTTGGACCATAAATATGTAACTTTTTTGGTAAAAAAAAACACAATGATTATATATTTAAAAACTTATAACTCAGGTATTGTCTTACTTTTGCCTCTCCCTTGTCGTAACTTTCAATCATTAACTAATTATTAACAGACAAAAGTTTCATGATTTTTGTTCCTTCTGGAAAAAAAAACACTATTGTTTATACTGAAAATAAAATGGGTTGAAAGACCTAAGAAGACCCAAAGTGAAAGACCTAGAACAGGCCCAACAGCGATTAATGGGCCCAAAAGTTTAAAAGGCTAAGCCCATTGTAATGACAATAAACCAGATCTGATGAAGCTAGAGTCAAAGGTCCGACAATAATATCCCGCCAAAACAAAAGGATTTTAAAAAGAGAAGTTGGAAACAGTTCTCGACGGTTGAAGAAGCAGGCCCACGACGCAGAAGTACAAAAGCGGGAAAGAAGAGAGAGAAGAGGACACACAGAAAATCAAAGAATAACTTATTTTTCTATCTTATCGTAGAAGTAGGCGTAAATATAATTAGGAGTAGTTTGTAGTGTAGATTTGTTCAGGAATTGCTGGATCCGGTCTCGGAGTTATACCAGTGTTTCATTCATCAGTAACTAGTACGAATTGAAGACTTTTATGGAGGTATAGATTACATGCTTTCAGATTTCATTATTTGACAGTAATTTGTATCTTGACCTAAGTTTTCTATTCATTATCATCGTTTTAAAAAAGGAAGATTCTCACGTAGGTATAGAATTATCTTGTGTCATATTTAAGTATCAGAGAGATAATTCTTACTTGTACTTGAATTGTTTTTTTATAGTATTATCGTGTCATTCGAAGACAAAATATATATATATATATATATATATATTTCAGTTAATTGCGGTCCGAATAATTAGTTTAAACAACACGGCGAAATGTTAAATTCTGAACCACTGCCTAGCGTATCGAATTTGAGCACGGGGGTTGAAAGATAATTCTAAGATAAGAATTATCGCGGGGCTTGGAACACGCAGTTGGATCCACCCTAATCTAGTTTGTTTTGTTTTTTTTTATGAAACAAGTTTTGGCGACCACAGTGGGAGTCGGTTTTTCTTGAAAACTGACGTTGTGATATTTTCTAAAGATAAAATTCTTGTATGATGTCTGAGGATTCACTCAGAGACGATTTGGTTGACAATTGTGATACTCAACCAATTTCGAAACATAAAGTCAGAGCGGACAAAATGTACGAACAATTTGTCAGAGTTATGAAACAGACCCTCGCGAGTGCTCGTAAAGATCAAAGAAGAGAATTTGATGATCAGTACCGAGCATTGGCACAGGAGTCAGCCCGAATATTTACTGCAATTGTGCAGGATATTGCAGTAAACGCTCGAGATGGTTTGGCTCGAGAGGTTACTAGAGTAATTACAGAATTAGGGGAAATTTTTAATCAAACGTGCGATGTCTTCTCGAGCATGATAAATACCTAGGTAGCTTCAGCTCTCGAGCCCCTACTTAATAGACATAACATTCTAGTCGAAAAGGTATCCCAATTAATATCAATAGAACCTGGGATTCGAACCAGGATAGTCAATTCAAATGAAGTTCCTCTCGGGTATCCTGGAGATACTCGAGCTCAGGAAGGAAGATTCGAGATTGGTCAATGCTCGAATCAGATCCCTCCTATTTCGAATCAAGTGCCATTCGAGGAGCAGCACTTCTCGAATCCTCACAATGCTGGGGGGCATCCACGTGTAAGTCAGGGGAATGCTTATACAACTCAAGTTATTCCTCAGCCAACAACTCAAGTTATTCCTCAGCCAACAAGACCGAATGTCTCTGTACCACCGAACATTTCAGGATCAATGCCCGCTGGGTATCCACCTAATATCAATTTTGGAAATCTTGGGCCAAATATTAGTTATAGTCAGGGATATTACAATGGGACGCAGGGTGCGCCTCAGAGTTACCCATATATGGGGTCTTCGAACACCCCTTTTATAAGAAGTCAAGGTTTGCCTGCAAACCAAAACTTCCATTTTATGAGTAACAATGTGCAATTCCCATATGCTGGGGGGCAGTATACGCCTAATAATTGCTTGGGGGGCAATTTTGGACCACAAGCACAAGTTCAAGATCCCCTTCAAAATCAAGTAGAAATGGCTATCAAAATGATATATGGGCCTGGTTTTCGAAGAAACCACCGATTAATTCCTGGGAAGCCTTATCCAGATTGGATAGATAGGAATTTTCCCTTCCCTAGAACATACAAAATTCCTAACTTCACTTTGTTTTCTGGAGAAGACCATGTGTCAGCCCTGGAACATTTGTCCCGATTCACTTGCCAATGCCGAGAGGCAGCAGATCAGGACTATCTTAAGCTAAGGTTGTTCCTAGTTCTTTAACCGGGTCAGCGTTTAATTGGTATACGAATTTATCACCTAATTCAATACACACATGGGATGAAATGCAATTTCAGTTCCAAAATCATTTTGCTCGAACTGAACCAAGCATGACCATGAGTGATTTAGCCAAAATAAGGCAAAACCCTGGAGAGTCAATAGAAGAATTCTTAACCCGATTTAAGAAAGCTAGGATTAAATGCCATCTGAATATCCCCGAATCTGAGTTTGTTCAATTGGCTCAACAAAACATGGCTTTCGATTATAGAATAAAGTTCGACGGAATGATATGTTCCGATTTTAGAGGTCTAGAAGAAAGTGCGATGAGATATGAAAATATGTTAAGAGAGGAAAGCCAAAGAAAACATCAGGGTTTCAATGCCTTCGAGGTGGGGATTCCATGGGCATTCAAGGATGCCTATGAAATCGATCTGGCAGAATTTGTTAAAGGGCCACCGTTTCAATGCGGAGCTCAAGAGAGAAAAGACTGTGTAGCTACAGGATCTTTACAGACAAAGAAAGAAAAAAAATATAGTTTCGATGTGACTAAAACCGAGCGAATATTTGACTGGCTTCTTGCGAATAAAAAACTTAGGTTAAAAGGGAGACATAGAATACCTTCGAAATCAGAAATTAAAGGAAAACCATATTGCAAATGGCACAATGCTTTTTCACATGAAACGAATGAATGCATTATGTTTAGGAATTTGGTACAAGAAAAATTGGATTCGAAAGATATAATTTTTCCTGACAATCGAAAAACAGATATAGATGGGAATCCATTTCCAGTTCTAAATTTTGAAATTAACACTGTGGACATTAACCAGTTCGAAAATCTTAATGTGCAAGCACGAAAAGAGGCCAAGTTGGCAAACCAATTGTTCAGCAGGCTGATTGATGAAGGTGTACTAACGTTCCCGAAGGTGAAAGACGAAGGTCTGGAAGGCATGTGCAGATGGCATATGAATACTCTGCATACCACTGACCAGTGCCAGATTTTCAGGCGATTTGTAGCGAAACAGTATGAGAGGGGTACGATATGCCTGTCAGGAATCGACAAGAGAATCCTGGATTTTGATCAGGATGGAAAGCCAAAGAACAAAGAGATGGTCGGCGAGACCAAATCAATTGCTCAAGGGCAAGGGGAAAAATCGTATAAGGAGGTGCTCGAAACCCCTGCTCGAGAGATTGTTTACCAGACACCTGCTAGGGTGGTGACGAATTTAACCCAAATGCAGAAAGTTTTGTGTGGACAGTGCGCAGATACCTTACATTACGAACTAGTGAGGCTGCAAGTTATTCCAAATGACCCAGATTGGATTCCCGCATATCAAAGGGAATGGAATAAAAGACAAAGGTATGAGACAAACAACCAAGGGCTTGGAACTATGCCTTATGATAGGCACTTTCGAGGAAGAGGAGGCAGAGGATATGGAAGATCCGCCTCATCAGGGAGAAATTCACCTTTAGAGCTTCTTGGAGGATATCGCAGGAATGTCGAAAGAAAGAGAGATGATCGCCCGAGGGTCATCGCTCAGCAAGTAGCTTATTCTCGAACAGCGGTAGCCTTGGAAATGCAACAACAGACGATGATTGTAAATCTCAGGGTGGAAGAAGAGGCTTTGTCAAAAGGAATCTTGAAATAGAAGATAGTCAAGAATCCCAGTGAAGAAGATTTTGAGAAAGATGTCGATCGTTTGAGTGACCAGTTAAGAGAAGCAGCCTTGAAAGGAAAAGGTGTTACAACTGAAGAAGATGAAGAGCTGGGAGATTTTGAGTCAGGCGACGACTTGGATATTCTACTGGAAGATACACTATGCGAGGAATCAGCAAACGAAGCTGATTTAAAAGCAAAAGAAGCTACTTTAAAAAGGGTACTGAAACTTGAGG
Organism: Buddleja alternifolia; assembly: GCA_019426215.1. Lineage (NCBI taxonomy): Eukaryota > Viridiplantae > Streptophyta > Magnoliopsida > Lamiales > Scrophulariaceae > Buddleja > Buddleja alternifolia. The sequence continues at coordinate 2,193,872 of CM033394.1, forward strand.
AAGATAGAAACATAGATATGGTGACTATGCTGCCAGCCGAATTCGCAGCCAAAGAAGGAACAGATGAGGAAGGAAATAGCCTTGAATTCACATCTGATGAAGAAAAAGGTAACGCTTCTTGTTTTAAAATTTGTAGTGATAAGTCACTCGAAGATAATGAGCAAAAAGTCGAAAATTTGTCAAAATTACTATTTTCGAAAGAAGAAATAGACAATAATCATATGAAACCTTTGTTCATAAGGGCAGAAATCGAAGGTATTCCCATCAGTAAGGTATTAGTCGATAACGGGGCCACTGTCAATATTTTGCCCGCAAAAACATTAACAAGGCTGGGCAAAAGCTCGAAAGATTTAGTAGTGGCTGATGTAGCGGTCTACGGCTTCTCGGGCCAAGCTACTAAAGTCTTGGGAGTTTTGCCATGCCGGATCAAAATAGGAACCCAGAGTTCCTACTCAGTATTTTTCGTAGTAGAAACAAATTCATCATCGTTTAATGCTTTGTTAGGAAGAGATTGGATACATCAGAATTATTGTGTCCCCTCTACCTTACATCAAGTATTAATTTGTTGGAACGGACACCAATTCGAGGTGATCAAAGCGGAGAAAAATAATTATTTTATCGATACTCAAATTGTTAATGCCAGGTATGAAGCTGGAAAGCTCGAAGGAAGTGATTGGCGATTCACCGGAGAAGCCATAGAAAAGCCAGCGAAAGAAGGAGAGGGAATCCATGAAGAGTCTACATCCGAAATAGGCTCTAAGTTAGCCGAAATCAAATTAGATTTAGTTTAGATATTGTAAAAGTTATGAAGAATGTCGATGTAATGAAAGATGATGTTGTTTCTAATATTTTTCGAAGGTTAAGTATTCAACGAATAGAATCGAAGTTGTGTGCTTACGATCGTGATCATGTTAGTTATGATAAGTTTAATTCTGAATATTGTCGCAATGAAATACATGAATCAAATTCTCGAAAAGAATTCTCTCGAGATATAATGTATGCGACGGGTTCCAAAACGAATATTCTTGCGATGAAATATATATGGCAGGTGCTATTCATAATGAAGGTTCTCGAGATAACAAACATAGAATAAATAATCATAATGGAAAGGATATAGTTAACTTTCAAGTCGGAAATATCGAACATGGTATTATAGAACCAGACGAAGAGACTAGGAAAAATGGTCAGGACCAGTTGGAAGAAGTTAATCTAGGGACAATCGACAACCCTCGAGTAACTTACATAAGTTCGAAGATGACTCAAATGGAGAAAAATGACCTAATCGATATTTTGCAACAATTCAAGGACTGTTTTGCTTCGGCACATCATGAAATGCCCGGAATTGATACTAATATAGCTCGACATGAACTACCTATTAAACCAGGCTTCAAACCTGTGATACAAGCACCCAGACGTTTGTCCCCAGATCTAATGGGAGCAATTAAGGAAGAAATAGAAAAGTTGGTCGAAGCCAAATTCATTAGGCCAACTCGATACGTCGAATGGTTAGCTAACATCGTACCAGTGATAAAAAAGAATGGTAATGTACGAATATGCATCGATTTTAGAGCTTTGAATAAAGCTACTCCAAAAGATGAATATCCGATGCCAATGGCTGACGTACTGATAGATGCAGCTGCTAGACATAAAGTAATGTCCTTTATGGATGGCTATTCTGGGTATTATTAGTTGAAAATAGCTGAAGCGGATCGGCATAAAACAACTTTTAGGTGTCCAGGATCCATAGGGAATTTCGAATGGAGGGTTATGTCGTTTGGTTTAAAAAATGCCGGAGCCACTTACCAGAGGACTATGAATTACATTTTCCATGATGTAATCGGGAAGTCTTTGGAGATATACATCGATGATGTAGTGGTTAAAACTCAAAATTACGAAGAGCACAAACAATTTTTGGTCGAGTCCTTTAAACGAATGAGACTCTTTAATTTAAAAATGAATCCTTTGAAGTGTGCTTTCGGAGTAGAAGCTGGAAATTTTCTGGGGTTTTTGATACATCATCGAGGCATTGAAGTAGATCGAAATAAAGCTAAAGCGATTATCGAAGCTAAGCCTCCAAGAAACAAAAAGGAACTTCAAAGTTTTTTAGGGCAAGTAAATTTTGTACGAAGGTTTATAGCCAACTTAGCCAGAAAGACAGAAGCTTTCTCCCCTCTATTACGATTAAAAGATGAAAATGAATTTGTATGGGGAGATGAACAAAATAAAGCATTCGATGCTATCAAAAGATACTTAATTAAGCCTTCCGTGCTGATTCCTCCTCGAAAAGGGAAAAAGTTAAGATTATATATATCAGCGGCGGAAATGTCAGTAGGATGCCTTTTAGTGCAGGAAAATGACAGAGGCTATGAACAGGCGGTATTCTATTTGAGTAGACTCTTGAATGACACAGAGAAAAGGTATACTACGATGGAGAAATGGTGCCTCAGCCTATATTTTGCCTCTACCAAACTAAGGCATTATTTTGCTGCATACTCAATCGAAGTGGTATCCCCTACCGATATCATCAAATTCATGATAAATCAACCTTTGGTTAAGGGTCGATTAAGTAAGTGGAGTCTTAGCTTACTCCAGTTTGATTTAATCTATGTACCGCAAAAAGCAGTAAAAGGTCAAGTTTTAGCTGATTTTTTAGCGGAACATCCATCTATAGATAAGGAAACCAAGTTCGAAATTGATATCATAAGTACTGCTCCTTGGATCCTCTATTTCGACGGGTCAAGCACTCGAGATAGTGCAGGGGCCGGGATATATATAATATCTCCGTCTAAAATAATTACTAAAATGTATGCGAAGATCGAAAGGGATTGTACTAACAACAGAGCAGAATACGAAGCTCTTATTTTAGGATTAAAAGTGCTACGAGACATGAAAGCAAAGAATGTGAAAATAAAAGGAGATTCCCAGTTGATAATAAATCAAGTGAAGGGGATATTTAAATGTGTGAGTCCCATAGCCATAGCTTCTTTTGCTCGAATAAACGAGTTGTTCAGATGTTTCGAGACAGTCGAAATCTCGTATGTGCCACGGGAAGAGAATCAAATATCTAATGATTTAGCTTAGTTAGCGTCGGGATATAAGGTCGATGCAAATATGTTTGAGTCAGTTATCCAACTCAAACCAAGGATGGTCCTACCCTTTGAGCAGAGAATAGCTCGAGTACACAAAGTAGATATTCTTAAAGGGGAACAAGATTGGCGTTCTGAGATCATCGAATATCTCCAAGACCCAGCTAGGGGAACATTTTCGAATAAGCTAAAGTTGATGGCACATCATTATTTTTATGATGGGCAAGAATTATATAGGAAGGATCCTCAAGGTGTTTTGTTAAAATGTCTCGATTTAGAGGATGCATTAGTTATAATGGCAGAAACCCACGAAGGGGTATGTGGAGCCCATCAGTCAGGACAAAAAATGAGATGGTTGATACAAAGATATGGTTTTTACTGGCCGACTATCTTGCGAGATTGTATAAATTATGCGAAGGGATGTAAGCAATGTCAGAAACATGGGAAAATTTTAAGGCAACCGACCGTAGGTTTGAATTCCATGATAAAACCCTGGCCATTTCGAGGGTGGGCCATGGACATAATCGGAGAAATTAAACCATCTTCATCAAAAAAGCATAAATACATATTAGTAGCCACCGATTACTTTACCAAGTGGATTGAGGCTAAACCTTTCGAAAGTATAAGTTCAAAACAAGTGGTCGAGTTCATTAAGGAGTATATTATTACCAGATTTGGTATTCCAGAAACCATAACTTTCGATCAGGCTAGAGTATTTAATAGTACAGAAATATTCGAATTTCTGGAACAATTCGGAATAAGATTAATCAATTCGACACCTTATTATGCCCAAGCAAATCGTCGAATAAATTAATCAAAAATTGCGTCTCGAAAATGATAAGCCAGAATCCAAGAAATTGGCACGAATTGTTAATCGACGCGATTTGGGCGTTAAGGACAATCAAGAAGGACAGCCTAGGAATATCTCATTTCCAATTAGTATATGGACATGAAGCAGTAATTCCTTTGGAGATCAATATCAAGTCTAGACTAATACTCGAACAAGCAAGACTTTCAGCCGAAGAATATATCGAAAACATGAATATCGAAAAACTAGATCATGAAATCTTGCAAATACAAGCATTGCAGCAAATAGAATTTCAAAAGAGTAGAATTGAAAGAAGTTATAATAAGAAAGTAAACGCAAGATCTTTCGAAATAGGAGATCTAGTTTGGAAAATGATTTTACCAGAAGGATCAAAAGACAATTTTTATGGGAAATGGTCAGCTAAGTGGGAAGGACCATTTCTAATATCGAATAAATTATATGGGAATGCTTTTGAACTCCAATGGACGAATGGAGATAAATATGGAAAAGCATTAAACGCGAGATACTTAAAAAAGTATACACCAAGTATATGGAAAGAAAACGAAACCATTATATTTAAAAGATTACCCGAAACGGGTAAGAATTTTTACAATAACAAAATATAAAAAGTAGCATCATTCGAAAATGTACTAAGATTGAAGAAAAAATAACGAGTTTGACAAAACATCTAACGATGAATCGAAGGCATCCCTTTCGAGGACGGCAGGCTTGGCTATTTCTTCAAGTTCAAGTGATAGAGCTGCAATCTGGTCATTCAGAGTTGAGATATTCTCGTTGACTTGATTGGCAGATTGAACTAAGCGATCCCGTTCGAGTTGGAGATCAGCAATCTGGGCATCGAGAGCAGCAACTCGAGCCATGTAACTGTCACGGGAACCTTCTAAGATGGTGACCTGGCCACGAAGTTGATTTAGTTGTTGGGTGTGACTCGAAGAAATGGCTTCGGTAAAAGGGTCGATGCCCTGATCCGCTAAAGAGTGAAGGCGAGCAAGGCTATTCTCGAAAACCTCACGAGCGGCTTGGAACATAGGCAGCTAAGTACTAGCCATTCTCGAAGCCGTTTCATCAAGAAGGAAGCGAAGTTCCGACAATAAATGAGGATCATTGAGATTATGCCTTATGTCCATAAGGGCTTCGTTTAAAGCGACTTGAGAAAATACGGTCGGCGCTACTTTGTTGAAAGAAAGAAAATCACGAAGTTAGTATGTCAAACACCAGAATGAAATAGAACATTGTGCATTTCGACGAAATAAATCTATACCTTCAGCCGGGGTAGCAAGGACCATAGTAGAGCTTGAAGGTCCAGGGTCCATGACCGGACTAGGTGAGATAGCCAACGGAGAGATATTAGCAACCTCTTCTATTCGTACTGAAGAGGAAAGAGGAGAATCCAGGGTAGGCCGAAATTGCGATCCGAGAGCAAGGTTCGTGCCAATTCTGTGAAAAATAGCAGAGTCCATGACAATGGTGGATATTCCCGCTGTAGTACCAATTGAGAATCGCACTGAAGAAGGTGAATTAGGCATGCCTGGAGGATCGAGGAACAAGGTTATTCAGGAAAATGAACAATTAGGTTGTTAAAAATCTGCCTAAATATAAAGTGTGGACATGATAAATTGTCTTACCTGACGAAAGAAATCTCGAGAGGTTGGGAGCAGTGCCTGTGGTAATCTCGGAACTGGGGTCTGTTCTCTCGAAAGTGTCACTGGATAAGTTTTCTAAAAAAAAATAAAAAAATATCAAGACAGGGTAGAGTAACAAAAGCCCATTAATGATTATACAGCGCGAGAAAATCATAAAGGGGTTAACCAATTCAAGGGAATATATGATACTTTCAAAAAAAAAAAAAATACCTGAATAATGATCTGTCTCGGTTGGGTCTCCATGTGTCTCAGAATCAGGTAAAACATCTTTGAGGATAGGCGAAGACGGTCGGGGGTCAAAGTCGGGTGAACCCTCTTCAAGAATGGGTTCGAGGATATCTTCGACACCAGGCCCAATAACCGGCGTCTCCTTTTCGAGATCAGTAGCTCCACTCGAAGAGCCTGCACGAGAAATATGAATAAGCAAATATCGAATGAAGAATTAGCCTACAATTTATGAATGAAAGCTAAGAATATCTGAATAGTCACTTGATTCACCGGAAGCTTCTTGCATACGTAGGCGTTTCCTGGATTTGGGTTGAAGAGCGTATTGAGCTGCATCGTCGTCATCTTGCTCTTTCTCTTCTTCATTAAGTATTCGAGGGGGTACTTCTCGAGAAATAGAAGATTCAGGCTCCCGGATGGTAAGAGCACTTCGTTTTCGGGTAACGCGAGTAGGGATGAAAAATGGCTTAGTCGGAACAGATGAGTCTCGAAGAGCTTGAGACAGTGCCGCCGCTTCTCGGACTTGGGGGTTGTCTCGCTCAAATCTCCACCCCAAAGTTAAATCAAAAGGAACGATGTAATCATCATCCTGTAAGAAAAAGTATCAGAATGAATCCTAACTATTGTAGTCGAAGATTATAATAGTATATGAAAGTTACCTGATTCGATAAAAGATTCGAAAGATGAGCCATGTCCACCGTGCCAGCGAACATTCTGGTGATGTCTGTAATCTGCTTTCGGATGATTGGTCTCGAATAACTGCGCATCAAAACTTTGTTCCAAAAGTCTGTGAAGAACCTTTCGACTCGGATAATTCTACAAAAAATAGGAACACAGCCCGACGGAATCTGACAAGAAGCTTGACCCCGAATAAGAGCTTCAGCTTTGGCCCTTTGATGATTCGCAATATGAAATTGCCTACTTGACCAAGGACGATTCATGGTGCCCAGAAATGGCAGAGAAAAGCATTGAGTTACACCAAATTGCCGCGAACATAGCTGCGAAATAAGGAGGGTGTAAACAAAACTCGAAACGTCGAACTGCTTGCTCAAAATCAGACATGCTCGAAATCAAGCATGCTCGAGATCAAGTTGTGCTCGAAATCAAGGATGCTCGAAATCAAGCATGCTCGAGATCAAGTTGTGCTCAAAATCAAGGATGCTCGAAATCAAGCATGCTCGAGATCAAGTTGTGCTCGAAATCAAGCATGCTCGAGATCAAGTTGTGCTCGAAATCAAGTATGCTCGAGATCAAGTATGCTCGAGATCAAGTTGTGCTCGAAATCAAGTATGCTCAACATCAAGCATGCTCGAGATCAAGTTGTGCTCGAAATCAGGTATGCTCAAAAGAGCCACCCTCGTAATTAATCATGCTCGAAAAGGTCCAGAATGTTCGAAATTAAGCATGGAAAGAAACATGCTCGAAACTGAACATGTTCGACACCGGGTATACTCGAAGTACAAGTTATAAAGTAATAAAGTTTATTATATTTATACTCAAAATATATCAGAGTACCTGAGGATTGTAAACTTCAACTCCGGGGACATTATCTGCATAAAGTAAGTCTCGGGACGACAAGATAGATCTCTAGTAGGGGTGATCATCTATGGAGGAGTCCAGCGAATCAATCATTCGTATCCAATCGGGCAGGGAAGTATGAGACCAATGACTTTGGGCTTGGTCATGCCTTGTTTCGAAAAAAGGACACCATGTGGAAACATAGAGCGGATTATAAATAGCGCTTAATACTTCGAGGTACGACACCTTCTCGAGGGGAACTAATAAATTTATAGCAGCCTCCCCGTAGCAAACCCATTTCAAAACCGGCTCGAGTCGGAAATTGGAGAATTTTTTTGAAGACTGTAGTTTATCAATCGATTTCTCGAACGATTGTACAGTCCTGATATTTAACAACTCGGGATAATATAAAAAAGACCAACATGTCAATAACCAAAGGGGGCCAGACAATTTGTGAACATTCGAAGGGTCATTGTTCAAATTAAACATCATACGATAAAAGTGAGATAACACTAATGGAGCTAGCTCGATGGGTCCCATAGTAACGGCAATATTAGCAGACAAAGTGAAAAATGTTTTATTCACCACACAACCGGCATTCATAAACAGCCGGGAAAAGATAAAATTCAAAAATAAGACTTCTTCGAAAGATGTAGGTGGGTCATCACAACTAATAAAGAACTTGATTAAGGCGGTATAAGCAATATTCGCTCTTTTTGATTTACCATGATGTTTTAACCAAGTTTCGGAGGCTAATAAGAGAGCTCGAGAGTTAGGCAAAGGCTCACCCGTAGGAAGACTTATACCCGTAGGGGAAAGGCCAGTAATTAGAGCAACATCTTCCAACGTAATTGTTTGAAAACCATGAGGTAATACAAAACAATTATACGAAGAATGCCAAGAATACGCAAGAGCATCTGTTGTTACCTGCTCGAAAGGGATAATTGGGTAACAGGCTATTCGAATGAGCCCAAGAATTCGGTTACCTTCCCATTTGTTATGAAGATGATGCAACTTCTCGAACCAAGGATATGCATCGATGGCTCCGATCCATCCATTGATGGGTTTGGTCTTATTCGTCCACTCATATTTGTCCTCCACCTTACATTGAAAAAGAGGGGCATCACCCTCCAAAGCGGGCCAAGTACCGAGTAAATTGGGAATACCATCTTCAGAAGATTCGAATGCCTCGGGTTGAAATCGGGGCCCGAGCCCAACATGGTTGATAGATTGACCCCGACGATCGCGGACCCAAGGCGGTATTATATGTGTAGACCCTAGAGTCGAAACTTTTACATCACTGTAATAAGCCTCGAAGTTCTTGATGATTTGATAGAGATCTTGGGCATCTTCGCTATCCAAAAGAGTTGCTCGAGCAACTAGATGCGAAATAGCATGAGAGTTAGACATACTCGAAAACGAGAAGGTTGTCGAGAAGAAATGGAAGGGGATTTCGAAGAAGAAGGAATTTTCGAAAAGAAGAAAAATAAAGAAGGAAGATGATGAATAGTTGGAGAGAGAAAATAAAGTGAAGAATGATAGTGATGGTTAAGAAAAGGAACAAGATATTTATAGGGCTCTAGATGTTTGATCACGAAAAGACACTTCTATGCAGAACATGAAGAGGGAAATTTCAATCGTTGTTTTTACCCGTTTAAAAATACGAAGAGGCTCTTACAGAAAGATGACGTAAATAAGAAAGAAGGGAGGTGTTAAAACCCTGATCACGAAAATGTGCCGCGAAAAGGAACGAACACGTTCATCATATCATACACGAACCTTTTTGAAACGAAACGATGATTAATAAAGAGACGTATACATTAATGTACATGAACTCGAAACGTTCATATACATTAGGGGGGCATTTGTTTACACTGAAAATAAAATGGGTTGAAAGACCTAAGAAGGCCCAAAGTGAAAGACCTAGAACAGGCCCAACAACGATTAATGGGCCCAAAAGTTTAAAAGGCTAAGCCCATTGTAATGACAATAAACCAGGTCTGATGAAGCTAGAGTCAAAGGTCCGACAATAATATCCCGCCAAAACAAAAGGATTTTAAAAAGAGAAGTTGGAAGCAGTTCTCGACGGTTGAAGAAGCAGGCCCACGACGCAGAAGTACAAAAGCGGGAAAGAAGAGAGAGAAGAGGGCACACAGAAAATCAAATAATAACTTATTTTTCTCTCTTATCATAGGAGTAGGTGTAAATATAATTAGGAGTAGTTTGTAGTGTAGATTTGTTCAGGAATTGCTGGATCCGGTCTCGGAGTTATACCAGTGTTTCATTCATCTGTAACTAGTACGAATTGAAGACTTTTTATGGAGGTATAAATTACATACTTTCAGATTTCATTATTTGACAGTAATTTGTATCTTGACCTAAATTTTCTATTCATTATCATCGTTTTAAAAAAGGAAGATTCTCACGTAGGTATAGAATTATCTTGTGTCAGATTTAAGTATCAGAGAGATAATTCTTACTTGTACTTGAATTGTTCTTTTATAGTATTATAGTGTCATTCGAAGACAAAATATATATATATATATATCAGTTAATTGCGGTTCGAATTATTAGTTTAAATAACAAGACGAAGTGTTAAATTCTGAACCACTACCTAGCGTATCGAATTTGAGCGCGGGAGTTGAAAGATAATTCTAAGATAAGAATTATCGCGGGGTTTGGAACACGCAGTTGGATCCACCCTAATCTAGTTTGTTTTGTTTTTTTTTACGAAACAACTATCTCACCGAAAAAAAAAAACCAAAAATTCAACTCCCAAAATAAAATCATACATAACTTATCAAATATGCATGTGTCCCCCATAAATTTCTCACCAATAATTCTCACCAAAATACCATCCCAAAATATAACCAAACATTATTTTAAATAATTTTTCTCACCAAATCGTGAGAAAAATGATTTTTCACATATTAATATTAAATTCCCTCTCTCTCTTTCTCTCTCTTTTTCTTTTCATTTTCTTAATTAACCAAATAAGAAAAATGATTTTTGTTATGTTTCCTTTTCTCTCAATACTTTTTAACCAAACCGAGGATAAATGAACTCTAGAGCATATATAAAAATAAATAAAATAGGAAATAGCACAAATAAATAATAATATTTTTAATTAAAAAAAACAAAACAAGTAAAAGACAGTGAGAGGGTATAAGGTCGCCAAAATCTCATCTTTCTCCATTTCTTGGATCAAAATCAAAATCAACACTCGTCGTCGGAGATCCATTTCACTCTTCAAGATCTAACCTTTTTTCAATATTCACTTGTATAGATACAGAATTCTGTATATCCCGTCGAAACAGTTCGAATTGATTGGAGTTGAAGCAAAATCAGAAACGAGATATGGCGCCTCCAGCTCAATCGCAGCGATCCCCTTCTCCTTCTCAGCCTTCGGGGTACGTATATATACATTTGTGTTTGTATATATTAGTATGTATATAATTATTGACGGAGACGTAGTATTTAAGGTTACAATAAACTGCTATTCATTCAGACCAGAATTACACTCGCACAGACATTGTTAATTGAGATGGTTATGTGTTTGTGAATTTTTGAAGTGTAGAACTAGGTTATAATTCTGGAAATGAGAGTCCAATTTTGGTGTTCTGATAATTGGGACCTAATGTTTGTGTAATGGAGTGGATTTACCTACCGCATGATATGTTTTCAATCTGTTTTGCCTCTACGTAGCTTAAGTCAACCCGAAATTGAAGTAAAAAAATTAAAAGAATGTGTTTTGCTTTCTCGAATTCTTCACAATTCATGATCCATGGATTATCTGATTGAAATGGAAAATTCAATCCTCTTTTAGTAATATGTTTACAATTTTTGACGGAGAAGTATGAGGCGGAGTATTTAAGGTTACAATGAACTGCCAAGCACTCGAACCAGAATCACACGCGTACATACATTGTTAATTGAGATGGTTATGTGTTTGTGAATTTTTGAAGTGTCGAACTAGGTTATAATTCTGGAAATGAGGGTGTAATTTTGCTGTTTTGATACTTGAGTCCTAATGTTTGTATAATGGAGTGGATTTACCTACTGCATGATTTATGTTCAATCTGTTCTGCCCCATTGTAGCTTAAGTCAACCTTGACAATTTGGGATCCGTGGATTATCTGATGGAAATGGAAAATTCAATCCCCTTATAGCTGAATTCATGTCTTTTTATTGAGCCAAAATAAAAATAAAAATCATGGATGTTTTTATGTCGCTCATGTGTTTTGTGTCTCTGTCTGGTTAGGTGTGTGGGAATGCTGACATCTGAGGGGGATTTGGGGTGTGGTGAAATGGCAAAACTAGTAAATTGTTCTTTTGTTTTTTCTGCCACTCAGACTTTAGGAAATGCTGATAGTAGAATTTTAAGAAAAACTGACCCTCGTTTTCGTTTGATCAGAAAAGGAGAGGTTTCTGATATTGAAACCTAATGTTTCTGATCAAGTGTAGAAGTAGGTTATAAGTCTGGAAATGATGGTTTAATTTTACTATAGTGATGCTTGAGACCTAATTTTTGTGTAATGGAGTGGATTTACCTACAGCATGATTTATGTTCATTCTGTTCTGCTCCCGCGTAGCTTAAGTCAACCCTAAATTGAAGTAAAAAATTAAAATAATATCTTTTGCTTTCTGGAGAATTCAGGATCCATGGATTATCTGATGGAAATGGAAAAATGAATTCTCTTATAGCTGAATTCATGTATTTTTTATGTCCATCGTGCATTTTTAATGTTTCTGTGTGGTTGGGTGTGTGGAAATGCTGTCATCTGAGGGGGATTTGGGTGTACTGAAATGGCAAAACTAGTAAATTTTTCTTTCGCTTTCTATCTCACTCGGACTTCAGAAAATTCTGATGATAGTAATTCGAGAAACACTAATCCTCATTTTGGTTCGAACAGAAAAGGAGAGGTTTCTGATCTTAAGATGCAGCTTCGCCAGTTGGCAGGTAGCCGAGCTCCCGGTAGTGATGACACAAAGCGGGAGCTTTTCAAGAAGGTTATCTCATACATGACTATTGGAATTGATGTATCATCAGTTTTCAGTGAAATGGTGATGTGCTCGGCTACCTCAGACATTGTGCTTAAGAAGATGTGTTATTTGTATGTCGGGAATTATGCGAAGCACAACCCGGATCTTGCACTTTTGACAATTAACTTTCTCCAGAGAGACTGTAAGGATGAGGATCCAATGATTCGAGGTTTGGCTTTGAGGAGCTTGTGTTCACTTGGGGTGGCAAACTTAGTGGAGTACTTGGTGGGCCCATTGGGTAGCGGATTGAAAGATGGGAGTAGTTATGTCAGGACGATTGCAGCTGTTGGAGTGCTCAAGTTGTATCATATTTCGGCCTCGACTTGCGTGGATGCAGATTTTCCAGCTTTGCTAAAGCATTTAATGCTTAAAGACAAAGATGCCCAGGTTAGATCATCTCGTGCTTCATTCATTAATCTCTTCTTAAATGTAACATCTAATCTTCAAATCAGTGGGACCTTATTTCCAAGGTTGTAATTTCTTATTATGTCTACTGTGTGTAATTAGTAATAAGTGAAGTGTTTCAGATAGTGTGTATTCAGAATTTATTTGTAAAGAAAAGTAAATGAACTTTCTCTACTTATATGAACAATTCATGCTGCATTAACTAATTGGATAATAACTGTTCTTATGAAAAACTAGTTTCTTTGGTTTTCTTAGCTGAGTTTGTTATGTCTAATAAGGTGGTGGCGAACTGTTTGACTTCTCTACAAGAGATCTGGAGTCTGGAAGCAAGTACATCTGAGGAAGCTGCAAGGGAGAGAGAAGCCTTGCTTAGCAAGCCAGTGATATATTACTTTTTAAATAGGTATCCATCACAGATAATTTTTCATTGCATGTGGTTCTTTCTGCAGTTGAAAATCAGTTATTAGTTGCTTCAAGACCATCCACATTCTTCATTTTCAGATATGTCCTTTGCGAGGTGATGTCCGACTTGTGTTATATGTTTCTCAGGGCTTTCTTTGAGATTTGGTTTGGTGAGAATAAGAAAAATAATTGCTTAGGGATCTTGCGCCATTCCTTCTCAGTATAAAATTACTTGTACCATGATTGGCTTGATGACTGCAATAGCTAACAAGACGGATAGGGGACAAATGAATTTGTTATCGGCCTTTTCTCAACTTCACACCCAATTATTACTTTTTTTTCTTGTATATTTTGCTCAGATAGATGCTTCATGGTTGTGTTTAGGAAAATGAGAAAAAATGTTTGCTTTTAGAGATCCAAATTATTCGTGGTGATTTTCTTGCTCTAGTCTCATGTTACCTCTCCAATTCTTAGGCTATGTTTGGTTACGTTTTCAACACCATTTTCGCCAGAAATTTTCGCCCGACATCGTTTGGATCACACAATTTTCATCCGAAAAAGTTGTTAATTTTTCTTCAAAAAAAACATCATCATTATGTCTCCCACTTTTTCTCACTCTCACGTTCTCTCTCTCACTCTCTCACTTTCTCTCTCTCTCATATTATATATATATATATATATATATTTTTAATATGGAAGACGACATCCACAATGTCGTCTTCATATATATATATATTATAATATATTTAGAAGACGACATCTAAGATGTGGTCTTCACTTTATATATATATATATATTATATATATATATAAAGATATATTTAAAGAAAATTGAAGACGACATCTTCAATGTCGTCTTCAATTTTCTTTTTTTTTATTTTTGTAAATTAAATATAATATTATAATTAAAAATAATTTTATATATATATATTTTATACAATCAGAATAAATAAAAAAAATAAACGAAATTGAAGACGACATTTCTTAAATTTTCTTTTTTTTATAATTTTTGTAAATTAAATATAAATTTATAATTAAATATAATTTTATATATATATATATTTTATATATAATTTGAAGAAGGAAAAAAGCAAATTGAAGACCACATTTTCGTCTTCAATTTTTTTTAAAATTAAATATAATTTTTTCTATATATACATATATATATAGTTACAATATATATATTACTATTACCTACATATATATACATAAATTTGTACATATATACATATATATTTATCTATATAATTATTATTACAATCTCAATATTATATTATAACTTTTAATTATTGACAGACAAAAACTTACATGATTTGACAGCTACAGTAATTTATGCTCTCTCTGAAAACAAAACCAAACACTATCTCACCAAAAAATCACTCAAAAATCAACTCCCAAAACATAACCAAACATTATCCCATCAAAATTGCACGTGTCCCCATAAAATTTTCACCAATAATTCTCACCAAAATACCATCCCAAAACATAACCAAACATAACCTTATTGTTCCAAATACTACTACCACAAATAACTCTTCCCCTTTCTATGTACACGGTAAATAATAGAGGATCAAAAGTACTGCAAAAAAGTTCGAAAGGAATAGGTAGACTTTCTTGGTTTTAAACATGTGGAGATTGATATTCTTGCCACATTTATTATTATGTTAATCAAATATATTGGTTAACTTCTAACATATTGTCTTATTTGCTATTCTAATCTGTCTCTTTCCCTCTATCTTGCTTGCTGACCTACACATCCAGATGCAAACATCTTTCTTGTTCCAATTGTTTATAAATTTAACTTTCAGGAAGATAACTTGGCATTTGATGTATGCAGGATTAGAGAATTCAGCGAATGGGCACAATGTACCATTTTGGACTTGGTCTCTAAATATGTTCCGTCAGATAGTGATGAGATATTCGATATGATGAATCTTCTTGAAGATAGACTTCAGCATGCAAATGGTGCAGTTGTCTTGGCCACCATTAAGGTCTTTTTACATATGACCCTGTCAATGACTGATGTACATCAACAGGTACTTTATATTCTCCTCCTAAGAATCGCCTATTATTTCATAAGTAATGATGAAATTAGCATCATTTCGTGTTTCTGATTGAACTTGCACAAATTTTTGGTGGAGTAAATGAATACTTTTATGTTGGTATGTGATTATGGTATGAAACTTTCATAAGCTTCTTCGAAGATCTTCACATCTCTCTTAACCTTTGTAAACTTAACCTCCCAGCACTTTTGGTGCACAATATGATCAATGGCCACACAAGCTTTGCAGATATATTATGTTTCTTGTTCTGTAGGATTTGACTCCGACAGAATGTTGCACCTATAGCAGTTGAAAGATTCTTCATTAGAACCATGAATCGTGGTTTGCTTCAATTTGAGCAATGTTGTCATTCCGGATTCGAATGCTTATTTATTCAGTTAAAATATAATGTGTATGTGCAAAAGTTTTCTTTTTCAGCCTGCATGTTAATAGTATAAAATAAAACCATTCAATTTTACGATGTTAATCATTAAATTGAATAGGATGAGATGCTATAGCAGCATTAAATTGAGATATGATACTAAACGTTCAATTTTACAATGTGTGTATTATTAAATTGTACTTCAATTGTTTGCATAAGTTAGTGTCAATTTCTTTTTGTGAAGCTACGCTCTAATGAATTATCATAAAATCTTTCTCAGGTGTACGAGCGAATTAAAGCTCCTCTACTCACTTTAGTAAGCTCAGGAAGCCCTGAGCAATCGTATGCAGTTCTGAGCCACCTTCATCTACTAGTGATGCGGGCACCATTTATTTTCTCTTCAGACTACAAGCACTTCTATTGCCAGTATAATGAACCATTTTATGTCAAAAAATTGAAGCTTGAGATGTTGACTTCTGTGGCAAATGAGAGCAATACATATGAGATAGGTAAGTCTCATTCTATACCTTTGCTTAAACTTCTACAATGAAAGATGATAATGCCAGCTTTCTCATTATAATCCGGTCTCTAGTGGTGATGTCTTAACTCTTCTGAAGTACAATTAAGGCCCAAATCTCTTGGCTCCATTTCAGTGACTGAACTTTGTGAATACGTTGCAAACGTTGATATTCCAATGGCAAGAGAATCAATTCGAGCTGTTGGCAAGATTGCCTTGCAACAGTATGATGTGAATGCCATTGTCGATCGGCTGCTTCAGTTTTTGGAAATGGAAAAGGAACATGTGACTGCTGAAACTCTTGTAAGCATGTCTTTTTCTCTATCCTACACGACAGTGATTTGCGATGTTACTATGTTTGTTCCTAGTCCGGGTCTGGCCGAATCCAAGCCAATCAAGTGGCGTGTGAATTACACTTGCAATGTGATTGGTGCACTCTCCAGTGAGATTGACCAATTATAAGACAAGTGTTATAGAAATTGCTTTTTGATTACTTGGGTTCGGCCAAACACGGCCTGGGTAAGAATTTTCCAAGTAGTACCCTGATGCTGGGAAAGCTTGAACCAAATCTAAGTTTCTTCTTTATATAGGTTCTAGTAAAAGATCTTCTCAGAAAATATCCTCAGTGGAGTCAAGACTGCATAGCTGTTGTTGGGAATATCAGTAGCAAAAATGTTCAAGAACCCAAAGCCAAGGCAGCTCTTATTTGGATGCTAGGGGAATATGCTCAAGACATGCAGGATAGTCCTTACATTTTAGAAAGTCTTATTGAGAACTGGGATGAGGAGAACTCTGCAGAGGTGATTAGATGGCATTGTCTCGTTTTTTCTTTCTCTCTCTTTCGATGATATATGTTATCCACTAGATCGTCTCATCCCTTTTCAGCTTGGAACTTTTCTTGTTAGTATGTCATATTCTCATTTTTGGCGTAGTTATCTATTCCCGTATGTTACTACTTGCGGCGACTATCTTGACTCTTGTGAATGCCATTTTGGATGGAGTTGTCATTTCAGTTATAAGGTCTTGTTTTAATCTTTGAAAGAAATTAAGTTTGGTGATTTTGGTCTAAAGGTAATAATGAATTTCAAAGATGTTACTTTATAAAAAAGCAGCTTTGGATCTTCCTATGTCTGATATGTCACCTATTTATTGTAACTTTAGCAAGTAATAGTTTCATTTTGCATATCTATGTGTTAAAAGCTCTTTCAGTCTCCTGGTGAAACTTACAATATTTAAATATTTTATAACACTTTAGTAACTAGCTTTTACACGCTGCACAGGTTCGTTTGCATCTTCTTACGGCAGTAATGAAGTGTTTCTTGAGAAGGCCACCAGAGACTCAAAAAGCCTTAGGAGCTGCTCTAGCTGCTGGTGTTGCTGATTTTCATCAGGTCTGGATTTTTAGATTGAATTTTATGGAAAGTAAAATGGATCTATTCTGAAGTATACATAATACATTTTTGTCTCGTTATGGCTGAAATGGTTGCTAAATTTTTGTTCACTGCAGGATGTTCATGATAGGGCGTTGTTCTACTACAGGCTTTTACAGTACGAAGTATCTGTAGCTGAACGCATTGTAAATCCTCCAAAACAAGCTGTTTCAGTCTTTGCAGACACACAAAATAATGAAATCAAAGATCGCATCTTCGATGAATTCAACAGTCTGTCTGTTGTATACCAAAAGGTATATCTACTCCTGTTTCTTTATCTCGTCGAAGATCATGACTAGATATAGTATTTATTTTTGGATTTTTAGTCGAGATAGTGGTCTGAATGAGCAAAATATTTGAAGAGAGGATGTGAACCATTGGATCACACATAATGATATTATCATTTCAATTTATAACGTCATCTTTTTATCATCCAACTGTTTATCACCTCCCTTGGATAGTACTTAAGTGGGTAGGACAAAATTTTCCCAGTATGTTAATACAAAGGAAAGTAGCATACACTTGGGAAAATTCTATGCACATGGTGTTTGATACACCAAAGGGTTCAGATGACGCCATATCAGCGCTTAGTGAATGACATTCCTGATGTGGCATAATCCAGATCTTTTGGTATTCAACACCAGATCTATAGAAGATTTTTCCATGATCTTATCCCACATCAACAATAAACTCACAAACACATCATGCCTTCAAGACACAAGTTTAACTAAGAGACACATTTTTGCAGCCATCCTACATGTTCACTGATAAAGAGCACCAAGGGCCATTTGCTTTCTCAGAGGAACTTGGTAATCTGTCTATCAGCGCCGAACCTGCAGATAGCGTAGTAGCTGCTCAGAGAGTCGAGGAAAATGACCAGGACTTGCTATTGGGTACTTCTGAGAAGGAAGAGAGCCAGGGCTCTGGCAACAATGGTTCTGCATACAGTGCTCCTTCTTATAACACGACGGGTGCTGCTCAGCCTCAGTTAGACCTTGTATCACTAGACCAATTATCCACTGTACATACAAGTGGTAGCTTGGCAATTGATGAATTACTTGGCCTGGGAATGCCAGCCGCTACAGAACCAAGTCCCGCTCCATTGCCTTCTGATTTGAAGCTTAATGCTAAGGCTTCTCTAGATCCCAAGGCTTTTCAGCAGAAATGGCGTCAGCTACCAGTATCCTTTTCCCAGGTTTATAAATTTCTAAGCTTCATATTTATTAATATACTCGTCTGAAATTTTGCTCGTAGAATAATTCTAAGTTACAGTTTTTCATTGACTGAAAGGAACTCATGAAGGGTCTATTCAAAAGACCGAATGCTATCTAATCTGATTAGAGAAAATATCCTAGTTTGGCTTGGTTGAATTATATATATATTGCAAATGATGAGAAGGCTTTGAAATGATCCATTGTTTTACATGATAGGAACAATATATTTTCTTCTTAGTTGCAAAAACTTTCATTCCCTTTCTGTTCAGGGTACATTACATAGACACCCCTAACGAAACACACCTTGAGTTTTGAGAAATTACCATAACTCCCCCCTCAGTAAAGCAGATAACTATTTTAACCATGTTGGTAAAAGCACAATTTTAACCCTGTTTGTAAAAGCATATAACAATTCTACCATTTTCGAGTTGTCAGACAACAATGGTGGGTGGTGTCTTGATCATTTGGAAAACCTTAGGGGACTATCCAATAAGTGAGTGTATGCGTGTAACTATCCTTTCTACTTAATGAGATAGGGTATGGGATGCTTTAGGTTACGACTAGATTATTTTACGAACTTGTACTGGAGATATGTACTAAATTACTAATAGTAACCCATGAAGTGTCAATTCAAAAGGCTTTGAATTAAACAAACAATATATTTTCTTCTTGATTGTAAAAATATTCATTCTCCTTTCTATTTAATGAGATAGGATAAGGGATTCTGTAGGTTACAATTAAGAATATTTTATGAACTTATACTCGAGCTAATGTGATAATATATGCCTATCTCGTTGCCTTTGTTTCAGGAAATCTCCATAGATCCAGAAGGAGTGGCAGCAATGGCAACCCCTCAAGCCCTCCCCCAGCACATGCAAAGCCATTCCATCAACTGCATAGCTTCGGGTGGTCAAGCCCCAAATTTCAAGTTCTTTTTCTTCGCACAAAAAGCAGAAGAATCATCTTCCTACCTCGTGGAGTGTATTATCAATTCATCTTCGTGTAAAGTGCAGTTAAAGATCAAAGCTGACGATCAGAGCACGTCACAAGCCTTCTCAGAAATGTTCCAATCGGTCCTGTCCAAGTTCACTCTGCCTTAGGCTTTTGAAGTATGGTACGTTTCTAAAAAAACCAAAAAGAGTTGTTTCTCACATATAGTCTGCAGCTTCCTCGGGTTTTGTCTAAAGGATGAGTGAGTTTTTCTTTTCTTGGCAGCGTAGAAGTTGGAATTGAATACAGTTCACTTGCGGAGAAATTGTATTGTTATAATCTTATGTGGTTTCATCTTCCTTTTAAGGTAGTTTTCTCGGTTTTGATAACAAAGCGGATACTAGGGATTAGTATTAGGTCTCAAGACACCGAACCTATAGAAATCAAAAGTGCCCATTTTGTGGGACCCACATGAGGCCCATCACATACTTTGCACGGTTCCTACACATACTCATGAAGATCAAAAGCGCACATATTATGGAACCCACATGAAATCCATCAAATACTAGCGAGTGTGATTGTTATATTACTCGGATTTGTTTACGCTCCTAACCTATGACAAGTACGATCGATTGGGCTACTCAGGTCTCTCTATGATTAGGATAATGAACATCATGTTACTTATGGGCAATAATCTTTTGTAATTTCAATATTTATCTTAGGGAACAACTTCAAAATTATAACAATAAACAAGAATTCAATTTATTATCTTATTTTTGCAAATGAATAAAAAAAATTAGTTAACCCCTAAATTTTCTTCATTTTGACAAAAAAAAAAAAGGATTTATAAATCGTGACATCTTTCAAGTGTAGTCATTCTGTTAACAGCATGGCTGATGTGTTGGCTCTAATTAAACCAACACCTTTTGCAATTATATTATTATAATGGTTGTTAATATTATCGCTGTTTATGCAAAAGTAACCAAACAATATAAAACGTAGAAATTGTTTAGAAAACCCCACAATTTTCTAAGTTGATAATTTCCACAAATGTAGCAATCTGGCAAAAGTCTGACAAATTGAGTAAACTCAGATTGAATTCCACAAGAATGAATTACTCAAAATTTATAAAAGAAAAATTCAAGAATTCTTCTCAATTCCATACTTTGGTGCCATCTCCAAGGGATATTATCAAGCAAAACAAGAACGGATACACAACTATATGTCATCTTCTTCATGTTGAAGTGAAGTGAAGAAAAGTTTATCTAAAGGAGCAACCTTTTTTCGACGGATGCTTGTTTCAATACACAAATCGACATTCCAAAGGGTATTCTCGTAACAGAATTGATTCTCAATCGCGGTTTGACCACAACGATACCAGAAATTCAAATAGAAAAAAAAAATTAAGAAACAAGAAATTACCCCCCTTGTCCTTCTCCTTCCTTTAAAGGCTGAAAAGATTTGAACCATTGCTTCCAAGGGGCGTCTTGTTGTTGCTCGACCCATGAAAGAAAACAGCTATCCAACAAACAGAAGAAGTTGACATAAAGAAGTTGATACCTAACTGGAACGAATCGAAAATTCGCCACCTGGACAATTGGCCAAACGCCTCCCTCCAAAATTAAGGCCGGTAGAAAATCTCTCTTGACATCCTCTTTAACCTGAGCAGAAGATTTTCCAGAAGAAAAACCCATGTAAGTGAAGAACACGAGTAAATCCAAGGGCCCAAATATTATCCCATCAGCTGCTACTTTTGAAGCGACAAAACGGAAGGACTTTGGCTGTAGCTTTAGCCTCACCCTGATGATACGGTCCAGCCTTTCATACCTGCACGACAGATAGATTGAGACCAGAACCACATCAGCATGTGTGTTTAGAGGAAGCAGATAAAACTACAAATCTAGCCATTTATCAATTCCCGAGATAAAAATCACTTCTCGTAATATTTAGGGTAAATTAAATAGACACCCTTGCGCACATTACATAGACACCCCTTCCCCGAGATCATAATAACAAAAAACATCAGGAGATTTGAGAAATTGGCATAACTTCACTGTCAATAGAAGCAGATTACAAGTTCAACCATATTTTCGAATTGTCAGGATATGGAGATGTCTTGGTCATTTGTAAAACCTCAGGGGCTTGTCAATTTCCCAGAGGGTATGCACGTAATTGTCCCCAATATTTATTCTTGCATCTAAATATTTTTCTTGGCGTCTGCTAATGACCTTATCATGGTTATAAAGAGGGTAGAGGGATCTATCATGTTCTAAAGATTCCCTAGCCTAACTACCACCCCTTTACAGGTGGTATTCTTGCATAGGAATTTTGATCGGCAAGATAACAAACAAATCATGCTGTCACGGTTGATTGTAAATCATTAAATTGCTATCAAGGTTTGAAATTAATACTAATGAGCATTGCTAGTGGTTTAAGTTTGTCTCTTTCATACTATTGTGTGATGAGACCTAATTTGTCTACATGGCTTGAAAGGTGTTTCATCACAGATCCTTGCCTCTTGAAATATTGAGAATGTTTAGCATAACCTTTTTTCTTTATCATATTCAATCTCGTGAGCAGCACCCAATCTGCATATAGGTGTGAAGTAGGTACATTCAACATAATTTAAAATGTGTAAAGTGAGACAAAAATGAGAATCACGGGCATATAAAGAGATCTAAAACTTTAGCCTACTATTGATAACAAAATTTAACCTGGGAACCATTGCCATAGAATTCTCTAGACATAAAGTTAAGTTGATTGCCTTTCCCTTCTTTTTGCATGACTACCGACACGGCTGGCATTCACCTTTATTTGTTTATCCTTTCAGCAAATTACAACAGAAAATAGTTTATCTTTCTCTAGCCAAGAATCATTACGTCGCTACACAACCCAATACATTAGAATTCATAAATCCTTTACTTTTTCGATTGACCAAACAACAATGATTAATGGAGTCTTTCCCGTAACAGAATATTAGACCAGACAATTGTACGGAAGTGTTATAGGGGTAATATCCACTGAGTGTAAACAGAATTAATAAAATAGCAAAAGTATGCAAGATATGGACCCATATTTTCGCACAAAATGCAGAGTGGAGATTCCAAAAATCTAGAACCCACAAAACTAGTAAAGCAGATAAATATTTGTGACGGATTATACTTCATATTCATCAGGAAATAATACAGAAACGGGGAAAAAATTATGTTAACAAATTAGATGATAAAGGAAAACTGACCAGAAGTGGCCAACCGGGCCAACAAATCCAAGACCAAACAACGTAGTGGTAGCAACTCGTCTCCAATTGATTTTTAGTTCTTTATCTTCCTCCTCCTGTGCAGGAGGAATTGAAACTTAACACAATATACCAACCAGAAGAATAAAAAAAGAAAAAAGGTCATCCAAATCTCCGATGCCCTTCTCGCTACCATATTTGATGAAGAAAGGAGGAAGAAAAAAGTTCGTTTATGAATAAACGAATTCATAATGTTCCCTTGACCTCCATATAAACAAGGTTTTGTGCCGAGAAGAAGAAGCTACTCAAATTTCTGTCAAATTGAATTAAAGTATTACTTTATTTTGTGGTAAAGACTTGTTGTTTCCCTCAGAATTCAAACTTCTATAATAGTATGGACTATCTGGAACTCAATAAGTATCCAATCAGCCATTCCCCACAGATAGATATAAATAGAAGAAAGAGAGCACATGCAGAGCATATATCCACTGATCTTCACACGATATACAAGTAACACAAGGCATTTCTTTAATATATATGCTTCAGGATTGCAACTACAAAAAGTAAGCTCCCACCACCTGTTAAGAGGCTTCTTTTCATCGCCATTGTTCATCAGATAATATCAAGAGGATAATGAAACAAGTCCCAACAGATAGAAAATAATCCAAATAAAGATGCCCCATTACCTCACTAACATAGAGACACTATCTAACAATAGAATTTAACTGCAACTCCTGTGCCAAGTACTGCTAAACGATAGCCACATTAAGCAAAACAAATCTCAAACACTAGGAAACTATGTCTCAAGTAAACTCTACTGAAAAAAAGAACGTATATAGCCTAGTTTTTCTTCCTTTTTTTTTTTTTGGTAAACAAAAGTTTGGGTAAGGTCGGCTTCGGTCATCTACCACGGACCAGGGCATGCCTCGGGTACCAAAGGTCGTTTACAGAGGTACTTACAAATCGCCCACCAAGACCGCCCCTCACATCGGCATGGGGAGTCGAACTCACAAGCAAACATATACTTACACAAACTCAACAAAATAAAAAATATCAAAAAAAAAAAAACATATAGATTTATGAATACCCAACATCAAAAACAAACAATAACTATTTACTCCCATTACACCCACACTTAAAATAAAACCAATTAACACCAATTTGAACAATCAAAATTACATGTAAAAAACCAAAACTGATTACGAACATGGGTCTGAAGATGATGGGCTTTGGCAGTGGAGTGTGTAACGGCTTGAGCAGCAATATCGCCGATTCCCCAAATAATGCCAGAGCTAATCACCTGGGTTTTAATTGGGTGCGTTGCTAAACTATTTTGGTACCATTTCCACAGCTTCAACATGCTATAATTATCGATTCAATTTTGTTTATTCCAGTAAAATATTTACTCTTGGGAAATAATTATTGTGTTTATAGTGTCAATTAGAGATGGAAATTTGGGGGAGAGGAAGAATTAGGGTTAGAGCGTTTTGTAGGTGAGGTTTGAGTTTTGTTAATGTACGACTCTATTGTGACAAAATAGTTGAACTTTGTATCATTCAATTTTGAATGTACACGGTCCCTCTCTCTCTCTCTCTCTCTTATTTTACTTATTTCCATTTTACTTTTTTTCCCACTTTTCATCACACCTTTTTATTAGTTTGATGATTAGGTGTCATTTCGAGTGATTGTTAAGCAGCCTAATTAGTTAAATCCTGGACGAGAAAAGATTACAACGAAAAAAGATCGTCATTTAATACGTACGAATTTATTATGAAATTATATTGAAAGTTACGGTAAAAAAATTTGTTAAAATGAATGGGAATGAGAAATAAATGGATTCGTAAATATACGATTATAATACGAATACAAATGAATTACTCGAGAGTAGATATATAACTTATTTTCATATAAATTCGTAAGATATATGGATTGTATTCGCTTTTAAATTTATGAAAATAATATTTGATATGAGTGGTTGTTCGAGAATAATTACTATTTCAATAACTTATTGACAATTCATTGTTTTTAATTGAATAATACTTAATTATTACTTATAAAAATCAATTATAACTACCAATTTTTAAATTTTTTTTTCAAAATCGAAGTATTATTCGACAAGTATAATACGAGATATATAAAATATGTGTACTATACTGTTCAACTTAAAATTATGAGTATTATTCGTTAAGTTCAGAATGCATACGAAAAATAGAATTATTTTTTAATTATACGTAGTTACGTGTATAATATAAATTTTAATCGACGGAATTAAGGAGTCACGAGATTTTACTTTTTTGTATAATCATCACTAGCAATGTAATTTAGATGTCCTAAAAACATAACTGAACAAATGATTTTGATCTTTCCAATACTTTTAGATATTGAAAAAGGTTTAAAATGAGGCTCTTGTTTTTTTTAGGGATAAATACAAAATGTCCCCTTGAACTATTTTTACTGTCGTATATACCCCTAAACTTTAAAAAGTACCAAAATAATCCCTCGTGAAAATTTTTAAGCAATTCTAAATACTTCAACCCAAACACAACCTTACAATATTTAAGCACCAAATAAACTTGGTTAATTCTTTTTTCATTGAACTTATATGATTTGTAAGAAAATGCAAATAGATTTAAATAGGTTTGTTGGTTGATGCAATTATATAACTTATAACTGAATATGATACAATTAGAAAATGCAAATTTTCGTAGTTTAAATCTACAATTTGTTAATTAATTTTAAATATTTTGTTAATTTATAAATTATAAATTTATAGATTACAAGATTTGAATGATTTGTTAGTTGATAAGATTTAATTAAAGAATATTTAAATAATTATAATAATTCTTCTTAATTCTTGAATTAACAGGTTACAAAATTCAAATGATTTGTTAATTTTGAAGACTTAAATTGATAAATTCAATAAAAAAAATGAAGGTATCATCGGTTAAGTTAATATAGTGCTTCCTATTGCAAGGTTGTGTTTGGATGAGAGCATTTAGATAACTCATAAATTTTTATGAGGGACCATTTTGATACTTTTTAAAGTTTAAGAGGGTATATGCGATATTAGGGATAGTTCAGGGGAACATTTTGTATTTAGCCCTTTTTTGTATCTAACTTCCTTGTTAGATGCCTTATGAATATGAATGAGTCATTTTTAAGAGCTCATAAAACTCTAACTCACGTGCATTTTGAACTCATGTGACTTCTGATGAATCTCCCATCATACATTTGAATTCTTAGTTCAAAATTATTCATTGAATCGTTTATATATTTATATTTTATTTTTACCATAATATAGTGATGAAATTCGTTCAATAGATGGTATAACAAATATATTGGTAAGCTTAAGATTATATATTTTTTTATAATTCTAGACGAAGGGGTATACCCTGATCCGCCAAATTCGGGCCGACAGTTTGGAATTGAACTCAGATCCTCTCGCATAAAAATGAAAGTTGATAACACTAGACTAACAAAACTTGGTAAGATTATTATGATCCCGATTGGTTGGAATGCTGTTTCCCATTTCTCAATTTTTCAGAGATTTTTTTCATCAAAAATGTATTTGTTTGACATTTCCCAAAAATAGCCCAAAGAAATACTATACACAATTTCTCAGAAAAAAATCTCAAATTTCTTTGAAAAATGGTTTATTTGGCATTTCTTTCAAATTTTTTTGAGAAAATTAGAAGTTTTCCTATTCATGATTAGACAGTTCACTCAATAATTAAAAGTAATTTATCAACCAATATCTTGATATAATCATCAAAATGATCACATATCTTTATTTGAAATGATGTAGGCTACGAAATAAGGTCCACTTTGCATATTTCTTTATGCCTTAATCAATGAGTTTAGTTTAAATATGTTAAATATTCTTAAAAAACAAAACTCATTCATACCAATTTTTCACTAAAAAAGTTTTTTCTTATAAAATAAATAAATCATATCACACTTTTTTCTATCAAAAAAACTCATCCAAACACACTTCATTTTCATATCTCTATTTCCTTAAATAGAAAATAGCCGTCCATCAATCGGGCCCATAATTTATTTATCCAAAGAAAGTCTAATGCTTATACATAAGCTAATAGTAACCCCAAGTATCTTTAATGGGATTCTAAAGTGTCCAATTTGTCGAAGAACGGGCTTGATCCAACACCTATTGGGCCAAAACTATAATTGGATTCTACTTGAAAACAGATACCGGTCAAAGCGATCCACTAACTTTTAGAGAAACTCGAAATCTCAAATTGAATATAATTATAGGTATTCGTGATTAATTTGTATAGATTCCATCATATACTTTCGAATTTCAGAAGTTCCTATAAATAACTTACGAGTCTTTGGAGTTGCTAAAATAAATCTATTTCGTTGGGAAAAATTACAACTTGAATTAGAACTACTAATATATGGAGCCCTTTTGAAATTGAAACAATTGTCCTTTTCTTTTTACAAGTTACTATTGTTCTTCAAATCACACAAATCATCACATGCAATTTTGTTTATCCAAGATGTCCAAGAAATAGTTGAAACTTGTTGAAAATGTGAAAATAGCTCATGGCTTTATTTTTTAGAGCTTCCACAACTCCACAATACTCTTTATTTGATCCAAATTTAGAACATAATATAACTTCAGGCAGAGACGGAGTCAAGGGGGGCTGGTGGTGGCAGCCGCCTCTCCTCCCCCAACTTTCAAAGAATATTTCTTTTGCGCTAAAAGATTTTGATATATTATATTTTGCCCAGCAAAATAAAAGAATATCAAGTTTTTCCCCATTTATTTTGCATTCGCCCCTCAATCTAAAATTCATAGCTCCGTCCCTGGCCTCATGGGCGAATAGTTGAATATCAAGGTGCCAAATTTCTCTATTTGACATTATGGACCTAAAATTAGAACATATTATAGCCCAAAATGGTGAATAGTTGAATATCAAGATGCCAAAACTTTATTGTCAATGTTTTTATGATGATCATACTCACACACAACCTATCATACATGATGTCATGCCCGAGCCGACAAACTCGTCGAGTGCCTTGACTAGGGGTGGGCGTTCGGTTCGGGTTGTCGCGTTGGGGTTAATCGGGTTCGGGTTGTTCGGGTTTGGGTTGTAAATATTGCTACCCGAAACCGAACCAATTTACTCGGTTTAATCGGGTTTGGGGTCCAATCGCGT
This sequence comes from Buddleja alternifolia, assembly GCA_019426215.1. Lineage (NCBI taxonomy): Eukaryota > Viridiplantae > Streptophyta > Magnoliopsida > Lamiales > Scrophulariaceae > Buddleja > Buddleja alternifolia. Next base: position 2,221,952 of record CM033394.1, read on the forward strand.
TCGGGTTCGGGGTCATTATTAAGGGTTTTGACTAGGGTTATTGAGTGTTGACTTATTATTTTGATTATTATTATTCTTTTTTTAAAAAAATTCGGAATTGGGTTGTTCAGGGCCCGAATTACTCGAACAAAATAAAAACTCAAACCCGAATCCAAACCGATTTGTGGAGTTCGGGTTCGGTATAAACCCGAACCCGAAATTTACCCGAAAAACCCAACACGATCAAGCCAAACCCGATCGGATCGGTTCGGGGTCCGAACAACCGGAACCGAATGGCCACCCCTAGCCTGACGTACTCACATATAATGATATAATCCGTTATACATATACCATGTCCAGATGGCAAACTCGTTGTGTCCGATGAGTGCCTTCAAATTCACCGAACCTAACTTAAAATGGAGTGCAAATCCAAGAAACTCCTAGGCTTTCTTTATAAGTTCCTCAATTTTTCTTTCAACCTATGATGTGGGAGGGCACTACTACATTTATAATTAGGGTAATTCTATAGTGGATTGAGAGTATTGCTTCCGGTCCATTTTTCACCACACAAACACTTGAGTGAGGTGGTTTACACAGGGTAAGTGAGTGTGAAACTCATTTTGGATGTGTGATGAAAAATAAATCGGGAGCAACACTCCTGTTCGACCTTAGATTTTTTCTTATAATTATATCATGATGAATTTCAGAAATACAATAAAAAGAGAAAAAATGGTCAAAAATATAATAACCAGAAAAAAAAGAAATATCAATAATTCCTTTATTGTGCCTTTTTTTTCCAACCTCACCTTATTGTCCCCTTATCTCCAATATAAATAAATAATATTTTTCTCAATTTTATGATAAACATGTGGATAAGATTATTTCAAAAATTTGTCGCGAGACATTTCAATTTCACTCACTATAAATTACTTTTTGCCGATACTCTCATCATATGATGCACATTTGCATGCTTAAGCACTCAGCACAGAGTACAAACAGGTAATGCGTTATATTTTAGGGTTGGGGTTCTAATGAAGTATGTATGTGTGTGTACATATATATATATATATTGATTAATGTTTAGATTCATGTTCTTGATGGGTTTTCTTCATCTTTGAATTAATTGGGGAAATGGGTTCTTTTTGTGTAGTGGATTTTTAATTACTTGGCTCATATTTGTTGGATGTTAAGTTTCGATTAATACTAGTTTATTGATCTTGTTATCATTTGCTTGAGAGCTCAGAAGTCAGAAGATGCTAAATATATATATAGTTATATACACATGATACATTTATGGAATTCATATTTATGTGATCAAAATGCTTTAGATTGTTGCCAAACCCTTGATGGCGTAAAATTCACATATCCTATATTTGACATAATTGGATTAGGTCTCAGAATCAAAATTATATCGAATATCAGTTTAGATCTCAACACATCTGCTTATAGTTTCAATTATTGTGGAGTTTAATATAAGGAATTGTGGAGTTTGATAAAAGAAGGGACTTTCGAAGGCTAGTTAGATCTTTTTACAGCAGTTAGCTCTAAACTCTATTTATACACATGACATCTCTCTTCTGAATGATTGGTAGTTTTCAGAGAAATTAATTAGATTCCCTAGTGTGTTGAAGATGAGAGACATTGCTTTCTGTCTCGTCCCACGTCCCAATGAACTATATTTTGTTCTAATATCTTAGGCAACCATACTTGAGAGCATGTTGAGAAGCAAATTCAATTTTTCCTTATTCTTGAAGTTGCTCATATCCATCTTTTTTGAAACCTTTAGTACAACACTAGCACATGAACTTCTCATATCATATCTTAATCGGAACTTGATCTATGTTAACAATGTATTGTTCTTTGTAAAGCATTAACGAATAACGAGTGTATCTTTAGTTGTGTGACTATTTTGTTTATTTGATAGCATATGTTCATTTCTTTTGGACATTGCACTTATTGGTGAATCTTGCTAGTATTGCATTACTTGCTTTTTATAGCCTAATTCATGCTTGTAAAGGGTGTAAATTCTTATCTAAGTATTTCAACAAAAAAGATTTTCTTGTGTTCTTTTCAATGGTTTCTCAGCTTTCCGAGACTTTCAGATGTTATCAGCAGATTTTTTACGATGATATTCTTGTTTTTCTCATTTTGCAGTGATATCTATATGAAGTGTACAGTTTGACGTGCAGATTGTGCACATATTGTTCGACTAATTCTTTTTAGAGGAAACCAACTGAAGCCTTTTTTTTCTCTAAATTTTTATGAATAAGTGATAAAAACAGAAATTTAAACTTCTTAGACGTTTTTAAAGAAAGCTGATGGGCTACCTTGAGGAATTTGATAAAGAGAGGGCCGATTCTGATATAAACAACCAAAATGAAGATAAATGGGCTCAAGAACTTCCTAGCAAGGTATAGAACACTTTCTTTTAGTATCACATATTAAGTGTCCATGAGTTCTCTTAACTGCGTGTCGGCAAAACAGTTTAAAAGATCTTTTCTTATTGCAGGAATCGTCCCGTGATGAGAAAATTCAATTTTATCCAATGCCAGAGTCTACTCGCTGCACTTTCTGCATGAGTGAGGAGGGTTGTAAAATTGTTCGCTCGAGAACAAAACTTATGAACATTCTATTAGAAAGGGGGAAGCCTCAAGAAGCCCAGAATATATTCAACAATTTGATCCGAGGAGGACATAAGCCATCTCTAGTAACATACACAACACTATTAGCTTCATTGACTGTTCAGAAACGCTTCGAACATATACGTTCAATCATCTCTATAGTGCAAAAGAATGGAATGGAGCCCGATTCAGTGTTCTTTAATGCTGTTGTTAATGCATTTTCTGAATCTGGTGACATGGAGGAAGCCATGAAGGCTTTCTTGAAGATGAAGGAACATGGGATGAAGCCCACAACGAGCACTTTCAATACATTGATTAAAGGTTATGGAATTGCTGGAAAGCCCGAAGAATCTTTAAAAATAATGGAGTTTATGGCTAAGGAAGAGAATATAAAACCGAATTTAAGGACGTATAATGTTCTCGTAAGGGCATGGTGTAATAAGAAGAATATCAAAGAGGCTTGGAATTTGGTGCATAAGATGGTGGATTTTGGTATGCAACCCGATGCTATTACTTACAACACGATAGTGACAGCTTATGCACAAAACGGGCAAACAAAAGAGGCTGAAGATATGATTTTAGAGATGAGGAAAAATAATGTGGACCCCAACGAAAGAACTTGTGGCATCATAATTGGTGGATATTGCAAAGAAGGTAGAATAAGGGATGCCTTGAGATTTGTTTATAAGATGAAGGAGCTCGGGTTACGTCCTAATCTTGTTGTTTTCAATTCGTTGATCAAAGGTTTTCTTGACGCGTCGGATAGAAATGGTGTTGATGAGGTAACCTTAATGGTTTTGGTTTTTATTTGATTTGTTTTAATTCATGCTGTCTACTACACTTTAATAGGTTTTATGTTCATGTCCTAAATTGTCTCACGAGCATCACCTTGCCCACAACTTACGATAAAAAACAACTTTTAATGGTGCTTTTCTTGGATATATACTCGTTATTTGAATAAGATTATGAACCTGAAGGATATTTTGGGAAGTCAAGCAAGCCTTAGAAACACAAATTGTTGCTTTGACATTACAATAATTCGAAAAGATGAAAAAATGTGAAAGCCTTTAAATCGGCTCATAGTCTTATAATTACTAATTAATAATTATTCTCACTGTAAGATTCCTTGAAAAAAACTTGAACTGCATGTAAAATGATAGTATTATTATGAGGAAACAAGCATAAGAGGGGTAATCAGTCCTCCTCCCCCCACCCCCCCCAAAAAAAAAACTAAAAACAAAATAAAATAAATTGGAAATGCACCCAAATAATATACCGATGAATTGGTAAAGAACCATTTCTTTTCTTTTTCCCCTTTTTTGTTGTGGTGGTGGTGGTGTTAAACCTTGAAGTGAGTTTATGGTCCCTTCTTAATCATTTTGATGCTGATCCATGTTGAGAAACACTTTGATATTCACAATCATGTCAAAATCTTGCAATTTATTTATTTATTTGAAAAACAATTACATACAATCAACCGAAAACTGATGCACATTATCTTTTCCATAGGTTCTAACATTGATGGAAGAATTTGGAACCAAACCAGATGTCATCACATTTAGCACCATAATGAATGCATGGAGTGCTGCAGGCTATATGATCAAATGTAGAGAAATTTTTGACGACATGGTTGAAGCCGGCATTAAACCCGATGCCCATGCATATAGCATTTTGGCTAAAGGTTATATACGAGCCCAAGAACCCGAAAAGGCTGAAGAACTCTTAGCTGCCATGAAAAAAACTGGCATTTTCCCAAACGTAGTAATTTTCACCACTATCATCAGTGGATGGTGCAGTGCCGGTTTGATGGAATCTGCAATGAGGGTTTTTGTAAAAATGATTGAATATGGGATATCTCCAAATTTAAAGACTTTTGAAACCATAATTGGGGGTTATGTAGAAGCTAAAAAGCCATTGAAAGCAGAAGAAATGTTAGAAATTATGGAGGGTTTCAATGTTCGGCCCGAGAAAAGCACATTTCTCGTGGTTGCAGAAGCGTGGAGAGCCGTTGGATTAACCAAAGAGGCGAATAGAGTGATGGGCTTGTTTAGGAAGCAAAATACGGAGATGCCATTGGAGAGTTTGGAGAAAATTTATCATAAGGAAGGTGTGAATTTGTTATCTTTTTCAAGATTGCAGATACCTAATGTGGTTGTAAGTGATCAAAGAGAGTCGATGAAAAGAAGCCGAATGGTGTTAAGAGAAGCCGAGTTTTCATCCGACGGCTTGTGTTCTGCTAAAACTATGAATCTTCCTTGTAGATATGGGGAACGAGCCCGAGTACTTAGCCGGAGGCAATTTCAAGGGCAACTTTGTGTATCTGGTCAGTTTGCGCCGTTGTGTACAGTCTTTTTGTTGAACTGAGAGAATCATTCCTAGGACGTCTCGAGATTTTGCAATTCTCTGGTTATCACATTTGTTTTGGTGGTGGGGCCCATGTCGTGTCCGTCATATATAGATTTCATGTACCGAGACTTCCTAAGAATCACTGAGAATGTGCTTAAATTCACTTGAAGAATTGATTTGCATATAAGGTTGGTATTTTTGTACATAGAAAAGGGGGATGGGGTTAAGCTCTAAAGGCTCTCAAGTGATGATGTAATTTTTCTTTTTGCATGTATTTGTTTCCTTGTGCAGCCACTAAACCTGTGTTATATATTTTACTTTAAAAATCTTATTTTAACTTTGTACTCTTGTAGTTGGTTAAAAATATTGTATCTGCAAAATTTGTAGTCAAAAATTGAAGATGCATGCAAGGGCAGGGAGTGGTGGAAAACACTTGCCTAGTAACTAGGGTGAATTGCATGCACATCCCTTCACTCTATTGTTAATTTTTTTTTTTTTTTTGACTTTTGGTAAATTATAACATCTATGTATAAGGTTTACTACAGTGAAACTGTAAGATTTTTAAATACACAAGAAGTGTAATTGTAAAAACATCTTAACATGAGGGAATTTATGTAATTTCAACAAGATTAGAGAGTTTTATGTAATTAACACTAAAGTAAAATATCTTAACATGAGGGAATTTATGTAATTTTAACAAGATTAGAGAGTTTTATGTAATTAACACTAGAGTGAGGGGTCTGTAGATAAATTTCTTTTATTTTTAATGAATTAAAAGATTGGAATTAACACAATAACAAAAGGTTATGAAACACCTAAGTTATTAAAGAGAATAAACACATTAAAATCTACGAGGTGATGGCTTAGTGGTAGGGGTTAATTTTCTTCTACACGAGATCACATTTACATGTTAATATATATATTTTAAAAGCAAACTTGCCTGTAGTGTTGGACCTTAAGTATAGCATATGGACATGGTAATGATACATTAGTTAAAAACGTATGCACTTTCTCGTGGTCGAAGTGACATGGGCTCGTCCCAAAGAACAATGATAAATTGATTCGGGCATCTATGTATGTATTATATCGACTAAATGTGGGTAACTCTCTCTGTGAACAATAACTATGGCTAAAAGCGAACATTGCATCGACATAGAAATTCTCAAAGTGAAGTCCAGATGTTGGGTACCGGTCCCCCATCACCATCTTTGTCCTACCCCCACCCCTAGAGAAAAGGGTGATACTTGGTGAGTACTGAGATTTAGAATCTCGAGTGATCTACACCATTCATGTGAATATATACATGGAAACCCCATATGAATATACATATGGAAAATTGGGGATGGTGTAAATCATCCCGGGACCCGAAGTACCGGGACTAAGTATCATCCTAAAGAAAAAAAAAGAATTAAACACATTTTTTATTCTATTTTACTTGCATAAAATTGGGGGTCAATAAATCTAATATGGGCTTTTTTCAATCCATAACTCGTTATGAATTTAGGCCCAATACCATTAACCAGCTAACTCTAGTCTCATTCTGATTCGGGCCATTTTCAATAATGAGTAGTATCTGTCAACTACGAATTCTCTAAATCATTTTTCATCTTCTATCCCATTTAATTATATGTATGATAAATGTATACATTTTATATCATTTGTCAATTTGAAAATTATATTCTTAGACATGTATATAAGTAAATGAAAAGAAGATTCGTTTTCTTAGTCTAATAGGGAAAATTGTATTTTTGGTCCCATATGTTAAGTTTTTTTTTTCAATTTTGGATTCATTTGTTGCGGAATTCTCATATTGTGTCATGTAACTTTGGGATAATAGCAGACACCCCCCTCAATTATAGGGTGATGTGCAGTTTGCCCCCTCACTTATCATAAAATGTGCACTTCACCCCTTCGGGCAGTTCGGGCAGATTCGGGCACCACACTTATCATAAAAATTGGACTTTTGCCCCTGACTTATGTGTCTTTGTAGCACTTTGCCCCCTGACTTATGTGTTTTTTGTAGCATTTTGCCCCCTCACTTATGTGTTTTGTAGCACTTTGTCCCTGCCCGAGCTGCCCGAGGGGGGTGAAGTGCACATTTTATGATAAGTGAGGGGGCAAAGTGCACATCACCTCATAATTGGGGGTGTCTGCCATTATCCTTGTAACTTTTAAAAGTTCTCATATTTGGTCCCAGCCGAATTTTTTGTCCAAAATTTTTAACGGTCAATTCCATTAATCAACATTTTGACCGTTTTCTCGAGGAGAATTCGTGTGTGAATGCACTCACTCACACACGAATTATATTCAATATCACGATATTTTTATTCAATATCACGTGTCACTCATACATAAAACTCCCAAAAAAGTTGGTCATCTCTAACTTACAGGACTATTTTTGATAGACTACCAAATATACAAAACCCAAAATGAAATTTTGCCTATTGAGTAATATTTGTCTACTAGTAGTCTAATAGACATATGTTAGTTAAGACTTCTATTATACTCGTATAATATATAAATGTATGTATAATTAAAAAATATTTTCATTTCTCGTATGCATTCTGAGTATATTGAATAATACTCATACTATTGAGTTAACCTATTTGCTACACGTATTTTGCATATCCTGCATTATACTTGACGAATAATACTCTAATTGTAGCAAAATAATAATAACTTAAAACTTGAAAATTATAAATAATTTTTATAAGTACCAATTGAGTATCATACAATTAAAATGTACGAATGTTGATAATTTATCAAAATATTAATTATTGTCAACTAGAAATTCATATAAAATAATAATTTTATAAAATAAATGCGAATACAAGCAATATATATTTCAAATTTATATGAAAATAATCCTTATTTTCACTCCTGAATAATTTATTTGTATTCATATTATACTCGTACTTCTACGAATCCGTTAATTTTCCATTCCCACATTTTTTAGCCGATTCTTTTTTACCGTATAACTTTTAAGAAAATTTCTTTATATACTCGCATGTATTAATGATGAATATTTTTCGTCCCATATTTAATTATAACTGACTAATACTTATCTACCCAAAAAACCAAGAAAACAGAAAAAAAAGAAGAAGAAAAGAAGTCTACTACCGCCAACTTCGTTTCCTTGTGGAACTAGGCAATCTCTCAATCTTTCCTCTATATATAAAGAGATAATATACGTACAGAGACATTACATCAAAAACAAAAGGAAATACTTTGATCCTTCTACAAATTCTCTAGATTTCAACCACTATGGCAACTACATTGTCTTCCTCGTCGATCACCCAGGTCGAAAAACCGGTTAAGACGACCGCCACAAAGTCGAAGAAAAAGTTTATAGTGAAGATGGTGATCCCGTTCAACCTTCGATGCGGCGGTTGCGAAAGGCGGACAGACATGGGTGATAGAATTTGTGGATTGAAAGAGGAAATTGGAAAGGATTCAACTTTCGATGTAGAAATTTATAGGTTTACGTTTACGTGCCCTTGCTGTCGCAATACTTTCTCCATTATATCGGATCCCGGTCGATACGACTATGTTTTGGAGTCTGGTGCGACTTTAGTTCCCAAGAAATTTTAGGGTTTTATATATATATATAAAAAACCAAGCAATATATATATATATATATATATATATATAGCTTGGTTAATTTCTGTTTATTCATGGTATAAACCCTAGCATGCAACTAGTTTTTTTTTTTAATAATTTTAATAGTTATTCCTTTTACGTTTCATTAATGAAACAATTGGGTGGCTTTAGTACATATTGTTATCCATTATATTATTTTATACAGTATAAGATTTTGATCCCAAAATAAGTTTTTTTATATCGTGTTATGATTGAGTCTAGAGTTTCAAGCTCTTGAAATTTTAAGTCGCTGAATTCACTTTTTGGGGACTCTTAAAAGTCACCCATCTATGAACTTCAAGAAGGATTATGAAAAACACTCAAACTTCAATTGATCTCTTTTGTCTTAAATTTGGATAATTTAGAATGAATTATTGGGATTCAAATTAATTATTGAATTTGAATTGCTTTAATTGTAGCCCTAGTTGGTTTTTAGTTCTCAATCATGCATGAAGGCCATGCAAAGGGGTATCTTTTCTTATGATTTCTAGAAATCCATGCAATTTAGGGTTTGACCCTATCTTTCTCGAATTGCAACATTATAAATTAACCTTAATTTGTCCAATCATCAAAAAGTGGATCCGGAGAATAAATCTTCGCACTAAGTTTTTTTTAAGAAAAATGACAACAACGAAGTTGGAATGAAATTTATTCAAGTATCCCTCCAAAAGCTAATTGAAAGGATTCAACAAGCCAACACAAGTTGACTCAGTTGATAAGAAAAGAACGGTTCACTTCCCCACGGAAAACAAACATATTTTCTTTGGGCTTAATATTGTATGAGATGAGTCATGGGATGGATACCGAAACAGAGAGGGTAACAAGCTTTGACGAAATGAGTGATGGAAAATTTGATTTGAGTACTATAGCTGATGAAAGTGGCCTGCTCTTGCTAATGCTCCTTGAAAGGGATCCATCCAAGCGTGTATCGGCCAAAGAACTTCTCGAAGAAGGTTAATCAACCCTATCCAAATATTTGCTTTATCCAATACAATCTCACGAGAATCACAAAAACATTAATGGATGTCCTTAAGAAGAGTGAATTTTATTGAAGTCACATTGCGTAGTTCTTTTTGCATCCCACTCAAACACAAAAAAAAAAAAAAAAAACTACAAATATTCAAATGCCATTTGGCTGTCCCACTGAATCCAAAAGCATTGCAGTTATCCTTCTCAGAGTACCAAATACACCCATAATGGGCTTCTTCAGTTAGTCCGCATGGATTAAAATTTTCTTAAAATCAAGCCAACAGTTAACATATTACTAACTGAAAGTTAAAAGAATTGGACATAAGTAACTGCAACTATGAAAACGAACATACTCAATATATATATATATATATATATATATATAGAGAGAGAGAGAGAGAGAGAGAGAGAGAGAGAGAGAAGTCATCAACTTTACTAGAGAAAAAAGCTATAGATCATACAATGCCATAAATGAAAAGAACTTACTGGATGAAGAGGCAGTAGCAGTGTTGAGAATAATTGTGCAGCGTGAATAAGGGAACATGTTGTATTGACCACCACGAACTATCACGTGGTTATGTGGCAACTCATCGAACAGTTTCAACTTGTTTGTTTGGGGATCATAGCTTTGCACAACAGAAGGAGTTCCAAAATAAATTTCTCCTGATTTGGGATTAAAACCATAAACCTTGATCCAATCCCAGTCATGTCCCGCACACTGCATCAAATGTTGAGCCCTGGGAATCTTTACCAACTCATCAATGCAAACCCTGTGCTGGAGTTTCCAGCGAACACCATCTTCCAACAGCCAGACAAGTATTTTAGACTTATTGCAATTGGAATAAACCAGACTACCTCTGACTACCCCTAAGGAACCACAATCATCAAATTCACCTTTTTTTTCAGGCAACTCCATAGCCTGACGACAAGTCATGTTTGTTTTGGGGCCTTTGATAGAGAGACGAATGCATACCAGAAACTTGGACAGTGATAGCAGATACAAAACCCGGTTCAAGTAAACGGAACGATCAATCCAATTGAACCCCCCGTGAAGGACACGGTCAAGAGGTAGAATATGGGTGGACCAATTCCCCTGGTTGGATGAGAAAACATCAAGCTTTAGCTTTAGAGGACCCGACGAGGAGGAGGACACACTGGCAGGCCTTCGGACAATCTTAAAGGAAGTAGGCGAATCACTGGGATCAAATATCAACGAAGCAAAATAGGAGGATTCATTATTATCATCAAATACATCATCATCATTCATCGGGTTAATGGGGGGGATTGCAATGCACTCACAGGTGGCGGGGTTGCACACGTAATACTCGGTAGGAATGTGGGCCAGAAGAAGAAGCCCGTTGCAGCAGTCTTGAAGGTCCTCGGGCCTGTGCTCAAACGGTAAAAGTGCAGGATAGGAGTCCAGCAATCCCGGCTTCCCACGATACAATCGGGGATAGAACTCGTCGCAATACTCTTCGTAAGGAAATAAATTAAGAGACTTTATGCCAACATTAAGGAGTTTACGGGTGTAGATGAAGCCACAAAAAATGGCAAAGGGGGAAGGGGGAGAGATAATGGGGATGCAGGCATTGGAGATCAAGAAATACCAATACTTTGAGACGCACTTGAGCCTGGTAAGAGGCCTGTCCGGCAAACGACACAAAATCTCTACTTTCAGACCCTCCGGCAGATTCGACCAATCCAAACCCCTCAAATACCTCAGTGCTCCTTCTGGTGATGGATGTAGCCAGCTTCGCTCTGCCATAGTTTAATTTAAACGGCGTTGGTTGTGGATCTGAGTCGCAGGGTATGTGCGTCGGTTCCCCAACTTGGTGGGGAACTTTAGAGGAAGAGGAAATTGAAAGAAAAGTGTCCGCGAGAGAGAGATTAATTATTTTTATTTTATTAAGAGAAAAGAAAAGGTTGAATTTGGTTATGGTTATGGATTATTATAATTTGCAAGTTGAAACTTGGGCTGAGATTGGGGTAATCAATTTCATTGCATCAACCTCCCGCAAATTATGGATATTTGACGTCCACAACCCCTCATATTTGATATATTTACATAAGCTTTGCCCTTTTCAACTTTTTCACTAAATTCTTTAATAAAAAACTAAAAAGCCCTTCAAATTTGGGCTACAAAACGAGCTCGAGCTCGAGCTCAGAAAAAATAATTTAATTTTCTTTAATTAATATATATTATATTATTAATTTTGTATTAATATATACATATTTGCGAGCCTTCGAACAGGCATAATCGGGCTTGAGCTCGGCTTGACAGAAAAGCTCGGCTGGTTAGGCTAGGCTCGAGCTTGAGCCGAGTTTTTTTCGAGCTGGCTCGGCTCGTTGCACATCCCTAGTTTCACTCTGCTTGAGGGGCATGTGTGCACATAAAAAATATACGCATACATTTATTCACAATGTTTTTATTTTTCACGAAATAAGTTGAACACATATGGTGTATTATATTTTACCCTATACTATTTCTGCCATTTTGAAAGAAATAGTTTGTTCAGTTGTGTCGATCGAAGTTTGGTGATGAAAAGGAAAATCTCATGCAAAATCATGTATCCCATTTTCTTTCTGTATGAGTATCGATTAGACTTCAAATTTTTTAATGATTGTGACTCGATTTTATGTTTAAAAAAAGTGAGTAAATAGTCTGATTATTCGTAATTATGTTTGTATACATGTTTTCTTCGCTTATTTTTCCAAGAATCGGTTAGAAGAATACATGTTAGTCAATACTTTTTTCTAAGAAAATTGAAGCTCTAAACATAATCTAACTTGAATTGCAACTCCTTGAACCCAATGTCGATATGATAGGATTGATATCATGAAAATTCTCAATTTGATTTTGCTTTGATGATTAATCAATTTGAGCTTAAACAACTTTTTATTGAATCCAACACAAATTAAATTTGAGTAACTTGATGTTTTTACTAATCATCCTTTCAAACATAAAATAAACTTCTCGAAAATAATAACTCCTGTTCCCATTCAATCCTCAAAACTGCTCGTGTTATCTTCATTGCCATTGTCACCCCTTCCCACCTCCCTAAACAAAACCTGTTGAAGAGGCAAAATTGCAATTCTCCCCACCCTTGAATTTTGGCTCCATCACACTATTGAGAATATCATTGGGCCGGTCCATCATACATCGTCGAATTAGGGTGAACTTGGTAATCTTACTAATACACCTTTATAATCAACGGTGTATGGTGGACTAGCTCCACTAAACTCGATCAATCATATGTTTATCTCAAGGAGGAAACTAAGCAAATTTTCTTTGCGGGTCAAAATTTTTATTATCAATTTTTGTTTTCCTGATGTGTGCCACAGTTGCTAATAATAATAATGCCTCGTTTCTTTTTTTATTTTCATTTTATTTTACTTTGCTAGTAAGCATCTCTCTCTCCAAGTTGATGGCCAAGTCGGCAAATTTTACTCTAAAATTAAAAACCCATAATTTTTGGGAGAATTTTAAAAAAATAATACAAAAATAAATAGAAATTAAGAAAATAATACACAAAAAATTAGAGTATAGAAAATAGCACATTCCGCGCCACGTCAGCGCGGTATACAAATTTTTTTTTTTTTAAATTTACGGCCATTCCGCTCTGACGTGGCGCGGAATGGCCAAAAAAATATTTTTTTTAAAAATTAATCCCGTTCCGCGCCACGTGAGCGCGGAATGGCAGTAATGCCTCGTGGCCCGAGAATTCTTTCTCCTTTCTCCTTTCTCCTTTCTTCTTTCTTCTTTCCTTCTTTCTTTCTTTCTTTCTTTTCATCTCTCTCGGTTTTTCTTCACCATCTTCACTTCTTCATCTTCACCATTTTCTTCAACTTAATTTTCATCATTCTCAACAATTCAAGGTAAGTTTTCTATATTGTTACTTTATAAAATATATAGAGCCATAATATTTTCGAATTTTTGTGTAATTAATAAATTTAGGGTTTCAAAAATTGTATGGAATTTTTATGTAAATTTCGAATTTGCTTATGAATTTGTGTAATTTTTCGAATTTATTGTGTAATTTCGGATTTGGGCTTTAGGTGTAATTTTAAATTTTTGTTGAATTTTATCAATTTAGTGTTTTAATTTGTGTAATTTTTCGAATTTGAATTTGTTATGTATATTCGGATTTGGGCTTTAGGTGTAATTTCGAATTTTTGTTGAATTTTATCAATTTAGTGTTTTAATTTGTGAAATTTTGTTGTGTAATTTTTCGAATTTGTTGTATAATTTCGGATTTGGGCTTTAGGTGTAATTTCGAATTTTTGTTGAATTTTATCAATTTAGTGTTTTAGTTTGTGGAATTTTGTTTTGTAATTGCTAATTTTTGTGAAATTGATCAATTTAGGAATTAAATTTGTGGAATTTTGCAATGTAATTTTGAATTTATGTTTTAGGTGTAATTTCGGATTTTTGGGGAATTTATCAGTTTAGGTTTAAATTTGTGGAATTTTGTAGTGTAATTTTGAATTTAGGGTGTAGGTTTAATTTCAAATTGTTGTGGAATTCATCAATTGAGGTTAAAATTTGTGGAATTTCGTAATTGAATTTTGAATTGTTGGTATAATTTTGATACTTTAGCTCTAATTTCGAATTGTTGGTATAATTTTGATTTAATTTGTTTATTTTTTATTTTTTAGCTCTAATTTTGAATTATCATGTTATTCTTAAATTGGTAGAAATATAAGGTTTAATTTTGAATTTAAAAATATAATGTCAAATTATTAGTTATGATATTAAATTTTTTATGTATACTTTAGGGTTTAGGAGGTATAATATCAATTTTAGGTGTAATTTTTAATTAGTACGTTCAATATCAAATTTTAGGTATAATCTTGAATTTTTAGGTATAGTCTTGAACTTTTAGGTATAATTTCAAATTATAGATGTGTGGATTAATTTTGTCACATAAGTTTATTTTTTTGTGATGTATGTGTTTGAGTTTATGAAATATTAATTTATATTATTCTAATTAGCTCAAGTATCATTTTAATTGAAAATAATTTGTTATTTTATTTCAATGTAGGATGGAGGAGGAGTTTATTGATCATATATATGGCCCGATAGACGGTAGTGTGTTGACCGGACAGTCAATTCATATGTCCGAGCGGGTTGGTGAGTCCCCCGATTTCGTGTTCCGTGCTAGACGGGCGGACAGTTCATATTTTAAGAGTGCTTATGGAAGGACCCCACATAACCGAGTTTTGTTAAAATTGCAACACATGGGGTTATATCGGGTATATAAGTTAGGGCCATGGACAAATGATATGGGTCTTGTAACGGCGCTAGTCGAGAGATGGCGACCGGAGACCAATACATTTCATTTCAGAACTGGAGAGGCTACGATTACTCTTCAGGATATTGCTATAATATTTGGTCTTCCAGTCGATGGTCGACCTCTAATAACGAATCGTGTTTTATATAGTTATGATGAGTGTGCAGCCTGTATTTTGGAATATTTAGGGTTTCCAATGACTAGGCAGGATTTTGAAAAAAAAGGGTTTCAACTAAAAATCGCAAAAATTGTCGCCCATGTGACCTCGGCTGCTGGCCAAATCACCCACGAATCTCATGAAATGCAGGTCGATGAGATAGCCCGCTGTTGGGCACTTATGTTGCTTGGCGTATTGTGTCCCAACAACATCGGAGATGTTGTCCCGGTGCTATGGTTGTCATTATTTGAAGATGTTAATGCAACAAACTCCTATAGCTGGGGGAGTGGTGTGTTGGCATGGTTATACCGAGGGCTAAGCAAAGCCTGCATCATAGATCAGAGAAATATAGATGCTTGTGTGCCATTGTTACAGGTGGGTATACTCTTGATTATTTAAATATTGTTATGTTATTTTTTATGATAATTCGTGATTTTTAATTATGCGTACATATTCATTAACAGATATGGGCGTGGTCTAGAATTTTGGTTGTCAGACCCAGTAATGTTCCCCATCCAGTGACAGGAATTGATGAGCATGGTATTGCCCGAGCTCCTTATGGTGCACGGTAATTTACTGATATTTTTATGAATTTTAATTAATTAACAAAAATTAATTAGGAAAAATCTTATTTTTGTACTAATTGCGTGATTGATGTTTAAAGGTGGTATCGCCCTGTTACAAATGACATTGTTGTCGCTCACAGTGTCCAAGCAATTAGAGATGAACTTGATCAGATGGCCGAAGGACATGTGAGTAAAAAAAAAATTCATAACGTTTTTATATCTCTATTATATCCTTCTGTATTAAAAAAAATTTCATACGTTTTTCATACTTTAGTTTGTCTGGACTCCATACAATTTGAATGATGAAGACATCGACGAGTTGCCACCTGAATGCTTGGACGTTGTTGTGTGGAAAGCATCAGTTCCGATGATATTCTTCGACGTCGTGGAACATCATCGTCCTGAGCGTGTTTTGCGATAGTTTGCCCTCCGACAAAATATTCCACACAATGTTGTCCCTGAGCGAAGAAGGGACCGTAGGGGGAGAAATATAAATTGGGCAAACGAAAATGATACATTTATTGCAATGTGGAATGATCGGGCCAATAGAACTGTGACTGGACAACCTATTCAAGGCAGAAATGACACAGAGCCGAGATACGACGAGTGGTATGATAGAATCACTCGGCGTTATATTTCACCCACCTTGACTAGGAGAACAGTGGGATATCAAACAGGGTCGGCCCCTCTATTGCAGAATGTGGTTAGTAAATATACTTATTGTTGTAATATAGTTGTTTTTTCTATGATTTTTTGTTTAACTCTTTTTTTTTATCTTTTCAGTATAATCGCATTCAAGGCCTGCAAACGACTATTGAAAAAGCCCCTCAAAGTAGCCACGGAGTTAGGAGGGTACTTGGACAGGTGCGATCGGGTCTCACCGGCCTCGCAAATCTGGTCACATGTGGACGTCATGGCGATGTAGCATCTGGTTCTCACAGTCATAGACGTGGAGGAGAAACCATGCTTCCACAAAGGAGAAGCCGGAGTACATTGGAAGACTCCGAAGGTATAGAAGATGATGACGATGAAGCTGGACCATTCTCAGCCCCGACTTCAGCACCTGTGAACCGAGCTGGGCCATCCTCAGCCCCGACTTCAGCACCTGAGGACCGAACTGGACCATCCTCAGCCCCGACTTC
The DNA here is from genome assembly GCA_019426215.1 of Buddleja alternifolia. Classification (NCBI taxonomy): domain Eukaryota; kingdom Viridiplantae; phylum Streptophyta; class Magnoliopsida; order Lamiales; family Scrophulariaceae; genus Buddleja; species Buddleja alternifolia. The sequence goes on from CM033394.1 coordinate 2,238,662, forward strand.
AGCACCTGAGGACCGAATTGGACCATCCTCAGCCCCGACTTCAGCACCTGAGTATCGAGCCGGACCGTCCTGGTTTCCACCTGAGTATCGACCCGGACCTTCCTCGTTTCCACCTGAGTACCGAGGCGGGCCTTCCTCCTATTTCGGGTTTGCACCTGAGTACCGAGGCGGGCTTTCCTCCTATTTCGGGTTTGCACCTGAGTACCGAAGCGGGCCTTCCTCCTATTCCGGGTTTAATGACCAGTCGTATTTGCGTTCGTTCGTTGACTCAATTTTTAATGATCCCCCTCCCCAAACTTTGATTCAATCTTTACCAGTGGAACATCAACGAAATATATCGCCTGTTCCGTTCCCTTTGGATATGAGCAACGAAATGAGTGAAGAAGTTACAGTAAGGCCAAGACGGTCTACTAGGACGGGACACCCTCGACAGTGTGGCACAGGGGGACATCTTGGCACAAGGCCACATGGGTAGTTTAGTTTCGTTTATGTTGAAGTCATTATTTTATACCAAAATAAACCTGTTTTGTATATGTATTTGCGATGTCGTATTTGTGTAAATGTTTTAAGAAGTTTATTCGTTAAAAAAATTGCTATTATATTTTTTCGTCTCGCCATATTTCTTTGCTCGGGCATCGAAACGACCCAATTCTTGTTTCAAAAAGTCACTTATGCTCAAGTATACATTTTTCATGTTCAAGTCGAAACCCGAAAACGCACGAAAAACGGAGAAAAATGAGTCGGAAAAAAATAAAAAGTCATTATTCCTTAACAAAAAACTGCTATTATATTTTTTCGTCTCGCCATATTTCTTTACTCGGGCATCGAAACGACCCAATTCTTGTTTCAAAAAGTCGCTTACGCTCAAGTCTACATTGTTCATGTTCAAGTCAAAACCCGAAAACGCACGAAAAACGGAGAAAAATGAGTCGGAAGAAAATAAAAAGTCATTATTCCTTAAAAAAAAACTGCTATTATTTTTTTTCGTCTCGCCATATTTCTTTACTCGGGCTTCGAAACGACCCAATTCTTGTTTCAAAAAGTCTCTTATGCTCAAGTCTACATTTTTCATGTTCAAGTCGAAACCCGAAAACGCACGAAAAACGGAGAAAAATGAGTCGAAAAAAAATAAAAAGTCATTATTCCTTAACAAAAAACTGCTATTATTTTTTTTCGTCTCGCCATATTTCTTTACTCGGGCATCGAAACGACCCAATTCTTGTTTCAAAAAGTCGCTTATGCTCAAGTCTACATTTTTCATGTTCAAGTCGAAACCCGAAAACGCACGAAAAATGGAGAAAAATGAGTCGGAAAAAAATAAAAAGTCATTATTCCTTAACAAAAAACTGTTATTATTTTTTTCCGTCTCGCCATATTTCTTTACTCAGGCATCGAAATGACCCAATTCTTGTTGTATGACAAAGTTCACAACACCACCTGCAATTTCTATGTTCAAGTCATACCCAAAAAATGCACAGAAACATGCCAAAATACGAGCATTTCAAAATCAATAAAAGAACATAGTTTTTTAATCAAACTTGCGTCTAATTGTCAACACCACGCTACAAATAATCTGAGTCTAACTCGGGCCAGTCCATCTCATTGGGAATCCGAGTACTCCGCTGTCGACCCACAGTAGGTGGCTTCCTCAGATCGGGGTCATAGACCAACTCAAAATTGGGGGCGTCCCAATAATATTCCACAATGCGATGAAATGTGCACTCAACAATTGCTGTTGGTGGAAGATGTCGAGTACCTTTCAACACATTGTTCAAATTTTCTCCCATGTTCGTCGTCATAATGCCTTCCCGCATCCCTCCATCATATGCCAATGTCCATTTTTCTTGTGGGATACCTTTCAAATAATTCAACGCAGCCGGATCCTTATTACCAATAAGTTCCATTGCTTTGTCAAATTTTCGGACATTATGTGCCATACCTGCTGCATAACAGAGTTCCTTCAAAGCTTTACTTTTGAAGTAAGAATTAAAGTTTGAACTCATATGTCGTAGGCAATATCTATGAGCTCCCAGGGGAGGGGTACACGCGGACATATATCGAGTAGCATTTAATAAGCCCTTATGACGATCAGAAATAAGGCAAACACCTTCATCAGGAATCAAAAAATGTTTGCACACCAATTGCAAAAACCATAACCAAGACTCGTTGGACTCGTTATCAACGATGGCGAATGCTAGAGGTAAAATGTTCTGATTTCCATCCAAAGTTGATGCGGCCAACAACTTAGCCTTGTGTCGTGCGTACAAATGAGTCCCGTCAACACATATGACCCTTCGACAATATCGGAATCCATCTATACATGGCTTGAACGCTCAAAACAAATATTTCAGCCTTTTTGGGTTTTGATCCTCATATTTGTGCCGACATTCAACAACCGTACCCGGATTCCACTTCTGGATAGCTCCCAAAAGTTTAGGCAACCATGTAACTGAATCCTCCCACGTGCCGTATACAATCTCATTTGCACGTCGCAAACTGTACCAAGCCTTTCCATACGAAATTTTGAATTGCCATTTTTTTGACACGATTAGTCTAATTAGACCGACCTTATATGACGGATCCTTCCTCACTTCTGGTAGAAGTTCATTTGCGATCATGTTTATGTCCAAGTTGAAGTGGTTATTGGAACAATTTTCAGCAAAACATGTGTGTGACCCTTCATACCTTGTAATTTTCCAGAAATTAGTATTCTTCAACAAACTTCCACGCAGTCTAAAAGGGCATCCATGTTTGCATTTTACGGCATACACTGTCGGGTTACTAATTGTCACCTTAAACTCGCGTCGTGTATGCTGCACGCGATAGTTTTTCACTGCTGCTTGCAAGCTGAGTTTGTTGTCAAAAACTTGGCCCTTGCGAAGATTACCTGATCATAAATTATTCTCCGGGACAAACCTGCACTTTCTCGATGAAGTGAATCACCTTCTACTTCTGGGTATGTGGCGGAGTAGAATGGGAGCACTTCATGAGGTCTTTCTTCAGCTCTTGCGGGAGGGAAATCTTCATTTATTGGTACATTACTTTCATCATCTTCATCCTCATCCTCATCCCTCATTGCATTGCGACGTGTTCTTCCATCTCATCGTCTGTATGAATATGGATCGAACAGTCAGAATCATTACTGTCCTTATCACTCCCAATATCATCATTCTCAATGTTATCACTAGAGCCAAAATTGGGATGCTCAAATTCATGACGATTTTGTGTAGACGGACCTGCAAACAAGGATAAATATGATGACAACATATCAAAATAAGACTAACAAGTCACGAATTAAAAGAATACAACCATTATGAAACTTATTAGCAGATTCATAATTACCTGCGTGCATATCCAAATTCCTCGAATGAGGATTTATCAAATGGGAATATTGTGTAGACGGACCTGCAATTAAATATAAATATTATCACAAAATGTAAAGATAAGAATAACAAGTCACGAATCAAAGGAATACAACCATTATGAAACTTATTAGTAGATTCATAATTACTTGCTTGCATATCAAAATTCCTCGAATGGGGATTTATCAAATGGGAATGTTGTGTAGATGGACCTGCAATTAAATATAAATATTATCACAAAATGTAAAGATAAGAATAACAAGTCACGAATCAAAGGAATTCAACCATTATGAAACTTATTAGAATATTCATAATTACCTGCTTGCATGTCAAAATTCCTCAAATTAGGATTTACGTAAGGAGAATTTTGTACAGTTTCAAAACGTCCAAACACATTACCCGTTGTAGAAGCACCTAAAAATGCAAATCACAAAAAGTTAAATTGTTTTACATTCTGCAAATGAAAGAAAAATAATCTATACAAATATGAAATTTGGTAATAAATATGATGACACAATGTAAATATAAGAATAAATTACCTTGATGCAAATTGTGAATTGTAGAACTCCCCACACCACTTGAAAAAAAATTCTGAAACTCACGATTTTCCCACACATGTGATTGTGTCTGCGTATTTAAATCTGAAACCATGGGCTGTGTAAAATACGACATGACTTGAGGTGGTTGTAATGACGTCACTTGGGTTAACGACGATCTGTATTGACCTTCATGTTGAATTGGTTCTTTCTCAATATAAAGCTCGACGAATTCATCAACAATATTACGATCCAAGAAATATGCTAAAGTCTGATCGTCTTTGATCTCCATTGTCCTCTCCCTCATCACATTTCTCTTTTCAAATTCAAATTTTAAAATTACTTTTAATGAAAAATGATTCGGATCAGTTCCTGTTCTCGCGTATAACTTCTCCAGCAATTTAGCGTATGTGATCGTACGACGTACTTTCATGTTAGTGCTTGGACGAGTGCTATATCTCACTGAATTTGAGTCTTCAATAATTTCACCATCCGTGTATATTAAAACATTAACTGTGTTCCCCCTCGACATTTTCTATATAATATCAAAATTCAAATCATAAATTAACACTAAATTCAAAATAATACGTACAAACCTTAGTTCAAAAAATGAAATTATACTTTTATATTAAACATGATATAACAAACTAACAATTATATCAAAGGTCAAACCATAAATGCTAAATTCAATATTATACATACAAAATATCACTAAAAATTCAAAATTATAAATACAAATTATACCTAAATATCCGAAATTACATACATATAAATTATATACTTAATCCAAAATTATACCTAAAATTTCTATCAAAGTTTAAACCAAAACATACCTAAAAACTAAATTCATCATACATACATACAAAGTATAACTAAAAATTCAAATTAGATGTACAAATTACACCTAAATATTTGAAATTATACATATAAATTCGAAATTACACTACAAAATCTCACAATTTTAAACCTAAATTGATAAATTCCATAAAAATTCAAAAATTAAACCTAAACCATAAATTGAAAATTATATTACAAAATTCCATAAATTTAATTCCTAAATCGATCAATTTCAAACAAATTCGAAAAATTACACAACAAAATTCCACAAACTAAAATACTAAATTGATAAAATTCAACAAAAATTCAAAATTACACCTAAAGCCCAAATCCGAATATACACAACAAATTCAAATTTGAAAAATTACACAACAAAACTCCACAAATTAAAACACTAAATTGATAAAATTCAACAAAAATTCGAAATTACACCTAAACCTCAAATCCGAAATTACACAATAAATTCGAAAAATTACACAATAAAATAGCCCAAATTCATAAGCAAATTCGAAATTACACTACAAAAATACAAGAGAATTTTTTAAACCCTAAATTCATTAATCATACAAAAATTCAAAAATATAATGGCTTTATATATTTTGTGAAGTAACAATATATAAAATTTACCTTGAATTGTTGAGAATGATTGAAAAATATTGAAGAAGATGAAGAAAATGGTGAAGTGAAGATGGAGGAAGAAAACCGAGAGTGAAAATGGAGAGAGGAAGAAAGGAGGAAGAAAGGAGGAAAAAAAGGAAAAAAAAAAAAAAAATTCTGCTTGCTGCCTGATCAGCCACGCGGTTTGGCAGGCTTTTCCTGCCATTCCGCGCCACGTAGGCGCGAAATGGCAGTCATTCCGCGCCTACGTGGCGCGGAATGCATAAAAAAAATTTTAAAAAATAATTTCGGCCATTCCGCGCTGAGGTGGCGCGGAATGGCTGTAATTTAAAAAAAAAAAAAAATTTATTGATTCCGCGCCACGTCAGCGCGGAATGTGCTATTTTCTATACTCTAATTTTTTGTGTATTATTTTCTTAATTTCGATTTATTTTTGTATTATTTATTTAAAATTCTCGAGGTCACGTGACCGACACGTGCAATTTTTCGACAAAATTAAAAAAAAACTGTCAAATCGAACTAAAATTACCAATTTGTTAAAGTTATGAAACGAAAATTCAAAAACCAAACATAGCCGGACCAAAATCAAAATGTGCCAAACATACTTATGAAAAATACAATATGCCTTGTTTATGGGATAAATCTATACTAGACCGAGACCTATGGTTCTAGTGTCTATATATCTCACATAGTAAAGTGTATTATGTGCGGTCCTCACACACACTTGTGTGAGAAAAATAGACTCGGATTTCACACTCGGACCATTGAACTCGGTCTGACATAGAATTATTCCTTGTTTATATGTATTAGTACGAAATATAAGGTACTAAAGATGAATCGTTGATCTCTATCAAGATAGATCCACGGGTCATTATAAATTGGGCTCAATAAAACTATAAGCATTAAATATTGACCATGGGATTTCATTTAAGAAGATATGATGACTTTTATAAATTTGGTATAGTAAAAAATCTAATGGTTGCGATTCAAAGAGCAAAATGGTAATTTTCCATGCGAAAATGTGTAACCACTTACATAATTGGCAAATGACTCTCACTCTCTGCTTGTTTTTTTTTGCTAAGCAGTCTCATCCTCTGCTTGAGGGAAAATTCTAAAGTGGGCCGAGAGTGTTGCTCCCGGTCCATTTTACACCATACATTCACAATGAGTGAGGTGATTTTCACACCCACCTATCCTAGTGTAATCACCCCTTCTTCGAGAAGTTCTTTGGCCGATACACGCTTGGATGGATCCATTTCAAGGAGCATTAGCAAGAGCGGGCCACTTTCATCGGCTATTGTACTCAAATCAAATTTTCCATCACGCATTTTGTCAAAACTTGTTACCCTCTCTATTTCAGTATCCATCCTATGACGCATCTCATACAGTTAAGAAAATATGTCTGACTTGTGAGTTATTTCTCCTGGAGTTGTCCTCATCTCAGGAGCATGATAAGTTGGATTCCCAACTAATCCAGATGTGGTAACGATGGGACTTGCACTCTTCAAGTCAAAAGTCATTGATGAAAATAAAAGCAATAATCATAGGTTGTTTTTATACTTGAAAAAAAATAAAACAATACGTTAAACTTCAACAAATTTCAACAACGTACTCACACCAAAATCAGCGAGCTTGATATTGTCATTGGCATCAATGAAGATATTTGTCCTCGACAAGTCTCTATGTATAACTCCTTGGCTGTGAATGAAGTTGATAGCCTCAACTAGTTGTTGAAAATACTTCCATACTTTTCTGCGTTCCAGCCCATTCTTTATCATCTCATCCAGTGTCCTTCACCACACCAAGAAATTCTATTTAAAATATTCAAACAAACTTTACCCAAATAATTCAAATAAACTTACCCTGGGCAGTACTCCATTGCGATATATAAAGTCTTTGTAAATGGAGAAGGAAGAGCAGAAGGAGAAGAAATTGGCGTGTCAGGTACCCCTGATGCACTTGAGCCTTCATCAGTATCGGTGGATTCTTTAAAACCATCCTCAATCCAACACTGCAGGAAAATCAGTTTTAGAGTTCTTATGTAACTCTATGATCCAACAACTTCAATAGATGGATTGACATAGAAGAGTAGTCCTCTAGCTCATTTATGTGCAACTAAAAAACGATATAAATTATTTAACAAGTAAATCCTACGGCTGGATTTTGATACGGAAAACACCGAGAACATCTCTTTTTTTTTCCTACTACATAATGTATGCATGAATTATACATGCACACGCAAATGACAGATACATATGCAATTCAAGTCTAGATAATATTGAAGGAACAAGCAAATGACAGATATTAGACATAAAAGGAAGGAGAGATAGAATGACAGTAATTAAAATGTCAAATATATAATCAGCTACGTACATGACTTGATATCTAAACACTCGTGCACATTGATAGATTGATGCTTACCTAATTCTCTTTCCTCCTCAAATGAGGAGTAATGGATGGAGAAAGGTAACGTGCGATCAGACGATCCATCATCAAACGAAGATAAACCACATACATCAGTAGTAGAATCAGGCTGCTGCATATAAGGAAAAAACAACAACAACAACTTATTTAAAATTTGGAAAAAAACTAATCTAATGAAGGAAAGCATATTTTCCATTTATGAAACAGTAAACTGATGAAGGAAAACACATTTTCCATCACAATGCAACTCACATCGCCAGAGAAGAAACATCTAGCGACCTCTACAATTCTTCCTATTTTACCGGCTTGAAGATCCTCTTTGAGCTGTACGTTCACAAACTCCTCGAGTCCAGGAACTGCATCTTTTGGCTCCAGTTTCAGCTCCACATTTTGTGGAGTGCAGGTCACCACAAGATTGCACACTTGACTAGCAAATTTACTGACGTCGACGGAAATCACAATAGGCAATCCGAATTTGCGAACTTGTACAGCATCTTTATCTTCAGAGATTCTGAAAATGCATCAAAAACAAAAAAAACGTAAAAATCTCCTAAATCACATTCTGAATATCATGATTATACTAATATACACTTACAATGAACTCGATCCTAGGATAATCTCGTTGTAAATTAATGCATCAAAAGCCAAAAAAAATAAAAATAAAATCAAAATCTCTTAAATCACATTCTGAATATCATTATTATACTAATATACACTTACAATGAACTCGATCCTAAGATAATGTCGTTGTAAAATAATGCATCAAAAGCCAGAAAAAAATTAAAATCTCCTAAATCACATTCTGAATATCGGGTTTTTTAGGAAAATAGGCTTACTTTGCACAAATCCTCAAGAAATAGGCCCCATTTGAAACATAGACCTCCCAAATAGGCTTGTCCATATTGTTGGTAAGTTAAATACCTATTTTACCCTTACTTTTATTTATACTAATAATAATAAAAAGAACCCAATATTTACTTAATACCTAAAATATCCTCGATACTCCAATCTTTGCCCTGTATCGATCTTCTCTTCCCCTCAATCCATTTTCAGCGTTTCAGTGTATCTCCATTTCGGACCCCTTCAGTGTATCTCCATTTCGGGCCCTGCCAACGGGCGTAGAGGTAAGAGAAACAATTATAATTGGTTGATGAAAAGTTTGATTATTTGAATTTGTTGGTTGAGTAAAAGTTTGATGCCCTGTATCGATCTTCTCTTTCCCTCAATCCATTTTCAGCGTTTCAGTGTATCTCCATTTCGGGCTCTTCAGTGTATCTCTGATTCGGGCCCTGCCAACGGGCGTAGCGGTAAGAGAAACAATTATAATTGGTTGATGAAAAGTTTGATTATTTGAATTTGTTGGTTGAGTAAAAGTTTGATTGAATGAATTTGTTATTGAAGGATTATGTAGACAAGGTGTTTGACAAAATACTTGATAGAGTTTTTCTCATTAGTTTGCAAAGAATAGTGTGTTTTTAGGCTTTTTGAATGTGATTTTGTGATTTTAGCATTAATTGAATTGTTATATGTGTGTTGGAAGTTTGATTGTTTGAATTTGTTGGAGATAGAGATGAATTATGTAGACAAGGTGTTCAACGAAATGCTTGATAGAGACTCTCTCATTAATTTGCATTGAAAATGGTGTTTTTAGGCTATATTTGATCAATGCAAAACTTTTGTATTTTGTAATAATAACTGTAATAATTTTTTGTAAGATTATTTGATTATTCATTACTAATTGTATTTTGTAATAACTGTGTTTCTTTATCTTTTTTTTCTAGGAAAATGTCGGATTTTTTGATATACTATTTATACGATGGTGAGTGGAATATGAAAGTGGGAGACTGTGGAGCACGTAAATGTGAATGGTTGTCAAGGACTAAATATAAAATGCTTAGTTTTCTGCTAACTGGAGTTAATCCACAGTCGATTACACGTTCTCAATTTTTTCAAGTCATGTTTGAATTTGCTCCTTTTGAATGGAAGAATTATGAAGTTCTAGTAAGTTACATTTCATCCTCTTGTAACGTTGGTAATCTGGTATACATCGAGACCGATATTGACGTGAAACATTATTTGGTGGACTCATGTCCAGTGACGAAAAGGCGAAGCATTCTGCATGTGGAGCTTTTAATGAAAGATGTTGAAGGAAAAAAATCAAGTTTGAAAATGAGATTCAGATGGAGAATGAGAAGTATTATTTTGAAAAGGAGTTAGTGAATGATTATACATCTGCCCCTGGTCGGCCTGGTGTTGTTTTAAGCAAGCACACCTCCCCGCCCGTGTCGAAAGCCTCTGCACCGACTCCTTCTAAACCCAATCCACCATCGAGTCCTCATTATTATGTGGACAATGAGAACTCAATAGCTGATGCAACCACTCCTTATAAATCCAGCCCCAATCCACTTTCTAGTCCTTCTCCCTGTGTGGAAAATGTGAATGCAAAGCCCGATGCAAGCCACTATTTTGAAAAAGTGAACTCAAGGCGTGATGCAACCGCTTCTTTTATTTCCACCCAATGTTCGTACAAAGTTCAATCTGATCCCATCCACCAGTCAAATTTCGTAGATGAAGCTAGTGACCAAAAGAGTATTGGAACCTTCAGCTTTGATGACGGTCTAGATCTTGTGATTGGTCAGGAATTCACCAGCAAGGAAGAGGTGAAAGAGTTGGTTAACAATTCAGCGCTTAAGTTATGTTTCAATGTGTAGTAGCTAAGTCGAATAAGAAAGCCTTGGCATATAATGTAAAGTCCCTGATGCAAGTGAAGTATTCGTGCGGCAATTACTGGAAGGTCCCCGTTTTTCTCATTGCGAACTCATAACCATCCATACAGCCGCCCTACATTGTTAAAGCGCCGTGAAAGGTGCTCTCAGGAGCGGTTGCTGGATTTTTGTTAAATGCTTTCCCATGTCAGTTAAGCGCCCACCTCCAAAGGTAATAGGGGAAATGATGAATAAGGTGGCATTGACGTTTCTTACTACAAAGCTAGGCGTGGTAGAAACACTGCTAGAGATTCTATTAGGGGTGATCCTGGGCTTAGTTATGAGAGCTTCCGGGATATTTGTATGTTGGAGAAAGTGAATGAGGGCACGGTTACCATTGCGTAAAGATGCGAAGAATAACATTTTCCAGTCGTTGTTCGTGGTCTTTGCGTGGGAGCCTGATTGAAGGTTTGCGTCCATGAGGAAAGTTCTTGTTATTGACGGCACACATTTGAAGACCCAAGTATAATGGAGTATTACCTGTTGCACTGCGGAAGATGGAAACAAACATCAGTATCCCCTTGCGTTTGGCGTGTAAGTAAAGAATGCGATGAAACTTGGATTTGGTTCTTGGAGAAACTTCGGGATGTCATACCCGATTCTGACGATTTGGTCATCATTTCTGATAGGCATGCATCTTAAAAATGCCATTCAGAAAGTTTACCCAGGTCTTCCCATGGATACTGTACCTATCATATATCCCAAATTTTAAGAACTATGTTTCTAACGGTAGGGGCCTTAAGCAAAAGAAGCAGACAAAGGATCACATTGTGACGAAGTTATGTGTTTGCGCTGAATCATATACTAAGCCCGAATTGAAAGACTCTTTAGTGACCTTGAAACAAGACAACCGGTTTCCATCTTAAGTACCATGAGTATCTAAAGACACACTTGCTGGGAAAGAGCATTGGTCGCGTTGTTACTCTAATGGTGCACGATACAATATTATGACAACGAACGAGTGGAGTCTATTAATGCCGTGTTGACTACTGCGAGGTCTATCCGTTGTTCTTTTGTTGGATGAGATTGTGAAGTTAATAATTACGTGGTTTAACCAGCACCGTAACGAAGCTGCAGCGGGTCCTTGTCACAAAACCTCACTCAGGAAGTCGAGAGAATGATGCATGCAAGGAAAAGACAATCCTTTCTTTAAAACACGAGTGTTTGAATAAGTTCACAGGTGAGTACTTGTTGAGTGTGGCAGCGAAGCTTTCTTTGTTGACTTGCAAGCAAAAAAATGTACTTGCAGGGTTTTTGACATTGACCTATCCTGTGCGCACGCCATTTCGCATATAATGGTTTAGGGATGATGATGGCTTTCTCAATTAATCTCTAAGTATTATTTGGAAACAAACATGGGCTTTGGCTTATGTTAGAACTATATACCCCGTCCCTAGTGAGCGTCTGAGTGGATCATCCCCGCTGAAATACAGGCGAATGTTGTCGAAGCTCCTTGCGTAGAAAAACGTGGAGCGATTCGAAAACTACGAGATCAATCTGGTGGAGAAAAGGGAAAAGGCACTAAAAAACGTGTGAAAGATCTCATCGTACAACCCTCCTAAACAATTTGTTTATTCTGTTGTATGTATTTTTTATGTGAATGAATTCTTCATAGCGACATTAGTAGCCTCTCAAGAATGTGAAATATATATATACACATTAGTGGTTACAATGTGTTTAATTGACCATTTGTGTCACCCAACATACTCTACTATATAGTCATTGTGGCAAATTTTTTTGTTATACAACTACTTAACTGGAGGATCTTCTCCATATGTAATTTAGCCAATTTGAATTTATAAGATTGTGATAAACTT